>VYXB01010750.1:0-77672 GCA_013397135.1 Pachyramphus minor | reverse complement strand
GCTCCGGCCGCACGCGGCCCTGCCTCGCGCCCGGCTTGGCCCGGCGCGCGCCGGCCGTGAGGGGAGCGAAGGGCGGGGGGCACGCGGTGGCCGCGGGGCCTCAGCGGCGCCGGGAACGGGCAGATCCGACAGAAACGGAGCAGAGCTGCGGCCACGTCGCTTCCCAAGCGGCACCTGCGCCCCCCACGCCCGCCCGGTGGTCCCGCTCCATCCCCGCCGATCCCCCGGGGCACTACGGACCCCGGGCTGTGCAGGACGGGGGTGCTACGCCGCGGGGCGGTTCCTGATGCCCGACCATTTTAGGGCAATACCAGGGGACACGTGTAATCCCCATTTCGGCATCCCTGTGATGCCGCAGCATCTCGAAACACCGGTAGAAAAAAAGATGACGAATATGTCAGGATGCTCTAGAATTGGTAAATACGACTTCTGGAGCGTAAGGCCTCAAAAGCTCACTTGCTGCCACCTTCCTAAAGGTCCAAGTCAGAACAGCACACAGCCCCACTCCCCATGCCCTGGCTGGCAGCAGAGGAGCAGACTCCATTTACTCCCTGGCATGGATCAAGAGCAAAAGCCCTGCAATTCTCTTTCCCCAGTACCAAGTGCAGCAGTGCCAGCCCCTGCACACCCCTAGCCCCAAGGGTCAGCTCTAATGTGTTGTCCCTCATAGGGTTCTCAACCAATGTCAATAATGGCATTACTTGGAGACTTTGCAAAACTCAAGTGTAACAGGAAAGTTCCTACGTCAAAGCAGTTCTTAAAATAGTCAATAAGCCAGAGATAAAACCCAAGTGAAAAAGCTACGCCAGACTACATCTTAAAACGTAAGAGAAACAATGTAAGATATACCTTAAACAGAGGACTAATTAATGAAAAGGAAATTTATATTTATCAGCCAGCGCGATTAGTTTTTATCTCTATGATGGTTGCAGTAAAATTCATGCCAGAAAGCAGTAAAGTATAAAAGAGAATAAACGCATTTGCCTCCCAACTGTCTGATTCCAATAGCCTCTTCTGTTATAGTACATCATCCAAATCATTCTATTTGCTGTAAAACAACAGCAGAAAATAGCTATCACTCACTAATTATGCTGTGTCACACTGATCAGCTCACAGATTCCATTTCAGGCCAAAAATAAGCTCTCTCCATTTTTATTTTTCTTCTAAATGTCACCGAGCAAAAGACTGACTATCATTCCATTCTAACAACTGCTTTGCTGAATTATTTTTCCCAGTTGATTGAAATAGGTATTGTACACTCCTAGGGAATAATATGTCAGGAAAATGTACCTATAGCCATCTTTTGGAATGGAGCCCCATACCAATTCAATAACATTAAAGTTTGCTAGATGCAAAGACTGGGGGAGTTAATACAGATTAAAAAAATCAGATTGTCTCTAAGGAACAACCAAGCCCTACATTATGCAATGAAATGTCAATATCTAAATATATTCATATTTTTTAAAAAATTAAAGAAAACATAATACGTAAAGCAAAGTGTTAGAGGAACTAGTATTACCCAGCAACCACTGAAGAGTTTTGGTCTACACATCATAAAACATAGGAATGTTTTTGTGCTCTGCTCCAGTGAGTTTCAGAGGCTCAGTTTTAAAAATTTTAAAATCAGTGATCTCACACAGCCCAGCCTGACTTGGATGGAGTGGTGGGTCCTCATCTCCTCATCACTGAAAATCAAACTGCTTCTGAGATGGAAAAGTGTCAGTGTTCTGACTCATGGACATACAAACCCATTAGCTAGACACTGATCCCAGGTGAAATAATGGAAAGGTCCCTCCATACTCCACTTAATACAAAGTACTGAATGAGGACAACATGATCTGCTATAGGGTTACCTGCAGGAGCCCTTGAATTGGGGTCCAGATGGGCTGGGGACAAGCACACCCCTGGCAGTGCGAGGTCACGGGAGATGGAAAAGAACTAATGCAACTGAATGTGCATAAAACTTGTCTTCTAGAAAGAAGATATCTGCACACATTGGTGAAGAAACAGTACAAAAATACCTGCAGCCACTTCTGGTATTTACAACAGCAGGAGAATATTAGTGATAGTTCAAAGAGTACTGAAAGGTTATCCAGGGAGAGAAGACATGCTAACTTAAAATATGGAGCTTCCACATTTCAGCTTATTTAGCTTCTGAAAGCAAAAAAACTGATAAGAGGCTGGATTACTTCGAATAGGTACTTAAATATAGAAAAGAGATCTTGATAGTATGACCTTTTCAACCTCGCTGGCAAAGGCAATGGTATCCATTTGCTGGAAACTGGAGCTAGACAAACCTAATGTTGACATTTCCTGACTGTGAATATTTAAATAGTTTATATCAGGAGAGATACTGGGTACACATTTGCTTGCATTTTAAACATGAGATTAGATACACTTTTTAAAAACAGCTTTTAACTCAGCTTTGGAAGAAATTCAGTTGTGTGTGTCAGACAGTTACTGAAATACCTGAGTTGGTTCTGAACGTGGATGTCTGACCATTGACAAGTTTGGGCTCACCTCACAGACCATTCAGCAGTAGGAATGCTCCTCAGTTTACAATTTCCTGTTTCTCTGGAAAGGCTGCTTTATCTGCATGGCAGAACTTTGTAACTGTGTAACTGGTACAACCAATTGTATTGGTGCTTCCCAAAGCACAACAGGAAGAAAAACACCTTGACTCACTCTCAAGAAAATAAGGTATGATGATGATAAAAATGTAAACCATTTAACATAAAACAAATCTAAACTTTAAAAATTTCAATTGTCCAAACACACATGCTAAGTTCTTTTAAAAAATTGTCATGCAGAACTCTGGGCAAAAAACAAAATATGATTGCAGTCGTTTACAGTACAGAAACTCTACAGAGGGCAGTTCCTCAGCCCAAGTTAATTTTTTCTTGTGTTTCTAAAGGGAATTTCACTTTGGCCCATGGGAGAATTCCTGAAGACTAGAAAGCCATCCCCTTCTTTTATAGTTTGGGTCTAGGGTGGACCACAGCATGACACAACTTTGGCACCACTTGGATAGCTCCCTGGGGTTGCTGTAACCTCCACAGGGGCCTGCCCAGTCTTGTTTCAAAGCAGCTTTTGAATTGCAAGAGACGTATGCATAAGGCTCAAATCTGCTACTTTATCTTCAGCTAAGTTTTAAGCTGGAATTAGAAGATACATGATAAACTCAGGAAGGACCAACTTCAAAAATACTGTGACTGAGAAATACTTTCTACTTCACTATAGAAAATACCAAGAAACATAAGACACACATTTTCATGAGAAAAAAAAATACAAAAGACTTCCCACTAAAAATGAAAAAGAAAATGTGTGTCATTGTGAGAGTAGAAAGACTACAGAAACAGTTCTTGTGTTTGGGAGTTTGCCAATGCCTCAGAAAGGGCTGGTAAAAATGCATTCATTGTGCAGAGCCCCCTCACTCTTGAAAAAACTCCTTTATTCACAGAGACAGGATTCTGCTCTCATATATAGCACCATAACTCCTGTGAAGTCAATGGGAGTTGACTTGCATTACGCAGAGGAGACTTTTGCCCAGATATTCAGCATTTGTTTACAGTAGGAACAAGAGCCTCTAACTATTGTTGAAAGCTATTTCACTGCTTATTTTTAATACAAAGGGTTCAAAGTGAGGAAAGCTCAATTTGTAGGAATTTCATAACTGTTAGGGTTTTCATCCATTTTATAACACATGCAGTCAGAGTTCAGTTTCAGTTTTTTGTTTTCATGAACAAGTAAAAGAGCTTTTTAGTTAAAGCTGGTTCAAGAGAAGTTTATAAAAATGAGGTATCTTTCTTAGTTGCTAAACATTTTTCTCTCCTCTTGAGCTAATACTTTGTAAACAGCAATTGAGTGGGGGACCACAGGCAGATACTGATAAGGTCTGTCTGTGAGGGATCAGTGAAGTACAGGTCTGATGCAGAAAAAAGCAATTGGGCAAGACAGTTGGCATTAGCTGATGGGTATGTCTGGGAAGGGAGCAGAAAGGGCAGGGGCAAATGGGAATCCATTAGGAAGAGGGGCTAAAGAGGGAAAATGAAGCACAGGAAAGACAGGGTGAGGAGTTTGGGGCTGAAAATTAAGTTTAATGATGAAACTCACATTAATTATCAAGTGCTGCTGAAAGAGAATGGTCCCTCCTCTCACTATTCCACTGTCCCTTCCAACTCTGACTGTGATTTTTAGCATTGGTGTTCATTTTACCCCACGATGACCTGATTTGGAGAGCTGAACTGAAAGAAAAGGATCTATACAAGCTTAGTTCCCTGACTCAGCTCACAGGGGAGACCAGGACAGACAGTAGGAGGAATGGGATGGACTGCCCCTTTCAGTAGCAGCCCACAATTAGATTGGCAGAACCACATCCTGAGTTCAGCAGGGGACTCGGGCAGCAGGCCAAGGAGAAAGCCAGCACTGGCTAAGTCAGGAGACTGAGGCTGAAATGAAGAGTGTACGAAGACAAAAAACTGTTGAAAAATTGATGTTGGAAGGAAAGAAAGGCCTAGAGAAGGGAGGTCAGGTTTGGAAGGAGGAAGAGGGTAGAAAGCAATTGCAGGAGTCTCTGTCCTTGCTGAAGTGTTATGTTCTGCCCTTGAAGACATATTAGAAAATACTTAATTTCACTATTCCTTTACCACCAAATTTTATGATCCCAGTTGTGAGCTAATGTGCATATGTCATTGCCTTCTGTTATCACAGAAGATGACAACTCCTTACTCTTATCAGTAATCAATGCGTGCAGCAGGGAAAAGTCTTTTGCAGTCATTTAATCTCACTGATAAAAGAAGTGGTATCACACTGACATGATAGTCTCATCATAGTACTGACATGTCTCTAGACTGTTAGAAAATGGGAAAAGGAAAATATAATTAAACAACAACAACAAAGACAAAGGAACACCCTGTAAATTAGAAAAGTCCTGGAAAAGAAACCAGTTTTTAAACGTTGGCTAGTACACAACTAAAGACAAGCATTAAAAACTTTTCCTCTAAAACTGGCACCTACAAAACCAAAAAGATTTGGAAGACAAATTTTAATTTAAAATTTCCTTTTCTTTATCTGATGTGTCTGTTAAGATATCTGTCGCATGAAATTGTTCATTTTTTTTGGTTCAGTTTTCCTTCTGCCTCTACGTTTTCCCACCGATGTAAATTTAGTCTATACAATGCAGCAGTTTGTGCAGATGACTGAAATACAATAGGTTGCCCCTTAATTTACTTAAATGCTACTGAGAAATTGTCCCATGATGGGAACTAGTATTTTCAGTTTTCCCAGTCCAACTTTCTTCCCCCAGTCGAGTCACTAATTCCCTTAGTGATCTTGAACAAATCATTTGATTTAATTGTATCCATATCAAGCCAGCTGGATAACTGGAGTAAAAAGCAGCTCTTCACTGAAAACCAAACACTGTGTCTGAACTGTGCCTTCTCCAGTAACCAGACACGAGTGAGAGTAACACATTTCCCCTTGGGACCACTGTGAGGGAGTCGAGCATTCCAAATGTGTTTCAAAATCTAGAAGCTGGGTTCAAGTTTGGTCTTGAAAGATATTCGCGCTAATCCAGTAATTAACGTACTGGTTTTGCATAGAATAAAGAATCCCAAATATTTAGAAGCATATTATTATAGTGTTTTTAAAAGAATCACTATTTCTTAAAACATATTAATTTACTTGTTCACTTCAAACAGACTGGATCTCAACTGTTATGTTTTTTAAACTCCAGTGGCTTAGTTAATGAATGCTTGTGACTCACAAGGCCTATTATTAGTCCTTCTGAGCATATATTAGCTAAAAAAAATTATAGCAAGCCAGCTTTTATGTACCATTTAGCAGAAAGTTCACAGTATTATATAAACCATTGCAATGTAGTTCCCCTTTAACTGTTCAAATGTATTGTAATCTACTTGTTTCGGGTATGTTCCATTTTACTTCCTAATCCAAATAGTGGGTGACCGTACAGACGCCTTAGTGATGGTGGCATCAAAATGAAGTTATACAAATATTTAATATTTAGTGGTGTATAGGAACAGCTCTTAACCAATGTATTTATCTGAGGTTCTTTACTAAGTCTTTGTGAGTATTTCTGTCCCTCCCTGAGAGCTAGAGTTGTTAAAAAGCTCACCACCTTCCTTCTCTCCTTAACCACAAATGATACTGGCAGATGCTCAGCATTTTTTCCATTAAGTCCTACGTCCATCTGTTCCTGATAAATTTATTTGTAGGGAGTATCCCTATAGTTAGTACAATTGTGGAATGTCCACACAGAGTCACAAGGCTTACAAATTGAGATAATGTCCACTTTTTATGCTAGGCTGTCAATCTGTTTATTTATATGATTTTGGAAGAGGAAGTCGAAAAAAGAAGAACTTTTGAAAATGGAAAATGACAGTCAGCATTTTCTTTCTAGTCTGAATGTGTGGGAATTCCACCATTACTCTATTTTTGGTCTGACTTTTTTACAGCATTTTTTGTAAGATTATACTACCTCCTTACAGCAAACTATTAAATCCTTTTAAACAAAATTATAAACTCTCCACAATTGATATTGGTTGATTTTTAACTATCTGTGGTTTCAAAAGACCAGTATATACACTGTGGAGTCTGTAACATAGTTTTATAGATAAATATTATAGGAATAATATAAAAGAATCAGAGCTACATAGGATTCATATGCCCATTTCTTTTGATTCTACAGTCTCCTGCATGTTTAATTGCCAATAAATGCTAGCAGATTTTCCCCAAAGGGCCACCAATAAAGCTTTTAAATTAGTTTTAAAATGTATTTTCCAATTTCTCTCACATTTAAACAAGCAGATACAACAGGCCTCCCTTTCTATTGCTTCTTAATCATAATACAATCAAAAAATGTTTATTCTGCCTCCTACTGCCAGATCCAGTCTTTTAAAAGGAAACTATACCTAAACCAGAACATTCAGCTGATCTCTATATACTTTAAGAGCAACCATGGTTACTACAAGATGATGGTAAAATACAAGTTTTTTAATACATAGTGGCTGGGGAAGGTTTTTTTTCAGATTCATACTGCAGACAAAACAAACAAAAATCCACATCTGAGTGCTCATGTAATAAGCAAAACTGCTGTATCTTCTCCACGTGCTGGGAGAGATACTTCCCATACATAAATGGAAGTGTTTTGAGTAGAAGAAGCAGGATCTAGTTCACTGGAAAATTGAAAGAAAACCCTGTCAAAATGTGGTCTGTTATAATCACAGATACCTATAATCACAGAGCCTATGAGAAAATAAAATCTTAAACTACAGACAAATCCTGAGTATTAAAAAACATAGACTGAAATGTTCTACAATCTTTTTTATTGCAGTTCTCTGCTGCTGTAATTGTAATATGCACTTTGTGCTCTAATACTGTCAATCTTCATTTTTTATTTATTTGCTGAATTGTTTGCTATCAGAAAAAAGACAAGATAATTTACAATAAAAGCCCATCTGCATAGATTTGTGCAAACATAATTGCACATTGTAACGCTCAGACCAAAGACATATTGATTATAACTGGGAGATCTATTTGTTAACAAATCTGGGGCCACAGAAATGGATTTTAAAAAATATAATTCCATAACATGAATAAAACAGAGTACTTACAGCTATCCTAAGGAGCAAATCTGGTGGTGATTTCTGCAGAAATCACAGTGCAGTTTCTGTGTGTGGAAAGTGATTTGTGAAGCTGGTGAAGGAACTGTACTTCCCATGTGCTACGGAGACTAACACTGTTCTCAGCATTTCAACACAAACTAGGATAGCTGGGCACTGCACTGCACACACCTGGAGTTTTAAGGCTGATGTACGGATACCATCCTTGCACCTCATGTCAAGCTCGGCTACTGAAATTTGGACACAGTAAAGGTTATTAACAAGGTTATTAAAGGTTAGTAACAAGTACCTGAGAGGAATGACTGCCCTGTGTAACTATAGCAGAAAAATCTCAAATCCATTATATATTGCCCCAAACAGTGTTCAAATAAATACTACACCAGGAAATACTAAACATCTGCCTTAAATTTGAGCATGAAATACAATTTGGTCTGTTCCCTCCTCTTTGGTAATTGTCAAACGGTTGAGATGATCTCAATGAGAGCAGATTTTTTGCTAGATTCTAAGTCATTGTGTGAAGTCAAGGTAGGGCAGCTACCACGTGTCTTGGAAATATGCATCTTGTATTTTATAATATTCTTAGAAGGAAGCCTAGTTTCAAAACTTTGTATTAAATTAGGCCACTTCACTTAATCATTAATAATTCATATTACCAAGACGCAAACCCAGTTCATCTTATCTACATACACTGCTGTATGTACATACCCTGAAGTAAACTGGGAGACAAGTAAGCCACAAATTGGAAACTCTGTATTTAGGTGGGAGGAGGAATTGTTTACGCAGCATACAAAACTGTCAGCAATTATTGCTAAACAATATTCTTGAACACAGACCTAGGAAGTCCTGGATTTGGGGGAAGCCAGTGGGGATTCAGGTTTCGTGTCTTTCTGCTATAGAAAGGGCACTACTAGCAAAACCACATTTGCAATCGCAGCTGTTAACTGAGATAACTTTATATCTCTGTGCAAAAATAATTTAATTTTAATTTTATGCATTGCATTTTTTTTACAAAGCTGTGAGTATTCTACTTTTCTCACCGTTGTCCTTCCATTTCAATTACATTTGGGGCAGACTTCTTAACCTGTGATTAACTTGCAGGTGGGAAAGTAACACTGAAGAGTTAATGCTGGGACAAAGATTGTATTTATTGTACTGGCTTTTACTTTGCTTGTGGCTTATGCAGAGATTGTACATGCATGTTTCCTAGACATAAGATTTCCACTTTTTTTGGGTCAAATCATACATTATTAATCAATTTCTAGAGGCAATTATCTGATTAAAAGTCCTACCAATTAAAGAATTCCTTCTTTTATATTACTTACTTTTCTAAGTTTGTGTGCAGTTTGAGTCAAGTAGTGCTGGGTTCAGTACACTTCTTGTTTTGCTTTTCAACTACTTATTTCAGAATAAATCCATTTGACATCTGGAAATCTGAAGTGTTCTGTCACTAGAGCTTATGCCTGTTTCTCAAATCAGAACAGAGGGACCAAGTTTTTTCAAAAGGGTATGTCCTCCTATATAGTTAAAAATATTTTTTTCTTTAAGATTTTTCCCTGCTCTAAAAAGGGTTAACATTAAGCAAAAAAGTAAATAAAAATGCTGCTGTCTGAACTTGAAGCAGCAGAATAGCCAGAAAAATCCTTAGGGTATCACTCAGAATTACAGATAAGCATCTGTGCCCACAGAGGCTCTCGTTAAAAAAAAAAGTAATTTTTAATTGAGTTCTTCTGAGCACATATACTGTGCTCTCAAGCTGTTTAAGTGCCTCCTTGTATCTCCCTCCCCATTGTTTTGCTTCTTCAGTGAAATGTAAGCCCTGGAAGTTGACAAAACCATTTCTGTTTTCACTAGAAACAGAAAACTATACAAATGACTGTGCAGTAGCCTTTAAATTGTATGTTGAGCAACTGAGAAATGGGCAGGTAAACCATCCCTCTGGGGGTGGAGACACAGACGTTCATTGCAGTGGCTTTGAATGCACCTGTAAGTTGGATGTTGAAGTCCTTGCCTGGTAGTTGGAGGCTTCATAAGTGTTTTCACTTACTAGTACAAAACAAATTAGTTTCTTCTAAACAGTCTAAACATTTTCATATCATCTAAGTGACCCAGAGATATGTGTCAAGGTCTGAAACATTATTTCTTCATTCTCTTATCATTTCTGCTGGTAAAAGCATTAATTGCAGTCTGCTAGCTGTATAAAGAAAAAACAAATTAATAGAGGGTTGTTCATTTGATTTGCTATAAGTTAGAAAGTATTTCCAAGGGGAAAAAAAATATTCAGGCAGCATATCCTCTCTTGCTATTGGGAAAAAAAAAAAGAAAAAAGTTATTGTTCATTTAAAATAATAGCTTTTACAGAATGGGTCTATTTTTTGCCTTACCGGAAGATTGCAGGAACAAAACACAATTAATGCATTTACTGCCACTCCTGATTAAAGTGAAGATTTAAGGTCCTGCACATCCTGTCGTAACTTGATTTCAAAATGTCTGTCTTTCAGACAATATCAAGATCATGGTCACTTCAGAACAACAGTTTACAGTCTGGAGCGGTGACTGTTCCATGGATCTCGGAATAACAAATTATCCCTGTGTCCATCCAGACATGAACTGGAAGATGTTTGCTAACATAGCTCACTAATCACAATTTCCTCCCCCTCAAAACTAGTGATTTCCATTATTGTTTCAATTTATAATTTTCCAAGTAAAAACTGTCCCTCTATTTTAGTTCTAAACTAAGGACTAAGTAGATACCTGTAGCTGATCAATGCCTTAATTAATTAGCCTTATATAACTATGATTGGGACAACAGGCTGAAGGGGTGCCCAGGATTTATGCTTTATCACTCCACAGCAGATAATTTCATCACACATGTCTGGTCCCAGGCCTACTAGCATAATAAAACTAAAAACCTTGTGGTATGGTACCCATGGCCAACCTTTGACTTCACACCTTACCATCTTCATCATCTTCTTCTTCTCACTGAAAAAAGATAAGCAAAATATCTAAGAACTTGTAGTCCATGTCTGCTTAGAGACTGTTCTGAAATCACTCGTATTCAACACCAAGGACATGGTGTAACTGCAGTAACTCACCAGTTTTGAAGGAGGCCAAGTTTCAGAACTGATGTTCTTCAAAGTTCACTTCAAATGAGCTCAGTTTCTTAAATTCTCAACATTAAAAAAAAAAAAAAGGAGAATATATGGAATCCTGAAAATTAGGGTTATATTTTATTCAATAGCAAAAGCAGTTAAATATCTTCCACGCAGTAAGAGATCAACAGGCACAACACCAGTAACTTTCATGTATTTGGAGAAAAAAGTAAAATTTGCTTAGGGATCACCTGAGGTCACCCCCTGCCTGGGACTGGGTGTGTTTTCTGGTACATATCAAAATTTGAAAGTGAATTGGTCCTTACATTGACTGGAGCAGATTCTGCCAGCGTTACCATTCTGCAGAGCCTTCTCCTTCCCTGCTGTTAGTTTTGCAGACAAAAAGAAGCTGTTTAAGGTGAGGAAACTGTTGGCAGCAAAATAAACCAGCCTGGCAAGAGATGAGGAGGTTTCAATCTCTTGGCAAGAAATCAAAGTTTCCTTCCTTTCTTTGTTTAAAACACTTGATCCACTATTCTCTGTACAAGGCATATGGAAAATTCTGAAGAGATTATCCATTTCTTTATTCCTTTCCCTGCCTGGAACTGGTTTAACGTAGAACCTTTAGAAGGACCACATGTTAGAGTACATACTCAGTTTTAGTTCTCTGGGAGTAGATCCTGGATTAGGGTTATGAATTCATGAATTATAGGATTTGTCACCACATTTTCATTCACATCAAAAAGAATATAACGTTTTGATTTAGTATTGACACAGAAAGATGGAGAGAGGAGCAAAAATGTGAACTGCAGAAATGGGAAAATCACCTGGAGCATGGAATTTAGGAAAAACAGTATTTGAACGTTAATCCATTGCTTGACTTAATGGAGTAGAATTCTCATTATGGGATGTCTTATACTAAGATAAAAGCATGAGAAACTACTGATTCTTAGGTTGTATCAGACAATACATCATTATTGGATTATTTTAAGGAGCATACAAAGTATCCTTACAATTAAGTAAGAGCACATTTTCCTGATTTCTCCTCCTGTACTTGATGAGAAGAGGCCATTGACCAATACAGTTATAGAACACAGCTGCCCACACTTCTTCAGAAAGTAGTAAGAATGTTGCTGCTTTTACTATTTATTAAATAAAACCAGATGTATTGACAGATACATAACTGCAGAATCATTGCACAGACTCTCAAGAGAGTTCATCCTTTTTAGTCTGATGCCTTAAACCTGAAACATTTTATGCAAGAGTGCTCTGACAGCTGATTAGTTTGGTGCTGGGTTCCAGATTCCAGCACTATCATTTCTCACTTTCACTAAGTAAGCGTGGGAAACCAAAAGTTTACATACTTGTACATACTGTTGCCAGCACAGCTTAGCTGTCTTAATCAAATATCCAGAATTAAGTCTTTGCCTTCACTCTGGACAGCAAGATATATAGATCAGTCTCTTCAAACTTTACTTAATATTAGGATATTTATTATTATGTGGGTGCTAATTAAAATAGCCTGCATCAGTGATACATTTTATTTATAGACACGTGCAGTAATTGTACTAAGGAACTGATGTGAGTTAAAATATCTCCTCTTTGCTTAAGAAAATATTCCTTAAACTATAGCCTAACTTTCAATATATGTCGATTTCATATTTTTTATCTTTTTGGACACCAGTTAATTGCTGATGTCTCATTATCTTCTCAAGGTAGCTCTGTTTTTACCAACCCCATCACAGTTTTGGGGCCAAAAATAGCCTCTTATCTGTTTGCAGAATTGCATTAATGTATCAAGACCTAATGGGGAGTAGCATAGGGTTATCCGTACTGATAATGATAAAAATGATCCATACTTCTTACTATGAAGCTAATTCCTTCAGACAAGGAAGGGCACAAACAGGAATGCTTTAGGGGCCTACCTTTGACCCTGCTGCTGACATTATCTCACTGGTTCCACTCTGATCATTCCTGTCTATCCAGAACCAGCTTTACTGTCACTTGATCCAGAGAAGCCGTTTCCAGCAGTGGGACCGAACTGACTTGGTCCATCGGGCAATGGGAGTTCTTTTGGTTTGCTTTCATACTCCCAAAGCCATTTCTTGCTTACATGCTGGTGATGTCAGAAGCAAACACTGTAGTGATATGCTCTGCTCTACATCCTTCTGAGAAGTCCAGACCATGGGAAAAATTTCTGTCTTTGTAGTTCCATCCATATACTTGCACAGACTGAGCTGTAACTAAGCACTGCAGAGCAGCAATGCAATTAAAAGAAACCTTTCACTGCTGTCCAGAAGGTGTTCAGTGGGAACAGCATGTATTGCTGTAGGAAGGCTTGTGGAAAGGACTGATTAACAAATCTGTTCTTACTTGCAGTAGCCCTTTTACGCCAGAGATCCAAAAGTCACGAGACATGTCTCACACATCTCATGTCATGCTTGCATGAAGTACTGCAAAGAAAACATGACTGAACATTCCTGTACAATAGCTGTTTTTTTAAACAGTTACTCCACTATTGTTAACTGAGCTACAAGTTATGACAAGTGATATATCCATAGTCATCCCTTTGGCATTCTTTATAAAAACATGAATCACGGAAACATTCATCATGAGGAACTCCCATCATAAGGACATGTACACAGTGTGTCGTTCAGCCTCGCTGTATCTTTCCACTCTGTAAAATGTAACTGTCAGAACAACTTCAGTGAACTGTATAGGCCAACATGTAGGTTTGGTAAAGAACAACTGATAAAGCACATGTCAGAATTAATTAGTTATGTTTAACTTCACATAATGCTTGTGTACAGAAGAAAAATTAAAATTTTCTTTCTTTTTAAGTCATTCTACTAAACACTGCAATAGCACCATATTGGTGTACATTAACCAGAAAATAAAACACTTGGAAGAACTGGCCTACTAACAAAGCTCAGACATTGAAAAGCATGGATAAAGGACAAAAAACTACTAAACCATTCTGTGCTTGCACTTGGTCAACAGGAAAGGGAGGAATTAACCACTGCAGCTGCCCCAAAGTTGTCAGATGGAAAGGAGTAGGCCTAAGATATCCAGAAGCCCTTCCAAAGAGACTCTTGGGGGTTTTTTGCCATGTTTCTGCCCCCAAAAGCCTTTCACCACTTGGAGTAGTGCTTGACTGCAATGGTGTTGACAGCTATTGTTTATGGCACCTTTTGTCTGTCCAAGCTACAGAAGTAACATTAAGTTTCCCTGAAAGTTAAAGGGGCTTCATTCAGAGCTGTGCCAGCCTTCAGGAGGTGACAGAAGAGGGTACACAGCTGGGGTGACTGTAAGGACCATATACTATGCCATATAAAAGGAAATGAACCTAAGAGAATGGTGTTACCTACAGACATCACCAGGCATATTTGCTCATGGATGAAGGTACTTGTATTCCAAGAGACACAGTGACATCCCCAGTGTTCTTGCTCTTCTTCTTTTCCAGGCAAGAGATGCCCAAAAGATTTCCACTCCCTTATGAACACTATTTATTCACACTTTTGCAAAGGCAGAGGGGTAAGTGGTAAGAATTTCATACTAACTCTGCTCAGGTTCAGACAGTTATATAAATGACATTCAGAGAAATACCAAATCATTTCCTAAGAAACATTAATTTTTTTGGTCTATTTTTCAAAAATGAAATACTAGATTGAGAGTTACTTGCTGTAATAATGCAGTGCCTCATCATAAAAAGTCAGATGCTTAATTGCATTTGTTTTCAGTTTCTGTCCAGGCACTCCCCACCATGCCTGTGCAGCTCCCCAAGGCCACTGTAATGCAAAGTTTCAAATGCACTCCCTAAGCCACACTGACGTAGGAGACCTTTGCCCATCACATTACATGTGTCAGATCTCAGACTATAAAGCACCAGTAATTTCTTTTATCTGTAGATTTCAAAATTGATGTGTTTGTCATTTGGGAAAAAATGTATGCTTTGCTTTTAGCAGAAGTTCCAGAACTGGTAAGATTTTCAGTGCTTCTGTGGTGCTATGAGCCATAGTTGCTAAGATATTAATTCTTAATTTAAATCCTATTACAGAGAAAAAATACTATGCCTAATCAAAATACTTTTTTACAATTAATTACAGCATAAAGGAATTTAAATATTTTAGTATTAAAAACTAATGATAAAAAGATAAAAATTATTGTCATAATATAAAAGAAGCAATTTATATTTTTTAAGGTAAATAACAAGAACATACTTACTTATCCTAATCATAGATGTGGATACTCAAATGAGAAAACTGTTCCATATATATAATGGAATGCTGTAAAAGCAACAGTATTTTTAAATACAGTATTATAAGCATGTAATTTCTAAAAACAATGCTGATATTTAAAGTCCATAAAACCATGCATCACTTTATAACTACAACTGCACATGTACAGGCATCTGCTCTAACTAGAGATCCCATCTTACATGTGTTTGTCATTTGGGAATGGTCGAAGAAATAACTACCTCAAGTATTATGTTTGCTAAGATGCTCTTAACTGAATGTAAAGTTGCCTTCCCTGATACAGATGCTACTCCATAGCCTAGAATTTGCCCACAGGTTCCCATTACTAAATCTATTTCATATTGGAATAGAAAAGTGAACTACTTGCTGCAGCACAAGGTATTTATTGACAAAATGAGCCTTTAGCATGAAACAACTGAAGGTACACAGTATCACTGAGAAATAATCTCTGTGAACAATGATTTCATTAGGTTCATATTAATGCCAAACATAATTTTGTCTCTGTGCTCAGTGAAATTAGTGGAACAATGGTAACAGGGATAGCATCAAAGAAAATTTGGACTTGAGATACAAGGGAAAGTTCTTCCTTTTATACCTCTCAGAGCCAGCAGTGTTTCTTCAGTGTTGTCCAGCTTTAAATGATATTCTTACAGGAACAGATTTCAAGCTGCTACAAATCTCCCATTTCAGGCTTGTACAGTTCAAATTATCAAGCAGTTCTAAGAGCTGTACTGAGTAAAGCAGGGCAGGAAAACAGCACTGGTAGTACAATCACTGCAGAGCAGCCAGGGCACTCCATAACCTTACACAGATGGCATTTAATGCAATAGAGTTCACAATTTAGTTTTTTAGATTAGATTAACACTTGAATGCATCTTATCTGCTGCAAAAAGAGGCAGCCAAGGGAGACACCACAAAGCTGGCAAAGCAGGAGAGAGACAGCTAGAAGAAAAAAATCACAGTTTCAAATTACATAATTTTCTTTGGCTACAAGAACTCAACTCACAACCACAAAGTTATTTTCCTCCCACAAATTCATCCCTCTTTTTTTACCATAAACATCCAATGACTTGATCATTACTTTTGTCTTGGGCCCTGATCTTGCAACACTTGCACACACATTCAAGTTTACTCACGTGAGTAGCATCTTTGGTTCCAGTAAGACAGTTCATTGAACATGTAAATCTTTTGGAATTGCTGGCTTTGTTTTGTTAAGGTGAGGCAGGTTATTAAGTAACTTGGCTCCTGAAAGTTTACCAAGGAACTCTACAGTGGCAGGAAGAAGAAAGAACCAAGCATTTCACAGATTCCTTAAAAAGAAGTTAAAATTAGTTTTTAAAGACTCACTGAAAATTCTAACAGGAATACAGAAACAGTCTTTGCCTGCCCCCTCTCCATAGTGCAAAGAGAAGTTGTCCATGTTGTGAAGGAGAATTTTAAAAAAATTAAAATGAGTATTTCAAACTAACACATTCTTCTCTGTCATACACTGTGCCAAACTGTGCATTACCAGACTTCTGATGTGCTACTTTGAATGATTCATGAGACACTTAACACTATGGTATCTCAGTGATACACATCCTGGGATTTAGTGACACTGTAACATTTCTAAAGCTAAATAACATAATGTTATGTGCCCAGAGCATCCTGAATTTACACCTCTCAGTATTGCAATACATTTTGAAAAACCCAGACTTGCGACACCCGGTATCACAGGGGATATGTGACTCAAACAAGACATGAAATTCTGGTTCTGTCTATATATAACCTCTTTCCAAATGGGAACATGTATATACTGAAAAATTAGTTATGCAATGGAAAACCTACAGAGTACTGCTTTCTGGTTCTGGAGGGTTTGTGAAACAGCATTTCTACTGATTTCAGGTCTATCAGTTCAGGATAAAAGTTTGATGCCACTAGCACTAACAGGTATCTCCTAGCTGTAATAAGGTGGTGGGCGGTTGTGGGTTTTGTGTGGTTTTGTGTTTTGCTTTGTTTTTTAAAAAATGTATATGTGATGAAGTTTTCTGTCCTGAATTCTTACATATATTAGCCTAATACCACTCTGTGAGAGCTTTCTGCAGATGGGAGCAATGAGAAATAAAATCAATGGATGTCAGCAGTGGAAGTGCTCTCCTAAATCCATGTCAGAGCCACATCACTCTCCTTTCAACTTCCCCTGCTTTTCACAATCTTTCAGGATCACCCTTCTTAATTAAAAGACTAAGTCAGAATTCAGCTTATATTGTTTTAAACTATTCAACAGAAAGTCTCTGCTCAAAAGGCAGACAATTATATGCTCATAATTAATGAACAGAATTATCCACTAATCCTAAGTAGCACCGTTCTTCATGATTTTCATTTGAAAATTAAGTATATAAAGCACTGGAAAAGCAAATTTGAAAGGAAAAAAAGAACAATTATTTTTTTGCATAGAACAACACAATATATTACCAATGTATTTCTTAGCTATGACTAAATCACTTGAAGTATTTAAAACTAAGGAATTTTTGTTTACTGCAATGTTTGGGATGAGCTATTAGATTACAAATAAATACTAAACCTTTGCACATGACAGACCTGACTACAGAAGACATCGTATCTACTGGTTTTCTTCTTCTAAAACAGACGTGTGGGTTCAATCCCAATGTCTCTATAACGGAGTTCAGTAGGGGTTTGCCGTACGAAAAATAGAAAACAGGGCATTAGCAGCCTCCAGGACTCCAGGGAATGAAGCAGTTTCAACTTCCACTTTAGTCAATGGAAATTGTGGCTGGATGGATGACATAACCAGCATGCAGGATCAGTTTTAGAAGCTGTGCAAACAACTACTGCCTATTTTCTTACCACAGAAAATCAGCAGGAGGCCTCTCATGAGTAATACACTTCACCAGTAGCAAGTATTCACAGAAATGTTTCCAATTAATTCAATTTAGGTTGTCATAAAGTTGAAAAATAAAAACACACCAAAATTTGCATGAGAATCAATAAACATTTGAAGACAGTTTCAACTTGCAGACAGAACCTTTCCACCATTACAGCACTTAACAGTATAATGCATTTTGCAACTACTGAATTAAAACCATTGCACTGAAATAAATGTCTTGTAAAAAGCCAACAGCATATTGCTTTGGTCTATCTTAGCTTAATTTATCACCAAAATACAGAAAAATTATTAGGAAATCTGATAAAAGTTTAAAATTGTCAAAGAGAATGTGTACTTACAAATATGTTTTCTTTTGTGTATGGTATTATCACTTAAAAGAATACACTTAATAATAATAAATAAATGCTTTATTCCATTAGATTTGGTGCAATCTTATCTTCATTTCATTAAAATCAACTTTGAAAATAGTCTGATCCTGTCGTTCTTGTTTCCTAGTGATATGTAGAGCTTTCTTTATATTTTATGACAATGTGAACATATTACAATCAAACCATCCAAAAACTAACAGAACTTAAGAAAACAACAGACAGACTGGCTAACCAATAAGATTCCAAGTTCGACATGGTACATGAGCTCCACTGTCTAACTGAGAATATTACTTGAAAATTAAAAAATCCTTCCTGAAAACTGTAGAACAAGGAAATGTTAGTAGAAATAACAAGAAAAAGGACAGAAAACCAACAAATCATTGTATTCAAAATGGTAATCAGTCATTTTCAAAAGCTGTTGCCTTCTTCACTCTATCATTGCTTTTTATATTTCAGAATTTCTATTCTAAGTTTCTTGGAGAATTATGGTTCCTCATTTGATACACCTCTGATAACACAAAAATATTCTTTCTTTTGTTAGAACAAAGGAAAATAATACAGTCTATACAGCTGGTTGTCCTACATAGCCTGCCAATGTTGCATTACACTGGTTGGTTCTTCTCAAACAGGTGCACTGAGTTTCTGAAACAGTGTCAGAGTATGCAAAGTTCGGAGGTGGTTTCTACTCTTTGTGATACCGACACGATATTTACAACAACAAACAAACTCCTGACTTAGCTTCACCTCCATTGGCATAACCTCCAGACTCTACTCTGTTGGGATCATTCAGTTCATCAAACAGTCCTGTTTCAATGATCTCCTCCTGCCAGGGTATAGGGACAGCACCTGTCGCAAACTTTTTGAAGAACTTCTTATCTTTGTCATCAAACTCAATTCCTCGTACTTCAGAGAAGTCAGCAATGTCTCCGATATCTTTGGCATAGACAACTGATGGATCTGGCACAAATGGAGGGTCAATAAGGTTTGCCTCTAGCCTGTGGAAATTTATTGTTTTGAAGAAATTATGTTTTCTTGGGTCATCGTCTGCATTTCTGCAATAAAGCAAAAGTTTGTTAATCAGTGGGATGTTTTGCTCTCAGAGAGGCACAGGTGTGTCTGTGTTTTATACACAAGAGTACCTTAAAACAAGGAGATAGATAGGTATATAAAATGCAACACAATTCCTTTTTTCCTAACCAAAGAACGTTGCATTGCACAATATAAGCAAAGCTGAGAAGCAGAAAACATTCTGATCCCATTACTCACTGCTCCACCTCTCTGGGTAAATCAGTCCAGGCAAGGTGCCATGCAGGAGCTGCAGTGCTGCATCTGGGATACCCCTATCCAAAGGTACACTCCCACCAGAACTGAACAGACAGCAGGAGGGGAGGGGAACTCTGGGATTCACTGTCCAACAATGGCAGTTCAACAATTGGCTCTGTATTAACCAGGATAAGCATAACTATCCTACAATCTAGGGTAAGAATATCTATTGAACTCTAGACTGGGGTTAATATAGGTTAATATATCTGAAGACTGACTCTGAGCAATAATAGGAAACTGGTGACAATGACATTTCTGGTTTTATCTTAATTCAAAGCAGCTACGCGTTTACATCATAAAACTCAGTTATGTCACTCAAATAAACACTCCTGCTTTTAGTAACTCTGTTCATTCAAAATAAATACTCTTATAAATGAACAAAGATTTTTTTATGCAAGAGATTCACAAATTAAGACAGTAACAAAAGTATGTGTGCCACTGTCACAAACACAATCTTTATTAATATTGTTAATACCTAATAATAAAACCAAGAAAGGACTAAATAATGGTAAATGCATAAGTTAAACACATCTTATGAAAAACATCTGCAGACCTCAGGGAGAACTTTAGCTGTAACAGAAACACTAAATTTTTTCACTGTAGACCCACAGAGAGACTTGTAGGATATGGTGATGTTAAGAATCATCTGAGCCTCAAATGTGTGCTCACTAAAGTATGGCCAAAGACCTCAGTTTTTGAACTGTGAGTGTCAAGGTATGCAAAGTCTGAGTTTTGAATTCTAAAGAAAGGAGGAGCACAGAGGAGCACTGCATTTTCCACACCTATGCATTCTTTTTTTTAATGTATTTATGAATGCACCGCTCTTGAAAACAGCAATACAGGAAAACCAAATTTGCCTGGGTTTCAGCCTCAGAAAACAGTAGTTCCTCACACATTGCTTTTGGCTTTTCCCACTTCCTTACAAAATCATACTGAGCAAAGTGGAAGCCCTCATGTATTTCTAGACAATGTTCTATGAACAAAATGTAATGCAAACATTTGGCAAGTCTATCTTTGCAAGCGTGCAGAGGCACCATATAGAAATAGAAGATTTGTGTGACTATGGAAAAATCTTCATTTCTTAAGGCCTCAATACTATGCATGCAGAACAGCTTATCCAGCTTGCTGCTACTGCCTGTTCCTCCCATGCTGTCCTGCCATGCTTCCAGCCTGCCTTGGTGTTGTCCAGGCATGGCCAGGATGAAACCATCAGCTGCCCTTTTCAGCCCCGCTGCCACATTGTCCCTTTGCACCTCTGGTGTCCAGTTCTTCTGAGCAAACCACCACCAGCCACTATCTACTGTACACCACCATGACTAGGATGCTAAATCACAGCCTGAAGAATGACAGAAACTGCCATCCAGGCATGCTGGGCAATGAAAAAACCCAAAAGAGGTATATGAACACGAACAGATTAAGCCAACAGGGATCATGACCTCTGCATATATATAGTGTTGCAAAATCATCTCCTAACTTACCCAGCTAGTGATACCAAGTACCTGAGCAGCCTGATGTGACTTACATATACATTCACTTGTAGCCTGAAGTGCATTAGAGCTGCTGTTCAAGTTAACTAATGTCCTGGGACACTTGTGGGCCAGTAGTACTGACATTCTACTGGGCAGATGCACTCACAGAAATTCCCCTTTATTTTGCTTTTCCTTTCTGTAACAGAAACCAAAAAGTACTAGAAGCTGGTGGAGGCTCCAAAATGGATTGCTGCAGTGTTTCTCCTCCTGAGATCATAAAAAGTTAAAAAATGTAAAGCTACATGCATGCCATCTACTGGAACTGAGGCATCTTCCAAGCAGCTGGAGGTGAACTTAAGCTCTTCCTCTGTGAACTGCCTTTTTACGTAACTTTAACAGGAAGTGCAAATGATCTCATACAAAGTTGGTCAATTCTGCATTCTTCCATTAAAAAAACTTTAAAAATCACTTTACGGGTTTGGGATTTGAGATGTCAATCCCAAAAAACTTGAGTGGAAAAAAGGGGTTGCATCTTTCCCTGGCTGGTGAAATTCAACCTTCAATAAAAGAGTGTTTTAAAAGGTCAGGTGTACAAAGTAAAGCTGTCTTTGAGCAGCTTTAGCTTATGCAACAGGCACTTCTGTAGATAACCCAAGCTCTCGTTGCCCTTAGTAGAATTACAGCACTAATCTCTACAAAAGGATGAGCTGTCCTGAATAGTACTGCCCTGTTTAAGAGGTACATGCAGGCTTTTATTCTCTATCATGCCCAGGAAGGGAATACATCCTATTGCTTTCCTTCTCTAATTATGGCACATAAGAGTAAGGATATCTTAAACAGCAGAAAATTAAAAATAATATATGCAGTTACCTTTCTGTGTACATTTCTCCCATTGTTGAGAAGTAATGGAACAAGAAGCAGAGAGAATGATGGTAAATGACTCCCTTGGCACAGGGGATGTGGTTACAGGAAGTGAATCATTTGTTGTTGGTTTTGCTTCAGACTTGCTGAATGAAGTTGACCAAATCACTCAGAATCTCTCAATTCATTTTCTCCTACTCTGAAATTTGTTTACTTCACAAAATGCTGTAAGTCTAAATGTCTGCAAGTACACTGACTTGTAAATTAGAACACTCTAAATGTTTTTGTGTTAAATTTACTTTTAAAGTAAGCTTTTAAAACATCCTCAAATAATATAGATTTTGTATTAAACATACTCTATGTGCTGTTGAAAATAACTTTTTTTTGGTGCCTTGCATAGTTGTTGGGAAAATTCATTAGGCACAAAGAGTAGCTGTCTTCATTTAGCACTAGAATATTAAAGATATGTGTATTAATGATATATTATCTTTTATTAGAGTCAATTCTTTCAGACAACTGTTTGCCTAGCATTTTGAAAAACTGTTCCAAGTTGTTATGAAATATAAATTTAAAAATCTATGCATTTGCAGTAAGATCCTTTGCCTATTCCACCATTAGACTGGAAAAGCACATATACATATTTGTATTCACAAATGATTCAAATCATAGGGTACTCTAAAGATAGGTACTATCAGTTTCCTATTAATTTTTTACATTTTTATTACATCTTTATTTTGTCTGTATTGCAAATGTAGATCCACAATCTATCCCACTGGAAATGCACTAAATGATTTATATATATATACACCAACACACCTCAGAGGCATCAGAGATAGACAAGTTACACATTACAATGTTTAGCTTTCAGTTTTCTTCAGTTCCTTAAAATTTCTAAGTCAGGGTCACATCCATCAGGCTTCATCAATGCAAAGCCACCTGTAAAGTCCCCGGAAATGTTTTGCTTTATAGGCATTTGTGCCAAATATTTTTTTCCTCCTTTTTCTCCCTGGGATGAGTCAGGAAAACCAGAATCTGTCTAAGATTTTTTTAAAGCAGTTGAGCAAAGCAGAGGGGTTAAGGTCTGTTCAGCAAGAAGCAATGACGCAGCCTTGCAAGTTAGATATCTGCAGGGAAGAGAATCCACACTGCAGATTTGGATTTCTGCCCACATCATTCCAGTAAGTGATACAGCCTAAGATTGTGCACTCAGTCTGCACTAGCATAGATGCAAGTTTCTACTTGAATATCTTTTACCTTTAGGAAAGAATGTGCAAGAAAAACAGATTGCCCCCTTCTCCCCAAAACTGTATAGAGTCTAACACAGAAAATAACAGAAGGGAACTCCTATGAGTTGTCTGAAGTGAGGATAGATAACCACTATTGCAACAACATTCCTTATTTCTCTATTATCTGCAAAACTTTCCACCTCTCTCTTCCTGGAAATGAAAGGGAAAATTCAGTACTCTGTAGAAAGTGAAGATGTAACCCATTTTGTGTAATATGTAAAATAACGACATAAATTATTTTATGTTTTTATATTTATATGTTGTTTGCAGCTTTAATCTGCATTTCACTGAGTCTGAGAAGGCATACCTGCTTCCTAAACGGTCCTCTTTTTTCTTAGCCAAAAACAGTCGGCAGATATCTTTCGCTTCCTCTGTAAAGCTGGCATGTTCAAATTTCACCTCATCTTCCAGAGTTCTTCTTCTAACCTCATCCTTATTGACCTTCTCTTTGAAATCCTTGAATGGTGTCCGCCCAGCAACCATCTCATAAATAGAGCAGCCCATAGCAAACCAGTCCACGGGATAGCTGTAGTCTTCTTCCTTCAGGATTTCTGGGGCCATATAACCATTTGTCCCAGCCTATTGCAAACAGACAGATAGATTTACTATACAATGTCAGTAATGAAATGCATACAGTCAAACAGACTAGTCTATAATTCTTCCAAAATATTAGTAATACTACTGATAGATTTTGTATCTAGAAACTCTGCATTACTGACTTCTTTTACCTGGAAAGTGTGAGGTATAACTGTTTTAGCATATGGACTGTATCTGTCTTTAAACATCCTGGCATATGGGAAAATATGCTTTTAAGAAGTAAAATGTCTGTGCAATTTCCACCTAAAAGTGGTTTATTTTTAAATTCATGTCTATCTTGCTTTCCTCTGCCCTATTACTTTTTTTCTGTTGAAGATAGTGTTGTTAGCTTTGTCCTGCAAACACAAGTAGCAATCAATATGAAAAGATTTTAAAAAAGACAAAAATCAGGCAAAACGATCACTGATTCTACCCTGTTCAATGGTTATAACTGGTCCAACACAGGGCTCTGCTGCCAGTGAGAAAACTCTCATTGAGCCGGTGGCTGAGCTGCATGAGGAAGTTCTCACCTGCCTCCCTCTCGGTGTCTGGAAGGAAGTTCTACCATCAAGGGCCAAGAAAAACTCCTAAAAGCATTGTAAGGAAGTAAACCTATATAATTCATAAATGACACTCACTTGGGTGAAAGATGGGTCCATATTTCCTGACTAGAACCAGCTGTCTGAATAAAGACTGTGCAGCGCTAATGGCCCCTTCTTCCAGAAAAGGATACACTCTTTGGGAGGGGAATCTGCCTGCCTCCTTCCCAGACCAGGCCTGGTACATTCCCCTTGGGGGACAGGCTGAAGTGTCCAAAATAGCTCCTGCTGCCTGTCTCCCTGGAGAGCTGATTCACCTGGGGGGAGGTGAGGGGATCAGGCTCTCCATGTGCTTTCTGCTGCACCGATACGGGGCTGAGGACGTGAGACTGCCATCAAACAGCATTCCCTCAGCTGACCCAAAGTTACTGCTGCTTCTGAGGCCATACCTCTTGTGTTTACCAGACTCAGCCAACACTGGCAGTTATGTCAGAAGCTTCCTGAACCTCTCATATCTGTTTTAAATACATATACATATTACTAGTATTACAATTTAAAATGAAAAACTGTGTTTGTGCAAAATCCCACTAAAGGTTATTCCAGATTGTGATGATTACTGCTACCAGAATACAAGTAGTGACAGAGATTCATTCCAAAGCAAAACAGAAAAGGGTAACTTAAACTACAGCTCATTTGGGCAAATTATATTTATAAAAAGCACAGCTCAACAGATACATTTTATCTTATGGGGTTGGGGTAACTCCTCCAATTTTTGCAAATATAGGCACAATATTTCCAAGTCACATCTCTCTATAAACTTTAGCTCGTGTCACTACACATTATGACATGTACTTTACTGTAAACAACGTGTGCAGGAGGGAACACGTTAGAATCAATTAAAACATAAGCTTAATGGACAGAAAATTAAATCCAGTTTGCTTTCCCTCTTTGTATTTTTTTCACTTTTAGGGATATAAAGCAAAATCCTCCATTTCATTGAAAAATGGAAATGAGATGAGAAAACCAAAATTATCAGCCAGGTTGAAAGCACAAGAAAAGGTAAAAAGAAAACTGGTGCCTCCTTCACTAAAGCCACAGAAGTACAGGCACTGCAGCAGCTGACATCATCCCCCAGGCAATTTATACTGCTTACATTGAACTTCTCTATGTAAAATTAATATTGAGGGATACCCAAAAATGCAATCCTGTCAGGGTATGATTACTGCTCTATTCAGAAAAGGGGACAAGTGCTCAACACAGACCACAGATCCCTCTGGCACCAGAAGAACCTTGAAGGGAGAGAAGAGGCTGAAAGCAGTAGAGAAGTTTTGGTACAAAAGGATGCACACAGAGCTCATTGTGGATTGGTGAACACAGCTCTAAAGAGGCTTCTGGAATATTTTTTCTTTTTTTTTAATTTTTTTTTCCTCCTTTTGGGAAGCAAAAAACATTCTTATTTTTACTGAGGTGAAGCTGGGGCACTAATGCCTTGAAGAACTGATGAGTCATATTATCATCAAAATGTGCCCTGACAGCACAGTATGGTCTTTCTGATAAGACATTACTTTTCTGCAAATTAGCATCATCATACAGGACCTGGATAAATCTAACATGGAAAAGTCAGAAATCTGTCACAAATGTGTCTCAAGGCAGCTCCTTCCAGATTGCCCCTCTTTCTTCCACTTGCATTCTTTCTTCCATAGTTGTTTTTTCCAAATAAATAGTTTCCAGGTAACCTCAGTCTCTTCCATGTGCATTTTCCACACACCCTCCAGTAGGACACACCATCCAGAAGAACACTGTGCTTTGACATGGTGCTCGTGTTTCCCAAGGACAGAGAAACCACCGCCGTAATCGCAGACCAGAAAGACTCATGACCACAATTTAATGGAAGATAAAGATGGAGCAACAACAGCCTCCCTTCAAACTGAAGTGACAGGCTGTGGATGAGCCCAACTATGAACAAGAACTAAACTTCAAAATTTTAAATTAGTAGCTCTGAAATCTTTTGAGCTCTTATTGAGTTGATCCAACTCAATCTGAGGAAGACTAGAAACATGTTGTTCCTCTGATATGCCAAACCATTCCAATTCAGAATTTCAAGAGAGCTGTTTTTCTCATGGAATTTTATCCAAACTTGGATGTGAAAATAAATATCTCCCAATCCTGAAGCTTTCCTACTATTCCCAATGAAGGAACAGGCTGAGAAGCAGGAATCTAAACCTAATCTCGTAACTCCTAAAGCTCAAAACCCACTAAAACACTAGTATTTTATAGCAGAAACAACCACATTTCACAAGCAGTCAGCAGTGATGCTTAAGAGGGAAGAAATACATAACAAGGAGGGGGAAGAAATACAGAAATTTCTGGTATCTTTATCAAAAGAGGTATTTGAAGAAACAAAGAGAATAGTATAAATTTTAGTCTTTTCCACCTATTTCTACATAGGTGTAACTTTAGCAAAATCATTTGGGAAGAAAGATGCTGAAGCCATAAGCATTTTCTGTATTGGGGAAGACAAAAAAGGAAATATTCAGCCTCTGGAACTGGAAGAACATCCATCTTTCAAATGAAGATTAAATTCTGCTCTAAGAGTAGATAGCATTAGAGGAAAGCTAAAATCTAAGATCCCTACACTAATCATTATGGAGAACAAGATGTCCAAGATGAGATTATCTTTCAAGGAAAAGAGATCCTATGGCAACAGGAAAGGCAGCCTCAATGATTCAGGAGAGGTTCATGTAAGGAGGTAAAACAGCTTTGTGAAGAGAGTTTTTAAACTGTACTAGCTCACTAGCAGTGAGACTTGAGCAGCAAAATATAGTGTATTTGGTGGAAAACTTATCCACTGATTCCCAAAGCAAAGTGAATTAAAGTAACGAGTTAAATTACTCTCAGCAGGCTAAGGAATAAATAAGTATATATATCCTCAAATACAAAAAGGAAAAAAAAAAGACAGAAAGCAAAGGAATTAAAAGATATCAGAAAAGATAAACACATTATTTTTGAGAAGGGGTCTCTTTCCCATGGGCTGGTATTGAATATTTAATTTAGTTAGAATTATCTGACCATGCCCCAGAATGGATAACTCTGAGTATGGGATACTGGTATGTCTATCACACAAAAAATCGCTGATTCTGCAGATGTTTTAATTCAACATAATATATAAGTAAATTCAGAAGCTGTGTATTAACTGAAACCCACTTTTTCATACTAGATCTTATTTTACATGGATAAATTTCACTCTTTTAATGGAAACAGGAAAAATAAAAAACCAACACTCAATTCCTTTGTTGTCAACTCTACACAACCAGGATGTCTATTGGGTTTCGACTCAGACTAAGACCAAGCACATTATTTTCTTCTTTCCTGTAGAATTCCTGGTAAGACAAGGAACCATTTGAACATGTGTTGACTCCTCAAGTGATCTTACAGAGACAAACACATGGTATTACATGTTCACTAACCTAAAAGCATCTAATGGGACACAATAAATAAAAATATCACAAAGAAGACAAGGAATGTTATATTATCCCAACTTTTTACAGAAGGTAGAAATCATATGCCATTGCAGAGGCACACAACTTTTTGAAGCATAGTCAGTATAACAACTTGCTATTTTTTGCTTGCTCTCCATTTAATACTGTCTTTTGTGATGATGAGCAGGATGCCTTACTTGCATATGCTGTTTGAAATACAAAAATAGTCATTACATTTCAGTCAATTAAATTTTAATTGACTTGCTTTTGAAAAGGGTTCACAAATCTTCTCCCTTTATTTCACTATCTTGAGAACAACATAAAATACAATTTTTCAATAACCCTCTAAAAAGTAATGACCAAATGTTGCCCTGGGATACATTAGTGAAGAAGTTCTGTTAAGTGGAATTGTTGCTTTCAGTGTGGTTTGACAGGGCATAGTAGAAATGACTCATCTGAAAGTATACAAATGTTTCTTCTGTGAAATGCGATCCTGCATAAATTTTTAAAAGGTCACATAATTATAATCTTTCAGTAATACAAGAAGTGATCCTGTGAAACAACTAAGTGCACTCAGTTCCCAGTGCAGTCAACGGGTACTGGGCATAGCACAGCTCCAAGCAGAGTGAGGCCCACAGTGCCCACACTCACACGTCCTCACACACTGCTGTCCCAGACGGGAAAGCCCCTCGAACACCACCCTGATCCAGCTTCCAGCAGATGCAGGCAAGAAACAGAACCCTCTGGAGCTTTCAGCAGCACAGAAACAGGCAAATGAGGAGGAACGGGATTTAGATCTCTCTACCTTTTCCCACAGATCTCTGCAAAACAAACTCAATTGATATCATAAACCAAACAGTAAAGCAAATCAGAATGTCTATCTTTTGTTTGCCATGGCACAAGAACTGTTGAACAGAGGAAAAAAAACAAGCTGAGTTTAGCTCTATCAGCTGTTTCCTGGGGCTCCGTCCTTGCTTCCTCCAAGGGGTGCCACTGCCTGCTTTGTTCTCTTGTCCAGCTGTTCCTCCACTCCTTCAGCAATGGCCTTAACAGACCCTGCAGGAATGCAGAACAGACCACAGAATTCTCTCCCCTGCACACAAGCTAATAGGCCCTAGATGTGGAGAACAACAACTGATCAGCCTCTGTCACTCACTTTACCATCTTAATTCTTCTCCCAAGAGTCACTGTGAGGAGGAAGGAGCGTAATTTAAATGAGTCACACAGAATTGCAGCTACTCCAGTTTTTCACCACATGTTCATACAGTAACAAGAAACCTGCTGATCAAATTAATAGGCAACTATCCTTCAAAAGAAGATAAAAAGTCAAATCTAAATAGGACAAAAAGTATTCTGGAAAGTATCACAGAACAAAGACTTTGGCATATTTTTCATGCTTAGCAAAGGGAAGGACCTTCCTTTGGGATGGTCCATCCTAAACTGATAGGCTACTGAGTCAGAAGAACACAAGGACCATTCAGAACACCAGGAAGAGATAATGAGAAAGACTGTATAGGAGCTTAGAAGCTACTGAATCCCACATGCTTACACAAGTTCCAAGACCAAGCTATTTTTTGTTTACACATAGGAACATCATTTTCATAGGGAAAGCTGTCTGCTTTAAAAAAAACCACACAGAAGAAGCACAAAAGTGACAAAACAAATTTCTGCTATATTAAAAAAAAAACAAAATTGCCTCTGGGTTCAAAGTCACTAAATGGAATAGCAAAATCTCCACCAGTGGTTTTTACTCTTTTAAGTTTGAAGGGAGTTGCACAAATGAAAGGGAAGGTCACGCTGTGCAGTAGGGACAGGCTGCCTCTATGCTCCTACTTGGGAAGAGAAATAGACATAGGTACAGCACGTTTTTCAGTTTAGATTCACACTCTGTGGAAGTCAAAGGAACAAATGGCTTGAGGGAGGGCAGTCCAGTAACTGGGCACCAATTTTATCTTTGGATTCGAGAGCATCTCCCCGATTTCTTCTGCATGATCTCATGTGAATCTTTGCCTCAAATACCTGCTGGAGATAGAACCTGCTAACATTCCCACCTTGGAGAAATGTCATCAGAAGAAATACACATTCATAGACATGGAAGCAATCAGACATTATAGGTATGAAGCAATTTGGACAAGCAGAACACTTGGTCCAGGCTCACAATCACACAATTAGAATTCAAGAATTATAAGGGTTCTCTAGGCTTCCTGTAATACGATTTTCCCTTTAATTTCCTTTTAAATTTCTCCTGACCTTTCCAATCTATAATGTGAGAATAATAATACTTCAGAGATGTTTATGGTTTCATTATTTAATGACCACAGAATATTCCATAAACACTGTTAATAAGGGAGAAAACTCTTCATCTACTTAGCTCTGTCCATATTTTATGAAGCTCTCCATAATGAATGCAAATACTATATCATGGCAGCATGAGTAGGCTGCTTTCTCAGAAAGGGGACATCCAAGAGAAATTCTGTGCTCTGTGCCAGGGGGGACTGTGCCCTGGGAAGGAGATGGGTCCTCCAATATGGGCACAGCTGCTGTAGGTTAAGCAGCGCAAATGTCAGTGAGGCCTGGACAATTACTCCTGATCAATGAAATCCATGGGATTTCATACACCTTATCTTTTAGGATTATGACTAATGTTGGAGGTACAATTCTTTAAAATGTCAATCCAGAAAGATGGGTACTGGCTGCATCAGACCAGAAGCCCATATAGCCAGTTTACTGTCAGTGAACTGGCCAAAAAATGGATGTATAGGGAAGTCTCTAAGAACTTGGTGTGTACATTGAGTTACACTGAGACTTCTCTAACACCTCCCTAGACTCCAACTACTTGCAGTTTAAGGGCTTCCAGAGACAGAAATGGTTTCTCTCAACAAAGTTGTTTTCCATTCATTGTCCACTCTCCCCCTGAACTAGATAAATTCTTAAGACACTACAAGACCTTTTGCAGGACCTTTTGCAGTAGAGTCCTGTTTGAGAACCACCCATCTGCCACCTTTCACTAGTGGATTTTAAGCCAAACCCACAGTTTTCACCTCCATGTGTCTGTAATTCCAGGATTTTGTCTTCAAAAAAAGAGTAATTATATGTTTGTTAACGGAAACTACTCATGACAGTAAGTGGGATGTCACATGTGGTCCAGTAAGAACAGAAGTATTACACCATTGCACAGCTTACTGTTCATGTAATACTGCTTCTGGTCAAAGCTGTCAAATCAAAAGTTCAAAGAATTACATTGTCAGCCAAATGCTGCATTTCTTATCCAATGAAACAAAAACATCTTTGATGATCGTAAGTCAACAAGTGGCACACTACATGATTTACCAGAGATCATTTCAGAATATACACTATTTTTAGAGAAAATGCTATAACATTTATTGTGAGATTAAACTGAATCAAGAATAATGTTAAAAGTCATGAAAAGACACCTGATGCTACATAATGAAGGGCTCCACTGTCTTTCCCAGACAGAAAAAACGTCGCATGAGTCACATGCCATGTGCAGGAAAAGCATTTCATGGGACACATTGCATTCTCAAAATTTTAGATGACTATAGCATCCTTTCTGCCATCTCCAAAACTGCAGGAGGCAGAATGGTCCCACAAAATCATTTTTGCTCCCTTCACTTGCATAATTACGGCATTTATAGAATTATTTAGGTTGGAAGAGATCATCGAACCCCACCGTTACCCCAGCATTGCCAAGCCCACCACTAACCCATGTCCCTAAGTGCCACATCTACACATCTTTCCAATACCTTTAGTGGTGGAATGTTGACTCCACCACTTCCCTGGGCAGCCAGGGACTTGGCAATCCTACTGGGGAAGAAACTTTGCCTAATATCCAATCTAAACCTCCCTTGCCACAACTTTAGGTCATTTCTTGTCCTGTCGCTTGTTGCTTGAGAGAAGAGACCAACCCCGATCCGGCTACAATCTCCTTTCAGGGAGTTGTAGAGAGTGATAAGGTCCCCCCTGAGCCTCCTTTTCTCTGATTCCCTCAGCTGCTCCCTATGAGACTTGTGCTCCAGACCCTTCCTCAGCTCCATTGCCCTTCTCTGGACACGCTCCAGCACCTCAACGTCTTTCTTACAGTGAGGGGCTCAGAACTGGACACAGCACTTGAGGTGTGGCCTCACCAGTGCAGAGGATGGGGGGACAGTGACTGGCTTGGTCCTGCTGCCACACTATGGCAGATACAGGCCAGGATGTCTTTGGTCTTCATGGCCACCTGGGCACATGCTGGCTCATGTTCACCAGATGTTGACCAAAAACTCTCTTTTCCCACTGGGCAGCTTTCCAGCCACTCTTCCCCCTACCTGTAGCACTGCAGGGGGTTGTTGTGATCCAAGGGCAGGACCTAGCACTTCACCTTACTGAAACCTGTACAACTGGCCTCAGCTCTTCGATGCAGGGGGTTCAGATCCCTCCACAGAGCCTTCCTCCTCTCCAGCAGATCAACACTCCACCCAACTTGCTGTCATCTGTGAACTTGCTAAGGGTGCACTCAATCTCCTCACCCAGGTCACTGATGGATATATTAAACAGGGCTGGCCCCAGTACTGAGCTCTGGGGAACCCCGCTGGTGACTGGCCCCAGCTGGATGTAATTCCATCCACTACCACCCTCTGAGCCCAGCCACCCCGCCAGTTTTTAACCCAGGGAACAGTGCACCCATCCAAGCCACGAGTAGCCAGTTTCTCCAGGAGAATGCTGTGGGAAACAGTGGAAAAGAATTTACTACAGTCTTTCCCTTGTCCACAGAGGGGATCACTCTATCACAGAAGGAGATCAGGATGGTCAAGCAAGACCTGTCTTTCATAAACCTGTGCTGGCTGGGCCTGATCCCTTGGTTGTCTGGTATGTGCTGCATGATGGCTCTCGAGATCTGCTCCATGACCTTGTCTAGTCCCAAGGTGAGGCTGACAGGTCTGTAGTTCCCTGGATCCTCTGTCTGGCCCTTCTTGTGGATGGGAATCACAATTGCTCACGTCCAGCCAAAATGAGTCCTCATTTTGAGTCCAGGGACCTCCCTGGTTTGCCAGGACGGCTGCTAAATGATGGGAAGTGGCTTGGTGAGCACTTCTGCCAGCTCCCAGCTGGCCCCACACACTTGTGTGGATAAGGTTACATTCTGCAAAGTGTGTGTTTCAGAGATTAAAAAAACCCAAAACACCTGTCATGGTGATGCAGTTCAAAACAACTGTGACTGTCAAAATTTTTAAGAACAAAGTTCTGCTAATAAAAACACCAATCTTACATGTCATACTTAAAAATGCAGCAGAATGGTGGTTTTGAAACTGCAAAACAGCAGCAAGTCCCTCTAATTCTGAACAAAGGAGCTGTCACTTTTCAAAGTGCAAAGGAAGAACAAATTTTTACAGAATCTTATCAGATAAGAATGCCATGTGATAATGAACAAAGGTCAACTGTAGAATAGCTTGATGAGTTATTTTTTATTTCACAAGTCTAAACCCTCCTCCTTCTTCTCAACTGCCTTGAAATTAAACTGCAAGTTTCAGGAACATCTAAATAGATTTCTGTCTGTTTTCCTAAGAAATAGAATCTTATAATAAACAAACATACAGGAGGGCAAAAGGACATTTTGAGTAAGATTTTAACCAAAACATGTTTTTCCTATAAAAATATTATGATGTCCTTCAAATATATAAAACATAGCACAGGAAAACTGTGAAGAAGCCTGAAACATCTGAAGATATGAATGCACTTTTATAAATACTACAAAAACATGTTTGTGTTATTTTTCACAGTTATTATGTCAATATTTAAGCTCTCTGTCTCACACACATCTGCATGAAAGTCCTTCACAATTTACATGCAACAGTTGCTTTGCACAAAAGCCATACTCAGTAAGGGCCAAAAGTTCTTCCCGAAATAAACAGCAAATACACCCTGACTTAAGGAAAAATGGAATTAAGTCCTCTATATTTCAATATGCAGAGGATATGAGGGCACTGCACAGAAGAACAAACTGACTTTTCTCACAACCATTCTCAGGTTTAATTAAGGTCTAATTAAGAAGTATTATTTTTTGGATAAGGACAATTTGACTCACATACAAGAAGTGAATTTTGAGTAGTATGATAAAAAATTGCAGAGACTTCAAGCAAAAGATGACAGGTCAAACTGTTCAAGTGGAGGAACTTGGGATGGAGGCTCCTCATTTCTGTCATATATGAAAAAAACTAGTTCAAGAATCAATCAGGTACATGAACAGACCAATTATTTGGCTATAAAAAGCCACCTTTGCAGTCTCTCAGCTTCTCCTTGTTGTCTATTTCAGTTATGTAAGACAGAGAGAATATCAACATTTTAAAAGTCATAATTTCAAGATACAAGCTAGTTTTTGCACAGAACAATCCACACATCAGATGAGATGCTACAGGCACATTTGTATGAAATCACGGTATTTCTTAAAGTCCTGAATAATTTTATTACCACTGGAAAACAGTTGTGTTTTCAGTGATGTCAGTAAGAGCTCTCCCTGACTAAGTGGGAATACATACATTTCTTGGGAGATTGCACAGGTACATGTATGTATCGCAAGAAGATCCCATCTAATCCATGTTTGATTAAAAAAACAAAACATTGTAAGTAGCTTTCAATTGCCTTCTACCTTCTTTTATTTCCAAGACTGTTGTTATTCAAACTTGTGGGGGGGGGTTTTTTGGTGATTTCTCCATTCCAAAGCCAGTTAGCACTTCACAAAGACAAATCAGCACACATAATGAAACTGAAGTTTTCTAAATTCTGTCATTATTACTGTACCAATTACTTACAACTGCCTATATATGTTCAACATAACATTCACATGGAAAGTTGGATGTTTCTACTGGAAGCTTTAGCAATCGAGAAGAAAGGGAGAAAACTAATGTATCCAACTCTTTCTAGATCTTTGTAAGGAGCACTGTTTCTGAAAGCAGCATATTTTTATTTATAATAGTTGCAGGCAATTGGTATAGAGCACCCAACCATTTTTCAAAAGGAGTACATATAATGCCAGTACTTAAAGAATACCAAGGCTGCTACTTCAATTACGTAAGTATTAAATCACCAGTTGCACAATGCCTTTTCTGCAGCATAAACACACACTACTTTTTAAGAAGACCACACCCATCTAAAATTCAAAAAACCTTTCTACCCAAAAAGAAAATTTGGTTGGTGAACAGTATATAAATGTTATCGTTTCATAGACACCTTCACTGAAAACTTAGAAAATGTCTAAAATGGGAACTCATTAACCAGCTCATTACTTGTGCCATGTGACAACCTAATCACCTAATAAGATTTAGAAAAGGGATTAATGGATCCTCCAGGTGATGTGTGCATGATGTGCATTTATTCATAAGTGAGGGGCTGGCAATTTTTTTATGCTTTGAAAGCATAAGAAATTTCATCTTTAATAGCTTGTACACCCATGAGAGGTGTACAAAACCTCCAGAATTCATCAAAATAGTGTATTTTTTGCAACTTCTAATGAAATGAATACACAGATAAATCCATACATTACATTCTATAGATCAGTAGTAATATGCCTTAATTAGTGACTGAAAATTGTAAGCCTCAAATTGTCAGTTAAGACCATCATCCAAAATCTAGAAACAACTCTATGATGTTAGGCACTTCACTCAGATACCACTACAATACAGATTTGGCCTAGAATGAATATGTCTTCTGCTTTGGCTTATAAAAATCCCCTTATAAAACTTTGTCCACAAAATGGTGAACTGATTAGATTTCATTTGGTAAACCTGTCTTGGAGCCGCATATCCTTTTGGGTGAAAAAACCCAAACCTATACAAATCACTTTTTTTAAAGTGATAACAGTTTGGTAATCATACTCAAAAAGCATGCTATGATGTAAATTTTCTGCTGATTTTAAGTCACAATAGAAGTGTGAACAAAAATTACTTTAACAGCACCATTTTTATTTTATTACAGGGGCACGGCTTAATGCAAACTTCGTGAATCTGTTCTTTGGTCTTCCTGTGTATGACATTAGTATAAATAATAACGATATCTAGCCCTCATACAATGTTTTTTAGGAGGAGCTTTCAAAGGATTCAAACATGACTAGTGTACAGAAATGCAAACTGACACTAGCAATTATTATTGATTTAACTCACTCATAGTTATGATACAGAAAATGAAAAAAAAAAACCTTCTTTTTCTTTCTTCTTAGTTCGATGTTCTGAAATAATAAAACTGCCTTTAACAGAAATTCCTGTAACGCATTACAATCATGTAGTACACTATTCATTGCAGTTTTTGTCCTAATAAAAGCACACAAACAACGGTGAATAGAGCTTCTAAAACCAGTGAACAACAGCAGAAGAGCCAATAACAACTTGATGACTGTCATAGGTAAGGAACAACCACCTTGACCAGTATTGCTTTGAGATTCAACCCTAATACCCACAGAAGTGGTTACACATTGCTGAACACACTCTTTCATTTTGGATTTTTTCCTCTGCCAAACCCCACATATTTACAAGTAAGAAAAAATGCCCTTCAACAACATTATTTTTTCTGACCATAGTAACTGCATGGATCTAGAACTTGTACAGTACAGTAAGTTTATAGCTTTGGGTTCACTGATCAAAATGCAATCTTCACAAACAAAACAACATTCCATTTCATATAAGTTCTACTTACTTAAAAACCTGCCTTAGCTTTCACAGAAACTGCATTTTTGTATCCAAAACACTATGCAGTCCCATTTTATAATTATTTACTATCTATACATACAGCAGTTTCCATCTTTTCTTTCAGTGAGAACTAAAACCACTCATAATACAAACTTCCTAAATTGCCAGGAAAAGAAAATTTCCTTCAAAATTACTGTATTTAATGACATCAAAAAATGTGTACTTCAAGTATGATGCAAAAGGCCACTAGAAGGTCCTCTCTTCTACTGAATTTCTAGTGTTAAAGACTTGGGGAGTTTAACATAAGGCAGTTAGACCAGGTTATTATAATGTTGCTTCTGTTTCTTTGTATTCTGAGTGTATTTCAGACACATTCTCTCATTATATATATCTTTAAGCTCCATGAAATGGAAAGAAATAGGCCTTTTTCATAATTAAGCTCCCTACATATTTCTTGTGTAAACCTCCTGACGTTATTAGAAATCCAGGTGAGGCTGGGATGACCACAGGCAGAGCTAAGTGCTGCACAACCTAATTTACACAACAAATCCATCTTCTTCTTCCTACACCATGCAGACAGGTAGGTACATTTGCAAACTGTCAGATGTGCTAACTTCATCATGAACTAATTTGAGGGGGGACACGAAGGCTGGCAATGGTTTATTGTGCAGCACCACAAACACCTGCAATGGTTGGTTCAAGAGCTTAAGAGAAACAACAGGTCAAGTTGATTCTACTTTTTCTGTGCAAAATAAGTTATTTTACTACATGCAGCATCTAGAGAGTCAATTAACCAAATCTTCTTACAACCTGTCTCTTAGAATGAAATAACTACGTAAGGTCTTTAGCAAAGAATAAATTGCAGGGAATTAAGTCTTGGACTCATCAGGCATTAGAATAGAACAGCTTCACTTCCCACTTCTCATGTTCAATTAATTTGTACTCACCCTCTGAGTTATGGGTTTTCCCTCTTTGACTTGCACTGCCAATCCAAGATCAGACAGTCTGCAATTCCCATTATCATCCAGGAGGACATTTTCTGGTTTCATATCCCGGTACACAATGTTGATGGAATGGAGATGCAGAATCCCACAGGTGATCTGAGCTGAGTAATAGATGATCCTCTTCATTTCCAAACCCCGTTCTCCCACATTGTAGATGTGATACTTCAGATCCCCTCCATTCATGAGGCTCATAACAAGACACAGGTGGGTTTTGCTCTCAAAGGCATAAGCTAGTGTGACTATGAAAGGGCTGTTGACCTTCTCCAGGATCTCTTTCTCCAGCAGTGCCATCTTCTCTCCACTTTTCTTTTTCAACCTTTTTTTATCCAGTTTCTTGCAGGCATACATCTTGCCAGTATTTTTCACCTGGATGGCACAAACCTAGAGAAGATACATATGGAAAGGTAATGAAGGAACTTTACTTGGGGACTGGAATATCAAGGGCAGTAATAGGCAGAAACTGGGGAATCACTGATGCCTATTAGTGGCTGTTGATGCTGACTTCCATGGAAGAGTATATTAGCAGAGAAAATAAGGGAAAAAAACAACAGTACAACCTGTTCTGTTCTGAACCAGTATATGTTTGACCTGATGCAAAGTTCTTGAGAACACCATTAGCAGACATGTATCAGCAAAGAAAAGGAACAAGGACAAGAACAAAACTCTGTAACCAAGAGAATAAGTAGCATATACAGATTGCATCTGTACAGTTAAACCCTCTTGCCTCTCAAAAAAGGTAGTCTTACTCATACTGTACTTTGGGAACAGATCATGCTATTCCCTTCACTGCAGCTAGGATTTATCTGGGAGTGTGTGAACTATCACAGCCTAAAATGGTGCCAAGGAGCAGATTAACAGTCAACTGTATGGGCAGTCATGCAAGTTTTTGTAAAGCCTGTTTTTTTAGTAGCATAGATACAGAATGTAAAATCTTTAAAGCACCTCTTCACTAACTCTATCACAGTACAAATAACCCAGCCCAATTTCTGGAAAATGGGCAATCTGAAGGGCAGTTTTGAAAATCTTTACACAATTTCTTAACCCACTGCTCTTTGCAAACCCACCTGCTGGTCTTGAAAGGGGAGGGATGACTCACATCCTTAAAAGTGCAGCTCTTACCTCTCCAAAGCCACCTTTGCCCAGCACTCGGAACTCATAGAAGTATTTATCAGTTACCGGTTGCCTCTCAAAAACTTTCCATTGGATGAATTTGTCATAGAAGGGGCTGGTCTGGAAATCCTGGAAGGGCTTGTCTTTAAGGAAGAGTTTGGTTTCCTCCTTGGCCAGCTGAATGACATTCTCATAGTCTTTTGCAGTAGCTGCCTGGCATTTGCTGACCAAGTCAGAGCTCATGAAAGACAGATAGTTTTTGGAGCCTTCTTTAAGAAAATTGGTGATCATATTATCCATGATACTGCTCTTGTTGTTGTCCTCTGCCAGCTCCCAGTTTGACATCTCGTCCAGGAAGTCCCTAGCTACCAAATATTCTGGCACCGTCTCTAAGAAATCTCTGAAGAATTTCTTGCCAATAGGCTGCTGCTCACAGATGCTGTCATAATCACCATCAATGGATTCTCTCTGCTCTTTGCATTGCTCAAGTTTGGGCAGTGAAAGGCTCTTACGTCTCTTTTGCATCTCCTTGGTGTCTGCCTCTCCACTCTTCCTCGCCTGGAGGTAGGCCGTGTTGGCAATCAGGTTGTCGAGCCCCCCCATGTCACACATCTTGGCAAGCTCTTGGGGTGGCAGAGCCTGGTTTCAGACAAAATGAGTAACTGGCTCAAGTGCTGTGCTGCAGCTGCCCTGCACTTCTCCCTGCCAGTGTTGTGTTGAGGTCTTCTGAAAAGCACCAGAGACCAACTGCTTTTGCATTAAATACCTCTCAAGGATTTTCACTAAGTACCTTTAGATACATGCACCATTTGTGGAAAGTGACTGGTAAGAGGTTTCTCTGTAAGGAGCTTTGAGTTTGCTATGTATAGCTGAGCGATGACATCCTGAGCAAACCTTCCCACTGGCAGCACCAAATGCACGTGGTTCAGCTGGTGCTTTTCAGAATGGGCCCCGACAACCTATAAATGTACTGAGATTCCCCCTACTTGCACTGTCCCTGGCTGCTGGGAACATGCATCCTGTCTGCAACACATGCTCTCTCCAACTCAGGGACACTTTGGCCACAGTCAGCACAGCCCTGGATCTCTCTTACTTGACAAAGAACTCCAATATAGCCACAGTTACACATGCCGGGATCTGATTTTATGAAAAGCTTTTATCACAACTCTGCCATGCCTGAAACAGAAGTTGACATAGATGAACATGAGATGTTGAGCTTTAAATTACCACACAATTTGAGCATCCACACTTCCAAAACTCAAGTTATACTCAACATCAATGATGAGCTCCACAGACAGCTCATGCCACCCCGGATGCCTGGCGTTGCTCTGTCTGAGCAGATTATGTGCAGTCTAAGAACTAAAAATAGTGATCCCTACATACGAAACAACGCACAATTCTGACTTCATCTCCTACCCACAGAAAAAGGAAAAACACTTCACATGACCAGCCAAATCTTGCCAAAACATTTCCGTATTTTGGCCTCAGTTTATTTTCTCTGCTGAGCTTTATGACAGAAAGTGTCAGGATGAGAAGATGGCAACTGCATATAGCTGATGTGACATCAACAAAGGGACAAAGCTGATTATAATCAAGTGAAGGCAAATTCCACTTGACTTCACTTGCTGGCTGCCTACCAGGAGGCATTTTTTTTTCCCTCCAAAGAATAAAAATTATGTGTGGCACTTACTAGGCTAAGCCCCCTTCTGCTGTGGGGTCAGGTGATTTGGGTGTTTAAACTTTCCTTAAGTATGAGGAAGGTATTATGGGAACAAGAAAAGAAGTTTCATGATTCCTCCAGTAGCACTGGGGTCAAACTTTACTCCTGAGGTCAAGGTCAAGTTTCTTCCCCAATTTTAGAGCAAGCTGAAGAGCCGAATCACGAAAACTAAACAGCAAGAGTAATAACAGGCACCTTTCAGACTCCCTACAGTAAGTGCTAAGCCCTTCTTGGCTGCTTTTTGCCACTCTACAACCATGCAGTATTTTGTTTTTACAAGCATTAGTCCTGTCTTTGTTGAATCCATTTGACATAAAACTCATACTTAACCAAATTACCTTGGAGGTGTGTTTTCCAGGTGTGACTGAGAGGGCCATCCATTGCAAACTGCTGTGTGGGCATGTTAACAGGGGTACTCCGAGGCAGAGTATTTGAAAGCCTGGCCAGTTCTGCCAGGTGAGAGCAGGCAGGGCCAGGAGCTGGTTACATAAAGGGCTGAACACTGCAGTGTGGGCAAAGCTCAGAATAGCCAGAGGAAGGAATGGGGAATTCTCCTGGTGGCTTTCCTGAAAAGGGTGCCTACAGCAACACATTCCTATAATATCCTGGGTAGAGAGGAAAGAGAGGAGGTAACAAAGCTTTCATTTCAGGTCCTAACATTCATCAGGGTCAGAAGAATTACATTTAGCCAGACTGCCACCACAGCTCAAAGAGCAGCAGCACGAATGGCTGGTAGTTGGAGTCGTAAGGCTGAACTCAAGCTTACACCAGCTATTGATATATTCATGTCTAAGCAAATCAGGAGAATATCTGATGTTTATGGAACCTGTGTAAGACAAACATTTACAGCTCCAAAAACCATTCTACTCTGATAAGTAGACTCTTTCCTAGTTTCTATGGAATGTAAACTTCCACTAAAAGAATATAATTTCATGAAAAGCAAAATCAAACAATATGATCATTCAACTCATATTCATTACTCCAGTCACTTTTGAGAGAAGAATAGTGAGATGTGCTTGGTGACTTACCCAAATTGGTATTTATTAAACACTGGAAAAAAAGGAGCTCACCATCAATCTATTAATTGATAAAAGCCATTTGTGTTACCTACTCATAAAACAGTAGGTTTGGGTGAGAAGCAAAACCAATTTATTTTGCAGGCAGAAGAGGTGAACAATGACAGAATTGAAAATGGAGACTTACTAAGAACAATGCTAATAGAATATCAGGATATGATTTGGAAATGAAAATTTCTCTGGTGCAAAGCTTATAGAAAGAGTGGGACCTAAGCTCATCCTGAATCACAGACAAAGTATGCAGCACTTAAAATTCATTACCTTATGTTCTAGATGAACCTCGATTACTGCTCAACAAGATACTTATAATACACAAACAGATACACACAAGTATCAGCTGCTTTGATGTCAACATTAACTTTCCTAATACCTCATTTGTGTCAACACCCCTTTGACCCAACACTTTGGAAAAACTCTTCTACAATTGTAATCCTCAGGTACTCTTGCCATGCACATGATATGAACTGAAAGTAGGGCTTGGCACTCTCCATATTCACCTACAGACCAAAGAAAAATGAAGGAAGAAGTCCTCTGATGGGACTAGATGGTAACAGAGGTTACAGGATGGAGCCTGGGACCAAAGTCAGGCAGAGAAAGTAGACAGTAGGTAAGATACAGTTTAACTACGACTGCTAAAATTTATTTCCACATCCATTCAAATTTTTTTTTTTGCAAAACTTTTGGGAATACTTCAACACAACAGAAATATTCCTGAACAATGTATATGCTGTAGGCACTTCATTACCACTGTGAAAAGACAGACATCATCTGGGATACAAGGGACACAGTGTAACAGTGACACAGAGGATTTTTTTTGATCTAAGTGTGTAATGACACAAAAGCTGTGGTTAAAAAATTTAAAACATCTTAAAACAAGATTCCAAGTAATAAACAAAACCACAGTAAGCTCCGCATAAATGTTTGATGACACAAAAATTGCCACTGGAACCACTTTATACAGGGCAGATAAATCTCTTTAAATGTACTTAAACAGAACCAGATAGAAGTACATCTGCCGAGAAACACATTAAATATTTAAGATTATAATTCTGAAGTAAACAATGCATATAATATTGCTTCAATTTCACCCTTGTTTATTAACCATTTTATTAATCCTGAATTTGTTACAGACTTAAAGCAGTAACTCTACCACTCCATTACACATATTAAAAATATCCCACTACATATGTTCAGATTGATAGTAGTTCCTTTGGATATTCAGGAAAAAGACAAAGTCAGAGGTAAGCATTTAAATATTTGTAAGAAAATGATCACAATTCATATAAAAAAGATGATATATTGAGGATTTCCCCAAAAATGAAACAATGCTTCCAAAACACTGTAATCAGTAAAAAAATGAGAAAGAGATTTCTATTAACTGAATTTGCATGAAACCACAACTAAACATTTTTCCCCACAGACTTAGTTAGTGTTTGTTTTCCTTGGGATATTTAAGTTATCCATTTTGTTTGCTTCCTATATTGGTGAGATAACCAGCAAGATTGTCTACACCTCTAGTTACCTTATATGAAATCCATGTCTTTTTAGCAAATCTCTCTGGATTAAAAATACACGTCTCCATGACCATTAACAGAAAGAAAAATAAAAATTACTAATGTGGTTAAAATTTTAATATTATGGTGTAGAAATTACATACAGATTATAACAGAGCAGCGGACTTAGAGATACAACAAAAGTCATAAAGAAAACCTGAATTAGAAATGTTTAATACGGTGTGATGGAAAAAGCACATTGTAAATGTTGTAGACACTCTTCAGATTAAAAACCAAAATAGTTTCTAAAAAACACGCTGAGTGTGTTTTTGTATACCACATGACTTAGAAAACATTTTCTTTATCTTGACAGTAAACTATGCAGTATATCAGACTTAGAGGTAAGGTCACCCTTTCAATTAATTTGTTTATCTACGGAAAAACATTAAACCAGGGTATAATCTGCACCACCACACTTCTATGCTCTGATAAAGGTAACACTTCAATTGTAGCAGATACATTTTAACATAGTGTCTCTCCTTTCAGTTGTGGAACATGTGCAGTAAGACTGACCATTGCCTCCTCCTACAGCAAAGAGCACAAATCAACCCCACGCTGCCCTTGCAGCACATAAACTAAACAAGTCACGTGGTGATGGACACGTTCCGTTCTTTTGCACTGAACACATGGCATAAGACACACAACATTTCAGCAAGTTCAACAGACAAAAAATTTCCAGTTTTTATTTGCCTATTCTCTGGACTACCCAGTCCTGCTGGCAGAGGGGACAGCGATTATTCTGTTTCACCCACAAGGACATGCAGCAATTGTGGAAGGAATGATTGCATTCTCCCCAAACCACTGAAAGAGAAGAAAGAACATGTTCCAGTCACACTCAGCTGTTCAAGCAACACCTACAGCAAGGTCCAAACTATCATTATCAAATATTTACAGCCACTGGAAGCTTTAGAGACAAAACAGGTCATCACTAATTTATCCACTGAAACTGGAGTATTATGATTACCCTGATAATCAGTTCTCTGTCATCAACCTTTTACTTATTTCCAATTATGTAAAAAGGAAATGCCTATATTCTCACTTTCCTGTATAAAGTGACACAGTTTTCTGAATGTATAAACACATTTATCAGTCCTGTCCAGGAAATAAGTGCAACTATCTAAGATCTTCCTTTTATCTTCCCCAATACCAAAATAAAGGCAATGCACTACTGACTCACTATCACAGAAGAGGGTCTTGCCCAATTCTCATGGGAAACGTTTACACTGAGATGACATCATGTATGACATACATGTGACACAGTCTACAGCGACTCCTTTTTCCTCTCTATCTTAAATAGGACACTTAGCAAAGCAATTAGGATGCTGAGAACAGGAAAATCCTATTCTTCTTAAAACAATCATCAAAAACCAACAGTGGATTAAGTTTGAGACAATATACTTCAAGACACAAAGCACAACGGTATGGAAAGGTTTTCCACTGGTTTAAAAGTTGTCTTAAAGGTTTAAAGCAAACTCTTTGAAACAGTTTTCACTGTTTCCAAACTGAACATGTCACAATTAAGATCTTCTTTTGCATACATTGGTACTGAGAGTATGTTTATGCTCAAACAGAATCATAGCAAACTCAAGTGACTGCACTTTTTAAAAAGAAAAGTGAACAAACAAGCCATGCCTTCATTATGTCTGAATTAAGAGTGGGAAAAATACCACTTTGTAACCCAGACATAAATTTATTTCGGAACATGGGATTTTTATTGCTGTTACCATTGTGTCTTCTGCCTTGCATCTCAGAAAAAAAAAATTGCTTTTTCCTACCAACTTCAAAAATGCACATTAGGATCTCCTCAAATATGGTCACAGTGAAATTTAAACCTCTCAGTTGTGTACATGTTGACAACAAATTTGAAGCTGTTTTGTTTTACAACACAACTGACGTGAAAACTGATTTTATTAGTGCTCAAAAATAAAGCATAAAGTATTAGTATTGTAAAAAGATGACACAACGTAGAATGAAACACCAGCTTACTTTTGAGCATTAATAAAATCAGTATTCCCTTCAAACTTTAAAATGCACCATGCTGAGAGAAGCTTCAATTGAAAAACAAGCGAATGAAATCACTACATACCAACACAATCTTCTTGTTTGTTTTCAGCTTGACATCTAAGACAGGCATCTAAAAGTAAACAAGAACAAGACTCAATTTGATTCTCAGGATTCCATCTTAAGAATAGGTTTGTCAGAGGAAAATATAAACTCTAAAGCAAATTTACAGAGGTAAAAATCACAAGTTTTGATATCTGGTTCAGCCCTTTAACATTAAATAGTCCCTCCTAAACTCTAAAACTGTGCAAATGACAATGAAATAAATATCTGAAAGAGATCAGAAGAACTATAAACTGTCCAACAAGTTCTGTTTATTTTCCATTGCTTTGGTATTTTCATAACTTTTGCTGAAAAAAAGCCTTCTCCATTTTGTAGATACAACAACCAGCAGATTTGTGCCAAGGCACTCAGGCATATTAAGAGCAGAGCAAGCACAAAGCCAAACCTTAATTACAGGACTTTGTTTTTCAGATGTCAGCATCTCCTTTTAAGGAAATCATTCACAATTTTGAATTTTTAGGCTGCACATCTCTCACCACAACTCCCACCTCCTATTACTTTTTATAGTAATTTTCTTTAAGAAGTACCTGCATGTAATTTTCACAAGAATTACACACACGTGCAAATATAGTGGTAAATTTGATAGTATAAATTAACAGATAAACACGGAACAATATCTAATTAGAAATATTTATCATCTGGTCTGTGGCTACAGGACTGGACACATTAAGATACAGAAGTGACAACTTCCAGGCTTCCCACTGTGCCACACACATACAGTGCAAAAAAATGGCTGTGCTTCTCCTTTGCCCTGAAATGTGCATATATCATGCACACCAGAAAGTGTTCCAACAGATCTAGGAGCAAACACATCTTCATCTCCCCCAAAGAAAAGGAAACAGTTTAAACAACTGTCCTGCACGTTGGATCTGGCCTACCTGTCACTGGTTGGACCATATTCTCCTAGAAGACAGAAACATAATGTGCTACAGGAATTTAGAGTTGAGCATTTCTGCTCTCTCTGCCATTTCTTCCTCAGGTAACAGAGAACAAAGAAAACAGAACTCTGAAACAGTTGCCCTTTCTCACAGAGATAAAAGCAAAATAGTAAACAGTTTCCTGTTGCCTGTTCCTGTAATTTATATTTCCACAGCAGTTAAGAGCCAAGGTGCAGGGAAGATTCTGCCAGACTGCTTCAACTTGTATCCTGGTCCCTGGGAGCACGCTGATCTGGGGCCAGGGCAGAAAGCTGTGGCAGGCTGGGAGTCACAGTAAAAGCAGCTGTCCTATCTAGCCCTGGATTTGTATTTTTAGACAGAGAAGCAGCACAGAGCTGAGGGCAGAAATCACTGCCACCATACCAAAGTAAGTTGTCCCCTTCTTACAGCATAACCCCAAGGGTGTGTCTGAAAGCGTAAGGAAAGCTAAGTCAGTACTGCTGCAACCCTGCCCTCCCCAGTTAACACCTGCATTTTTGCCTCTTTCCCTTGTGCACTTTAAGACCACATTGGTTCAAAGAGTTAAACTCAGCAGAAAACTGAGCCAGCTAACACCTCCTTCCCTTGCAAAAGTCAAACAAACTAACTTTCAACGAGTGCCATGTCAGTCTGGCACTGCCCCCAGTCTAAGGTTGCTGCAGACGCAGTGGCTCTACAGGAGCCAGGCCGGGTCTGGCAGGGTCAGCACGGAATTGCCAAACTGAAGTCAGGAACGATCAAGTTTCACGTTCTAACAATGCGGTTTGTTCTCAAAAAATGGGTCCCAAATTTTTCTGCTAGTTTCGGATTAAAAGTACTCCCTTGGCCTAGTTAGGAAGAAATATAACCTTTTAATTTTTTAAACTTTTATAATAGCTCTGGGAAAGATTTTGTTCATCTAAGACCTCTTTTAGTGTCCTGCAGCAGCTAGCTAGAACGGGGATAAATAAATTTTTAAAATTAAGGCTTACATGGCAAATAAAGCCAATTTCATTTTTCCAGGGTGGTCTCTGTTTACCATATAAAAGCAAATAATCTAACATGCTTATGTTCAAAGGTGAATCTCCCACCACTTCAGTCTATGTTGAATCTTTTTTCCTCTAGTACACCCTTTTGCCTCTCGTTCCACTGAAGGCTCTCAGTAAAAGCATATATGAGAAATCACAGCACTGCACATTTTGTCTCATTTCTGTTAAATGAAATCCTGCCTGGATTTACAGTTTCGTGGTCCCTGGACCCAAAAAAACAAAGGTGCTCTGGAGGGAATCTTGGGTCATTTGTCCGGCCAAACTGTACCAAGCCCGACTAGGAGGACAGTTATATCTAAGATGACTCAGCATGATAGTAAAAATTGGATGTACAAATACAGCCGAGAAAAAATTTAAACGATTTTCGAAGAACCAAGATAAATACCATATTTGCAAAAGATGACAGAAAAAGCAGTAATGTCAGTCAAATATGAGGCTGATTTGAAAGAAAGTCTCTGGGTTTCAAAACCAGATAAATTAACCTTTTCAATAGATTTCTCAGTACATTCATGTGTGTTAAACACCACCAGTAATCAGGAGGCTTGTAGAGTAGTGTTAAAACACTCTGGATTAACAGATTTGAAAAGTGAATTTATATCTACATCCGCAATTGCTTCTTAAAAAAAAAAATTAAGAAACCAAAAGCAAACCCAACAAAACACCACAAGCAGCAGCCCTGCACATGCAGCACTCGGCTCAGCTCGGCTGTAACTCAGCGCTTGCGGGGTTTGCCGACAGACCAGCACAGCCCTCAGCCGAGAGCGGCCCTGCCCAGGACGGGCAGAGCAGCGCGGCGCCCAGGGCCCGGCACAGCCCTGCCGAGGGACGGGCGGCCCAACCCGGCCCGGGGCTCTCGCTGCTGCCCCGACAGCGCAGGAGAGGCCGCGGGGCTCGTGTGGCCCCTAGAGCGCGGCGGCCCGGCCCCCGCGGGGCCCTCCTCCTCCTCCTCCTCCTCCTGCTCTGGGGAGGACGCGGAGGAGGAAGCGGAGGCGGGAGGATCAGCTCCCCCCTCCCGCAGGAAACCGCGTCCCAGCGCTGCGCCCGCCGGGCCGGAGCGGCGGGCACGGCCCGAGCCCGNCGCAGGTGTCGCACTCCACGTCCCAGCTCCACATGGCCACCGCGTTCCACTTCTTCAGCGAGAACATCTTGTCAGGGCCGCCCGCCTTGGAGCCCGCGGAGCCCGGCAGCGAGTGGGGGGCGCCTGGCTCGTCCCCGTCCTCCACATCGGCCATGGCGGAGGGGCGGGGACGCGGCGGCCGCGCGGGGCGGCAGCGCCACCGCCTGGTGGGAGCGGGAAAGGCCGCGCGGAAACAGCCCCGGCAGCGCTGGGATCGGGAATGTCCGCACGGAAAGCGCGCGCGGACACCGGGGTGGGCTGCCCGGAGAGACGGTGGAGCCACCGTCCCTGGAGGTGTTTAAGGAAAGACTGGACTCGGTGCCATGGTTTGGTCGACGCGGCGGTGTTAGGTCAGAGGTTGGACTTGACAATCGCAGAGGTCTTTTCCAACCTAACTGATCCCGTGAATCTGTCTTGGATTCCTCTCAAAGTTCGGTGGCTCTGGTTACACAGTAACAATCCTTCATGGAAAAGGGTCGATTAAATACACTTACTTCGAAATGTCAGAGCAGGACACTCTGAATTTACCTGACAATTTATCAGCTTGAATTTGTGAGGAGACAAAAGAAATCAGCAGAAAAATAGATGAGTTGTGACACACTCGAGAACTAAAAATTTTAAAGGGAATTTTAAAGGGAATTTTAAAGTGGCTGATTGCATTAAAAAGTAAAATATCTACATATCAACATACACCTTAAAAAGTGGAGCTTCAAAGTGTGCATAAGAACAAAACCAAACAATATATACACCATTACTTTAAAAGACAATAGAAATTATTTATTTACTAATCTTTACACAAAAAAAGATATAAAACGGACTTTTCCAATATAGTATCCTGTCTGTTTAACCCTACTTAAATTTTGTTAAATACTGTTGATTTCATGTACAAATAAGATACAATATTCTATTTGAATTTAGAAGAAACAAATTAACCTAAGTTGTAAGAGCTAAAGTTCACCTTTTTCCCCCCCCTTTCTCAAGACTTAGCAGTAAGTATTTCATCTATGCAAAAGTTTACAACACTGCCAAACAAATCAACTCCATTCAGAGCACCAGATTGTGCCCAACAAATCATTGGCTTGGCAGCTTTAGAAACATATGCAGTACTTACATTTTATGTAGTCTAGGACATTTCCATGGAGGTAGACCCAAAACTGTTTACATACCCCCCCCCCCCCCCATTAATTTCTGATTAGTTCACTGTAGTTTATCAGGTCTCTGATCACACTGCAGAAATCCATGTTAGTTTAGATGCTTGGGCCAAACTTTGATCATCAGTTTGCAAAGCTAAATTACTCAAATCACACTTACATTGTTGGCTGAGGCAAGATCTGAAATGTGAATTGGGTCCCACTTGCACAGTAGAAAAAAAAAATCAGTTGATTCTCTATTCATTAACCCACTATTAGAAAAGTCATACCAACCAGTACTTATCCTCACTGTTCTGCACTACAACCACTCCAGTCCTATGGACTGTGGTGCTAAGCTTCAAAAACTAGGCTGGACTGCTGCTTACTAACATGAGAAATTGTTCTCTCACTACCACTTAGAAAAACCCCCTAGGATCTGTGCTCAGCAGAAATGCTGCCAAGTCGAGTTTTCAAAACACTAACTTGTTATTTGTGCTAATGTACCTTCAATAACAACTGCTGCTGATTGCTACAGCTGGGTTATGTATGATGAAAAAGGCACAGCAATAATGATGTGCAAAAATACAGTATAAATAAGGTACAGAGTAAAACACGAGATATTTTAAAAGAAAGGAAGGGCAGAGACAGAAGTCGCATTTCTTAATCCCCCTTCACCATTCAAAATCTAATTCCATTGAAATATGTAGTTCTGCTTGTAACAGAAATATATGTCTCTCTCATTAAATCAGCTCTTAGATGATAACAATATTGTAATATGTAAATACACAGGTAAATTTTGAAATTCATTTGAGAAAAGGCAATTTTGGATAACATGAATGTCACGATCAATCCCCAATTTTCTTTACATTGAGGAGCTAGAGAATCTTTATTTGTAGAACTCTTAATACTCAAAATTGCAACCATTCCTACCTTCAGTGATGCTGAATATAATCAGTGTTAAAATTCACACTGGTTTGATATTCTAAACGTAAAATAATTTCCTGCTTGTCTGGTGTGGCAGAGTGCAAGTTACTAAGAATGTATCAATCTCAAAATGAATTGCTGGCAAATTACTCAAAATTATTGCTGGCATAGAAAAGGAGTACACGGTGCATCCATCCAGCTTTGCAAGTGTTGTAGAGTAATACAAAGTGTGAATAGAAATAAATCCATTTCATATGTAATCACAAGATTTTAAGCCAAGGAAGACTCTCTGCAAGACTGAGTGCACTTATACAGTTATAAAGCATTTTTTATGTTTCAACAGGACACCTAGCAGATGCCAAATTGACATTCATGAAGGATGTTCTCTACATACAGAGTATTAAGAGCAGCTGTAATGGAAGTTAAATCACAGCTTCAACTCAATGGCCTGGACTGCCTTGACTAAGGGGAGACGACCAAATCTTCCTTGAATTCCAACTCATTTCCAGAGACAGTTAACAGAGTAAGCCACACACCTCGGCCTGCATTTTGTGCACCTTGGCCACAAAAATCTGGTCTTTGGTAATACAGTAAAAAATAAAAATTATATTAATCTTAAAGATTTTATATTTCTACATTAATCAACTATCAATTCAGAAGAACCTATCATTTCCTTGAACAACATTCAACAATCTTACCTCGACTGATTCAGCTCTTACCTCGGCTGATTCACACTTCTCTCAATCCATGCAGTTCAATTCCCTTTACTAACTCCATTATTTTAACTCATCGTTCTTTTCTAATTTTTTTAACCCTTGTGGCACTCCTGAATTTGAATTACTGGGACTAGGTGTAATACCGAAAAGTTTAAATTTAAAACTGCTTTTGTAAAACTTGAAAAGAAAATGTATACGTAATTTTCCTTTAATAGTACATTTGTATTTTTATACCCTTTGCATGAATGCTTAAAATTTGAATGTATGTGTTCCTAAAGTAAAAAAAAAAAAAAGCCTGAGTTTTGGTTTTGTATCTTTTAATTTTTTTTTAAATTTACACAATTTGCTTTGTCATCTCTAGGGTTTTTTTTTTTAGCAGGGATTAGATGGACACTAATGCAATTCTCATCAGTTTTAAAAGCAAACTGTGACACAGGTTAAAATTATGTTTGGATGCTGTCAAAATGTCACACACGTGCCAAACACTTTGCAAATTCAAATATAAGCCATCCTTAGATTAGGAGTGAAGGTACGGCAAATATGATGCAGGTACCTTTAACTCTGCATACTGCTATACAGAAATGACAGTTTCCCAAATAATAATTATTTTCTTGGCTATTTGATCACCTAAAGAACTGTATAAAAAATTTCAATCCATTTGGAGAAATAGTCTAGAATTCATCTGTTCCCTGCAGGCACACATGACATTAAGGGGGTTGCAAAGGGAAAGTGGCACAAACCATGACAGCTTTTTCAGTGAGTTTTCTCTGTGTAGTCACTGTCTTAACTGTAAATAAAAAAACATTATTTCAGACTGGGCATTTTCTCATCTCACTCACACATTACTGAAAACATTCCAAATGGAGTATCTAAATATGAGAACTTGAACCAAGTTCCTTTCACCCTATCAAGTGATTGTTCAGCAAGATTTAAAGCTGCTCAGTGAATGCTGTAGAATGGGAAAAAAAACAACTTGTGAATGGAGACATTCGTAACAGTAGGTATCCAAATCTGAAACATTATTTTCTATTACACAATTTACAATCAATTAATTTACTGTAATAATTTCACAGGAAGAATGCAGTGTCATTCACCAAGGACTGATTCTGGGTTCTGACTGTTTCCATGTCAAAAGATACTCAAAGCTCCAAGTGTTTGACACCCAGCTTACGTAAGTACATAATAGTGTTCTTTTCATACCCCTACTCTCACTTCAAATGAATACATGGACACATCTTCATCTTGTAAGAAGATTTTCACTCTCTATACACCTTTCTAAATGCTGAATATTGCACAGACAGTGGTTTGAAAAAATGTACAATGCCTTTCATAGATTTTCATGAAACTTTTGAGAAAGGAAATAACCTGATTTTGTTCTTTTTTCTTTCTTCTTTCCTCTTACAACTTTTTGAAATTTTTGTTAGTTTTTGTTTTTCTTTTCCCAGTTTGTTTACTCCAAAATGTAGAATTGAAAATTGTTTTTATTAAAAACAAAACTGTTATGACAATGTCAGTTTTATGATAATGCAAAGAACAGTTATGTAAGTATGTGTGTATCTTGGCCAACTAATGCATGTGCTGGACTGTATTATCCCATTTACTGTTTGTTCTGTCAATAGACTAACATATATCAAAACACTGAAGGACTGTGTCCATTTATCTGCCAAAGAAAATAATTTAAGCATAGTTCTCTCCCAAAACTATTCGTTAAACTCTAGATGATCTATGTCTCTCTGTGCCACTTCACCAATAGGAATATGTTACACAGGACTATGAATGGCCAGCATGAAGCTGGTGTGCACAAATACAAAATAAACCCCCAGAGGAAGTAGGTAAAAATAACTGCATTTGTGGAATAAACAGCATACTTTTACACTGGGAGACTGAAGAAATCACAGAAATATATTGCTACTCAGACTTTAGTAAATGGAGATAAAGTACATCCTCACCATTTTCCCTCTATTCCCACATACCTATGTGATTTGGCATGAACTTCACTGAAGCCCAGAATGGGCTCCAAGACAGAGAAGTACCAGTAATTCAGATTCTTAAATGCACTGTGCTTTACTCATTAAGTGAAACAAATGAACATTCGTGACACGTAAAGTATAGAAGGGAAATCCTTATAAGTTTACAGGAACTTATAAGAAGTTAAAAAAAAACCCCTTAATGACCTCTGTATGGGAACCTTTCTACTTGCATGGGAAAACTGTGTAACAAAAAGACTGAATAGGTCCTGACTTTGCTGAGCTGCTTAAATGAAGTCTAGGCCCTTGGAACTTCTCCACTGTTCATACAACACCCAGGCTCACCCATTTCTCCTGCAGCAGAGATTTAAAGCCAATGACACAAAGACCCCCGATTGCGTTAGAAATTCTACACTATGTTTTTGTTTGTTAATTGTTTTACTCTGGGGTAAAACTCAGCTATTACTGTACCCCCTGAACAGTGTTAATTTTCAAGTTAGAGGCCTGTCTCATATTCCATTTATTAATTAAAAAACCCTGTGAAGATAAAATTTTATGTATTTTAACTGTGGTTATGGTTAGCTGTTTGAGAATGGAGCTACATTCTGAATTGAAAACTGAAAGCCAATTTATGTTGTTTTCTTGTTGTGCAGGGATACAACTCCCATCTATTTTGGAATATTCACATTTCCTATAAATTTGTGAGTCATGTGCCATTTGTCTTACTATTTTTAAGATCTCACTAATATTTGGATCCCGCCTTGTATCAGTACGGACCATAAGCCACTGTTAGCAAATCCTGCCCTCCAATAACATCACACTTCCTTTTTCCTCCTCAAAAAAATAAAAATACCAGCAAGAGGAGGCACATATAAACTTGCCTGTGGAAACTCCCTTTACTCACATGTTTATCTTACTGGAAGGTATTGTACAGATGAGCTTTATCTCCTCATCATTCACACTTGCAGATGTTCCATCCTGTGTGCCATGTCACAACACGTCTTGACTTTGGCCCACATTTCTACTTTAGATTTTGGCCAAGGTGGTGCCAGAATAAATGCATATACAATTCAACTATATACCTAAATAATAAACCCCCAAAACTCATGTAAATGTCACAACATGACAGAATGGAAAAACTTGACTGGAACCTGAATCAACTACTCAGGAGGACACTAGATTAATTATTTTGATTGTCACAGAAATCACTGTATGTTTTGTTTTTTAATAAAGCTATGGAGTGTTTCAGGAACTTCTTCTGTTTTTCCACTTGTACAGCTTGATGCTTTATTGTAGGTCTCATATCTAGGACTATTTCTGTTTCAGTTTTAAGACACCTGTAAAACCAACAAGGTAATCTGCAACATGTTTAGTCTAATTTATACTAGGGTAAAACAGCTAGGTTAGAAGCAAAGGTGAGCAAGGGAAAGGTACAGGAGGAAGCACAACTTGTGAGGTAAATTATAAGCTATAATGCATTATTTTAATATACCAGAATCACAGAATCAATACAGTTGGAAAAGATTTGTGAGATCGAGTCCAACCTATGACCTGACACCGAGTGCCTTGTCCTGTCTTTCCTTAAACACCTCCAGGGACAGTGACTCCACCGCCCCCCCCTCCGGGCAGCCCGTTCCAGTGTCTGATCACCCTTTCTGCAAACAAATTCCTCCTGATGTCCAACCTAAACCTCCCCTGGCGTAGCTTGAGACAATGAGCAGACTCAATGTACAAATGCTTGCACAAATCTCTTGACTTGTACTGTCACCCCCTGGGTGAGATAACAAAAATGACCAAGAATTAGACAAGGCATTTTTGCCTGCATCAGGCACCTTTTAAATACATTCTAATTACAGAGGCTACAGGGAAATACTTCATCTTGGACTGCATAAATTTGCATTGCTATAAAAACAAAACACCTTGTCATTCCCCAGGACTGAGAGACTGAAATGTATATACTTACCCCTCTTTCGTTAAGTAAAGGTCTGTGGATGAAATGCAACGTGTTCCCAGTGGCACAGGTACAGATTTTCACATTACACTTTAGAGAAAGCTTATGATAATGGAATGTTAAGAGAAGGTAGCATACTAGCAGTGAAAAGCTCACTCTGCTCTAATCATCACAGAATCCTTACATTACATTAATATTCACAGAATAAAATTCCTCCTGTGCTTCTGATGGCATGTTTAAATTCCTCTGCTTTCTAATCTCTGCTAAATGAATGTAGTGACCACACATCTGGGGCCTCAATACAGCTTACCTCAGATTAATCAAAATTAATTCCAAAATGGCTCGAAGGTTTGCACTGTAACTCCCAGGTCAGTTGTCTGCACAAGGAAACACAACATCTCAAGACATTAAAATGTGCTTGTACAAAACTGTCTTATACCAAATGCCATAAGCATAGGAGGGCACAGCAAGTGGCAAAAAAGTGTCCAGATTACAAAAAAAAACCCCATAAAAGCAGACTGATAAAAGTAAACACCATTTTTCCCATATGCAATGTATTTACAAGAGTTCAGACAAATTCTGTAGCTGGTGCTGGTACACAGGACAGGTAAGGGAAGACAAATCAGTAAGCAAGAACAAGAAATTAGTCATGTAACACTAACAAGACAATAGCAGGTATCCTCCAACACATCAGACTAATCACTGCAAAATCTTTTTAAACTGCCAAATCACCAAGGCTTCTATGCATGCTCTTACACCACATGATGAACCAGCACTTCTCTCTCTAACCACCAATCTCAGAACACAACAGTGCTGGAGATGACCATGCAAGGTTAATTTGGTGCTTTTTATTTCCCCCCGCTGTGAACGAGGTTTCTCTCATTATACTGAATCCTGTACATAACCCTCTATTCATTCAGCCTCCAGATAAATGGTAACACTTTAAACAGCCAGGGCTCACAATAAACACACAGCATATCTCAGGTTTGTTGTAATTTATTTCTGAGTTATTTTCAAGCAATGTTACAAAACATTTTAATGTCTTGATACGAAAATAAAATTTAAATAAAAATACATTCAACAATACATCATCATAATAAAAATTAAAACTTTTACAATCCTAACAGAACTAATTACTGAGTAACATCACCTTTCTAGACTAATCAAAACGAAGGCAACTTTTATTATTAATCATCCTACTTGTACCTAATCAAAGTCTAGAACATCTAATGAATTTTAAAACATTATGAGAAATTAAATCTTAACGTTCACAAATATTCAATGGCCTTTGTTTTTTATTTCAATATTCCAGTACCAAAGCAAAAAAAAAAAGTGCATATTAAAAAAAACCCAACAATGTTGCAAGAGTATACAACTCAGTTTTTCATAAATTCAACTTGGAAAACAACAGAAAGTGGTTCCAAGGAACAGACAATTGGCCACAGGGTTAATCCATACATGACAAAACCTAACTGACACTCAACCACATTCAAGTTTGTTTAATGGCAGCTTTCGATTAATGGCAATTGATCTTTACCTTTACCTTGGCAAAACACATTTCCATTCTCCCCCAGTTTTAACAGTTGGCAAATAAAATTCCCTTCAAACACATCAAATCTGTAAAACAGGAAAAGGCAAAACCAGCTGAGGTGATTAAATGATTGTGATGTTGCAGACACTACTACTGAATCCTGGATATTCTAAAACAGTTTGGTATTAAACCAAATAGTCATTCTAACAGGTTACATTCATTCCAAAACAGATTTCAATCCTGTCTTGCCACCTTGCTTCTATTACAGAAAGCTTCCCTACAACAGTATATTAAATGTATGGTAATTTAAACAGCTTACTGTTTCAAGCATTGTGGATTTCTATTCTAAGGTACATTTCTAATTAATCTGGCCAAATCATGATTGGAAAAACAAAGCAAAACCAAAACTAAAAAAAAAAAACACCCAGCAAAACAACAAAAGACCCCACAGAAAATACTCCAAAAATAAAAGTACCACATACAACTTTTATTAAAAATAATATTCCAAGGAGTACCATTGTATTTAATACTGATGAAGCAAAGTTGCCACAGTAATACCTTTGCTTCTTCCTGGTTATATACATATGTTTTCTCAGCATGAACCTAACTTTTCAGATGAAGTAAGCAAAAATTAATCTTAATAAAGTCAGGAATGCCAGTTTAAAATTGTGTTAAGTGGCAAATATGAATCCACATAACTAAAGATACAAAAATATTCACTGAAGCATTGCTTAAAGACAAAACAATGTTGATCATTCAACTGATCATAACAAGCAGATACTACAAAGTATCTAAAAATAATCTGGGGTAGTCCAGATATCTAAAGTGCTTTGAGTGATTATAATAGAGATTATTTATTAGATTTGTAGTCAAAAGTTGAGCTGGACGTAGTTATTACTTTTTATAAAAACAAGAAATAAAATCATACATGGGATGATGTTAATTCATCAGTACTTAACCACAATCTGTTCACATTTAAATTTTTCTATCTGTAGGCAAACCTATTTTAAAAAGAATGTTACTACCCTGCATTTCTTTTTAGATTAAGAAAAAATATGTACCTTAAAAAATACTAAAGAAAAGAGATAGTGGTCTAATGTCACTCCATATATTACTCACCCCAAATGTAAACAAGAGGTACAACTTAAGTTCCCTGATTTCTTCTTTAGTACTTAATAACATAACTAACACTGGTATCTGCTGTCCAGATTATTTGCAGCATACTGCAAGATTTTGTAAAACTTCACCTGTAAATAAATCAAGTCCTGACAACACCTAATATAAGGAAAAAAAAAAAGTCAAATGTATCAAGTGTGAAGCTTCCGATCTTTTCCATGTCATGGTATCCTGGGATTTCTATTTCAAGATCCGTATCAGCAGGGCAGGCACTCATGGTAAACTCATGCAAGTTTGCAGTGTATGTATTGAGAGATGTAATCCAACCAACAAATGCAGTGTGGATTTTCTTCCATTAAAAAGCTTATTTGTTTAGAAAGTTCTTTCCAATAAGTCAACAATGGCAAAACCAACATTTAGATTTATTCACACCTGTTACTCCAAGAACCTGGAATTTCAAGTTCTTCAGCAAAATGAGAATAAACCTTAAAGACCAGATTCCCAAGAAGATATTTTTCTGTTAAATATTAAATAGATTGTCAACACAACTAGCATTTATGTTCATTCTTAAATACTTTGCAAAAATGCTTATAACGAATTAAAAAAAAACCAACAAAAAATGAAACAAAACTCCAAAATGCTCTAGAACATTTCCAGTTTCTTTTTTTTCATCCAAGTGTCCCACAGTTTGTTTTGCTTAGGAAACTTTTCCAACAATTGGATTTTCTCTGAAAAAAAAAAATTATATGTAAATATTTTTAAGGTTAAGATTTTCTTTCTAGTTCTCATCATACAATTTTAATGTACTAAAAAAATTAATTCTACCATTAATTTTGAAATACCACAATTTGCGAAAACCTCATTTACTTTCACATGAGACCTCTAAATCAAAATCAGTTTTTCCAAACAACTTGGGTCAAACACTAACCTAAACAAACCAGATTGGGGTTTGAGCTTGGCTTTTTTCCCTGGTGAATCAATCCTTATTGATGCAAAGAAGAAAAACTTGCTATGCTGGTCAGAACCGAAGAGAATTAAAGAATGTGCTCTGGAACAACAAAGTACTCCAGAGAACAGTTTGGGGGTTTTTTTTACTTCACCACAAACAGTGTTAATTGTTGAATATGGCAAGTGAAATACAAACAGTAAACACACTGCCTGACAGAGATGTTTCTGCAGGGAAATTTTTACCGTTTCACATAACTTGATAGTTCAATTATGTCTCTACTCAAAATTTTGGAAAAAAAGTCCAAAACAAATTAGAAGGTAGTTAGGGATAAATTTTGGGTGCACTTCAGGTGTCAAGTTGCAAGGAAACAGTCATTGCACCCAATGAGAGGAATTCCAACAGGAACACAGATGAATCCCACACCGGAACAACTTGTATCTTCTAACTGGTAAAAGGCTGCACTACTACAAATGATGCACCTTATTTTCTCCAAGTCTGCATTGTTTAACTCTACCTTTACCTTCACTATCTCTACCTCAACAAGCCTGGGTTTGTTCTGTGATTTTGTGATTTTTTTTTTTTCAAAATACACATTTATCTATGTCAAAATTACACAAGATACTTACTCACTACCATATTTAGCACTAGATGATCTCTTCTTTTGGTATTTTTCATGCGATTCATTCAGCTTTTCTACTGTATCTATTATCTGCTGAAGTGTATGAAAAGTTGCTACAGAGTCTTCAATTGTGAAGTTAGAGTAATCGTCTGGCTCTTTCCGTGGACCTTGATAGACTGCTATGCTCCCACAAGCCTCTACAAAAATGACCACAGTCATCCCAATTAGAATTTCAGCAACTGACAAACACATCTAACTCTTACATAAATGGTAATTCCAAAATTCTGCAAGGTGAAGTTACTCTGGCTTATACATAAAATGGATGAAGACAAAAGCAGGAGACAGGATCAACTATGTGAATTTCCAGTTCTGCGGGTTGTTCTCTGCTAGTTGTGTTCACTACCTTGAGCACCCAGCTCTCTACTCTTCACATTAATAGAAGTCCCATACTTTCCTGCAACTCAACCATGTTCAACAGAATTCACCACAAAGTCAGGAAAGGGAGAGCAAAGCACAAGAACAACCTGCTATAGTTGCAGTCTCTCTGCTTAAACTATTAAAGTTATTACGTACACGGAAATTCAATTAATCAACGTGCCCGGCTCATATCTACTGTAAAGAAATGACTGAAGAACTGACATCAGACACCAGCACACTGAGAAGACAGGAATACAATCTCTTTCTCCCTATTATATTTTCAGGGAAATGGTTAAGACAAAATGATGTTACAGGCCTAAAGAATTAGAGCTGAATAACATCTGTATAATTCTTCTGAATTATCATTTGAGTACCTTCCAGCTTCTGTAGTTTAGACCTGTTGATAGTGAAAAGTGAGTAAATTCTTTCTGTCTCTCTGTCTCCATCAATCTCAATTTGTGTATCAGCAGGAACATCTCTAAAAGGTGAACAAAGAGACAGGTAGTCAATATAAGTAATTCTTGAAAGCAAGTAAAAACTGATTCTCTTTCAATATACATAGCCTTTTAATTTACTTACCATTCACACAGAGCTTCACAAAACAGTCTGTAATTTATGCAGCCTAATTTATCCAGTTAAGGATAAATTTAGTTTTAAAAAGATCAAAGCATTTCTTTGTTTTCCAGAATCAGCAGCTGACAGAAAGGCATTAAAGCATTATATAAGATGTTATTCATTTTTCTGAAATATCTACAGAACCCAAATGATGTATCAGAATCTACATCCAAGGTTATTTATCTGACTTCCTTAACACAGTTTTAAAAAATGTGAGGTTCAAATAAAAAAAGTAACCGTATAAAACAAGGTCATTAGGGAGAGAAGAATTCCAGGCTGAACTCTCTGCAGCAAGGTATTCTAATTCTTCATATAGATGATCCTATTTCTGCATTCAGCCTGGCATCTGAATTAAATCTATTATTTTGCAGAAGAAGAAATCAACCAGTGCACATTTGTGATTTACATGCTGAATTGATTACCTTAATTTCACAGGGCGGCTGACAAAGTAATAGACTTAGTGAAATCCACTACTTTGTGCCTTACACTAAGGCATGTTTTTAGTATATAACTTCCTGAGGTGGATAGGGAAAGCCTTTCTGTCATGTTTTCAAGTCACAAAGTGAATCACACACTTCCTACAGAACCTGTGCACTTTCCTCTGAGGAGCAACTTACGCCGTGCAGCGAGCACAGCCCACGCTGTTCTCTATGGTGGCCTTGCAGCACAGCCAGTTCCCGTTCAGGAAAGCAGAGGGGTGGTAGAAGCTCAGCCTCTTCTGGTTGCACCTTGTTACCCGGCAGAGAGCCTCTATCCACTCGCTTGCTTCCACACAGTTATTTGCTTGGATATAGAGTGGCTTTTCTCCATGAAGGACTTGAAACATCTGTAGAAGAAACACAACATTATCCTGCTCAGTCAAAACATCCAGTTACTGAGCACCCTGGAATATGTCGAAAGAGATTTCAAAGCTCTGGCAATTCAACAACGTCAAATTGAGACAGAAAGTGAGACAAGGGAGAACAGACATTTCACCTCTTTCAACTACACAGACCTACTTCGGAGAAAGACCCCATCCAAACAGCTCCCTGTGTGCCACCTACACCACCTCCTCATCAAATATGAATTCTTAAAGAATTAGAACGTGCTACATTTTCTGTCCTCTTCATTTACGTATCTTTAGGTGTGACCCCAGACTTCATGAAGTATGACCTTTATCCTTCCTATCCTGAGAGCAAGCGTAGATTCCCAGAAGTCTCTCATTTTAAGCTATTCTTGGCCTTAGCTGCACTTTTTATCAACTTTTATCACTGCCTCAGAATTTTGGATTGAAATAACAGAAATAACTGATATGTTACAGGACCAGAATGAGGCTGTGAGCATAGACAACTGTGTGAGCTGATGAAGGTACTGAAGGAAGTTCTCATTGAAAGGAATAAATACAAGTTTGGTAATAATACATATCTCAAAGAACATAATGTAATTAAAAGTGCTCTGTAATAAGGTCATGTAGTTTTAACCTTCATTCCAGAAATTTGGCAAGGAGGACAGAAGTCAGAATCAGTCAGATGAGTTGGTGCAGATTTCCAGATTTCCAGGTTAACAATGTTCAGAGTACCTGGAGATACTGCACACAGCTTCTTATTCTCGATCCATTAAAAAGACTTTTTGTTGAAGTGTTTGGTAATGGGGTTTCATTAACTCCATAAGCTAATTATGACCTTTTATTTAAGGAACACATCAAGAATTACACATAAACTATCTTTTGACCCACATTTTTCTTGTTGAAGGAGCTCTCATCAAGTTTCTCCACTGCAAGGATGTTTTTGATTGGAATAGTGAAAATTGGTTCTTTATCTGTAAAATATTGTAAACAGAGGAGTAAAGCAATCTGTAAGAACTGTTTTAGAATCTCAGTGCACTGACATTGCAGTTCAAACTCTCAAAATACACATTTTTATTATTGAGAAAATAGATATGAATCAGGGAGAAGCATTTATTAATCAAGGCAAAGGTAACTAAAATACATCATCGATATTTTAGGAAAAGTAGAAGATTATGCCTTTTTAAAAGCACAAATTAGATGCAAACACCTAGAAAACATTGAAAAATAAAACTATTAGTAAAATAAACATAATTGCCTTGCTGTTTGTGGTATGTGAATTCTCTGCTTGTTAAACAGAACCACCGTTTCTTGAAATTCTTTTTACCAATCCGAGTCCTTCCCTGAGCTCTTTTGTACATTTCTCTGTGAAGACACAATCAAATGAAATGCAATCATTAGTCTTCCGAGCAGCTTTTAAAACCATTCATTGAGACAACACATTATTGTTCAGCAACATAAAGATCTACTTCATTTTACATTAAAAAAAAAATAAAAATCTTTTAGTTGTTAAAAACTGATCCTCAAGATTGCCTCCCAACATGGTGATCGTGTACAGGGTTCCAGAAACTCCTGGAAAGGAGTCTGAAGAACACACATTTGAGACTCGTGTTTGTAGCAGGAAATCTGGAGGGGTTATTTACTCATTCAGAGCCAGAATTCCAAATTTTCCAAAAGGGAGTAAGGTGTATCCAACTACAAGATTCTCTCTTTCCTGCCACTTTCTACATATGACTGTACTTGGATCAGAGACTGGATACAAATTAAATGACACTGAACATGACTCAATGCATTCAGTGCACTTTAGGTGTAATCACTGCTAACTATTTTTTTGGTTTTGAGCAGCAGCCATTAATTTATAGTACCATAACTGAGTGCTGATCCAATTCAATTTCCTCCTTCATTTCTATCCAGTATTGTAATAAGAGACGTATTTCTTCCTTGTTTGAAATTTGGATGCTTGTTTTACAGAAAAATCTTTACTTCCTATAAATCTGCTTCTCAAATAAGTTAAAATACTTTTTCCCCGTGAATATTGTTTGAATTAATTCATCAGCTATTCTTGATCAACACCAAGAAAAAGATAGTTCATTTCTTAGGATGACTTAGTTTCACCTTAATCGTAAGTGACAGAATGCTGTTATAAAAATTAAGTATTTCAGTTACAGGGTAATTTTTTCTCCTACTTTAAATGCAGAACATTTACCTGGCTGGGCTTAAACAGCATATAGAGTAATTATAAATTAATACAATCTTTTAAAATACACTTTCACAATCCTCAATAAACCATCACAGAGCACACACTGGACTGTGACAGTAATGCAGTCAGTTTTTAACAGGTTTTAAGCTGCTTTTAATTATTTTTTTCCCAAAAGTACTTAGAAGATGTGTTAGCAAAGTTTACAGCTGTTATTTTAAACTAATTCTGCAAACTAATAAAGAAATATCTTAAATTACAGATATCAGAATTTCTACAGTCTACTGCACATTTTAATAAGCTTGTATCTGACACTGGTATTCACGAAGAAACAGTAAAGTCAATTCTGTTATATGATACAGATGTACTTACCCTTCTTTTAGATGCACTGGCTCACTCAGACCACTGGGCTCTTTACTTTCAGTGGAGGAAACATCATCTAGGAACTAAAGGAAAAAAAAATACAGGGAATATAGACCATTCAGAAACACAGAAAAAACAAAAGTTGTTTTGAAAATATAGATGTACAGTTTCTCCTGGAACAGAGCAATTACTTTATGCAACAGTTGAAAACAGATTGCAGGGACTGGAGCAAGGCAACAAGGGATGCCCATAAGCCACAGAAGCTTGCTTTAATTAGTTCCTGAACAGCACATCCAATAAAGTCTGTTTCGAAAAAAGTATACTTGATTTTTTAAACTAAATTAGTTTAGTTTGCTATGTCTAGCTTTGACTGTGTTGACTTTGCTGTGTTGTTTTTTGGGGTGTTTTTAAGTCTGAAATGGACCACAACTTTTCTTTTGCTGTGTAACAGAAAACTGAACAATAACACAACCTTCCAATAATGAAGACTGATCAAATACATCAACCATTAAAAAACATAAAGTTGAAAGGTACCTTTTTAACAGACTCAGTAAATTTTTCTTCTTGAAATGTTTTGAAAAACTCACACATAAACGTCTCCTTGAAACTTGACTGAAAGAAAAGGTATATTGACATAAATAAACCTTCACAGAATGTTCGTCATGTCTGTGAAATAAGAAAGAATTTTAGCAGCCTTACAAGTTTGCTTTTGGTCAAACTTCCCCAACTCCCCAAAGTCTGGATGGCTTTTGATATAAGAGTTAATGTTCTAGAAGTCTGTGCATCCTAAAAAAAAGAAACAAAATTCAGAAGTCACATTTTATCACAATTTCAAGTAAAACTGATTTGAAAAGGAAATGTCACAAAAGTTACTATATTACACAATGTAGTAAATCTGACACATTTTCACTCCTTTCCTTTCCCCAAGAGAAAAAAATGCTTATGAAGTATTATCTAGTTTATAAACTACTGCACAGTGCTTAATATTTTACTCACTATCACTAGAATTTAATATTAGTACTTGTAAAAATATTTTTACCCCAAACCTTGTAATCATTACTACACATCTAACAAACTCCTGAACAATACATAACGAACTATTGCTTGACAAATTGTATAAATTTTCATAATACAAAATGAATCTAAAACGTCTTTAAGGCTTTTACTTAATTTGTTTGCTACCTCACTGCTTGCATTTTAGTACAGAATTATAAACACAGCCCCTGAATGCAGCCCTGCTGTTCCCTTCAAATGTTTAACCCTCAGATGTTAAAATCCTGTAATTTATTTTTTATTTTACTCAACAAACTGGATAATCAAAGGAATTAATTTGAGAAAGTAAATTTTTTTGAAAATTTTTACTGAAAATGGAAAATTTGGCAATCCATTGCAACTAGTGGAGTCCAGAATAAATACACCAACCAGTTATTATTATCATCTACAACCTCTGCTTAAGACACAAATGGAAATAAATATAAAAGTGACTTCTGGATATTTAACTTCCTTGGTGGAAAGAACTGATGCAGTTGAGGCCTATACCTTAAAGAACTCTCAGTCATGTCGCTATTTTAACCAAGAAGCACATTCCTAAAAAGGGCACAGCATCATTAGTATTAATAGCTCTGCCTCATCATTTCAGAACACCCCAGAAAGACTGAAAAATCTGATGCTTAAAGAACTGCAAATGTCTTATTTCCTTTGGAAACTGAACCCAGAGACATTAAGTCATCTAATTTCCCACTCATACCCACTGAAAGTAACTCAGGCCTTCCCACATCAACAGATCTGACGGCGTGAATAAAACAGAACAAAGCTTCACGAAACTTACGGGATGGTGAGGTCGTAAATGAAAAGTATGAGGTGAGACTACGGCTACAGCAAAGAAACGGAGAAACACAAAGCTGCTCACTGCAGAATACTGTACATGAGGGTCATCTGCAGAGAAAAACCATGAAATGTAACATGCACTAAACTTAACAGGAAATAATGAAGACAGTTAACATAAAAATCCTTGAGAAGATAACATCAGAGGAGACATTCATATTTTAAAATAGAGGAGAAAAATCAATGAAGTGCATGAAATGGGAAAGGTGATCATGGTAAGAAATGGTCTACTTATAATGGAGGGTTTATTTCTCTGAGAAGTTCTGTTCCCATACAACTGGCTCATCAGCTCCACTGCTAGGAATGATGAAATGACTGCAAGCATTTACATCCACAGTGTTCATTAGGTATGGCTGTATGCTGAGAGCAGAGAAAAAACACTGCACCAGTTGCCTCTAAACACTGGGGCTTACTAGATTTATTACCCATGGAAAGCTACTCACACCAACTCAAATACACCAATGCTGCATGACAAACAGTCAACACATATGAACAAGTTTAATTCCAGTTCTGAGTTGCTTCATAAAACCCTGGTGTTATATAATTTTGACAATGTAAATGAGGATTTTTCATTTATTATTGTGAGTATATCTACACTTTTATACTGAGAAATACAGTGGAATCACATTCTTACTCTAATGACCACTTGAATGTCATCTGGGAAGTTAGCTATTCTAAAAAGACTGTCTAAACCAGAGCAATTCATGGCTTCAGTATCAGTGAGCAACCTGAATTAGAGAAATGTTCCACATTATGAGAAGCATATTGTTCACCTGTAGCTTATTACATGACATTTCAGAGTAAGAGTATTTCAGATCTAACACATTATTCCTGTATGAAAACTATTCTGAAAGAATAAAGCTGTTCTAATATTGGTCATATTTACAAAATCATTGAATATTTTTTTATTATCCCCCTACCCATAAGTAGTACAGCTACAGCAGTAGCAAAGCTAACTTCAGAGAAGTTGTGGATGTGCTAGTCACAGTTAACAGAGTGGCAGTTCATGTAAAGATGCAAAGAGTGAATTTATTTTCAGGTGCACATCTTGCTTCTTTGGAAGCAATAAACAGAACAGTTCCTACAACTTTGATATATCTTTCAAACAAATCATTCCTGTACTACTTGTGCTTTTCTTCTATTACCTCATACTTTTGCTGGTGACTTCTTATTTGCTGCTGTCTTGCAGTTTCTGACCTACTACATTTTTGTATCAGAAAACAGAAAATTCCTGCTGAGTGACCACAAAGCTTCACTATACTTACAGAAAAGCAAATGTCTGACTGTCAAAGTCAGAAGTTCAGGGCACAGCTTTGGACAAGGCAAGAATTTTAACAACCCCCATATAGTAAGAGCAGAAATAAAGTTTCACTCTAAAAACCACTTCCAAAAGTTTTTAGAGAACACTTACTTGGAAATCTTTTGGCAGCCAGATGCCTCAAAGAATAAAAAACATCACACATTAGGGTAGGACAACTTATACTTGACTGCACTATTTCACGGAATACTTTGTCCACATAATAGCGTAGATTGTCCTGCAAGTATGAAAAAAGGCATTTTTTTCAGACTACGAACATCCACATTTCTATGTTTGCTTTTTTCCCCCCTCAACACAATCATAACACTATAATAGTTTTTTTCCCCAAACACTGCCAAACTATTAAATTCTGGACTTTAATACAGTCATATTTAAAAAGTCTCATAATATTTATATGGCATTACTAGGGTTAAAAGATAATTATATTCACTTACATTAAAGTATATAAGCACTGTCTGGCAATATACAACTATATATCGATACCTGTTTTGTAATTTGACAACAAGGAAGGAGTACTTCCCATGTATTCCAAGTGAATATTAACTTGTTGCAGCAACTATTGCCTTTACATTATCATCCTCTAATAACAGGCAAGCAGCAAGCAAAACCTCAATGAAAAATGCTGAAGCAGTTCTAATTAGGTACATCATAATCTAGATGCTAAGCATGGAATATCAGGAATCAGAACACCCCAAAAATTGGTAAGAAAGACTAATTTTCTTTAGTTTCCCCACCCAGTCCTCTTTTCCCCTGGACGTTTCCACTGCTGTGTTCATAAACAAGGTTAAGTACAGCTTTTTCTATGTTAACTCTGAAATCAGAGAACTATTCTGCTACTGTAAGTTACTCACTTTCCATCACAAAGAACTGCTTTTAAAATGCTTTTATTTCTGATTTTGAGGAAATTTATATTAGTGAAAATCAATTAGGAAACTCACCATGTTACTTTCTACATTATCCCCTTCTTTTAATTTGATGGGATCTATTTCACAGGGCTTAGGAGACTCACATATCTGAAACAAAAAACCAAAACTATAGGAGTTCAACTTTTTAGACAGAAAGCATGGAAAGCCACCTATTTAAAACCAGATTCTTTCCTAGATTTAGGAAAACTCTAAAAAGGGTCTAACTATCCACAGCAGCATGTAATGATCATCCTCACTTTTGTCTGTGTCTTTTTAATGGATCAATTACATAAAGCATCACATGGGCAAGTAATGCAATGTGCTGGAGGCTGGAACAACTGTCATTGACTCTTTTTTTCTCTGGAACATAAATAACAAAAAGCAGCTCCTCCCACTAAACTTAACCCATTATTACTCAATTTAATTTTCCTCTAGAATTCCCTCACTTGAGTGATTCCTAGTGAGCTCTAATCAGAATGCTTATCAGAAAGACCAAAGAAACCCAAAGGGCTGAGTGTCCTGAAAAAAGTTTTGGTAGGATAACCTACCTCATCAATAACAGGTTTCAAAGTAACCTTCAGGTAGTGCTTCCCCACTATTTTCATCATTTCATCTACACACCGAGTTGCTAATGAGTTGCCTCTGAAGATTGTGTTTGCTTCTCTGTAAAGAAAAGAATTGATTTTACTTGAATAGGGAAAAAATAAGAAGTTCGGCTACAAAATTCAATTAATACTTTATCTTGCTATTACATGACATTAAGATATTTTTCATGGACTTCAGTCAGAAATACCAGAACCTAGATACTGAGCCTGCAGTGGCAGGAACAGAAAGAGAATAAACCAGAATGTTATTACAGCTATTACCAAAGTCAGAAATGTAAATAAAACCATAAGAAAAATCCTAAGATGTTTTTGACAACGGAAGTTACAGTGCAGTTTGGAATGTGAGGAAGTACAATTGGAGAAAACTCTGAAATCATGGAAGTTGTACCTCACTAATACACAATTCCTCCTCCAGTAGTCATGGTAAAAAACATCTTAAAGCTACAATAAACACTGCTACACTACGCCAATAAACTCAGACACTTACACCAAAACATATTTAATCCAGAGTTATGCTTTTTACTCATTATAGCTGTTGAAGAAAACTGAGAGCCAGCTGTGCAAAGTGTATCTTTCTAATCTGAGGGATTCAGTTAAGCTTTCTTTGTTACAGTTCAGTTACAATGGAATGTGTGTATTAAAATGCAGTTTAGAAAATTGTTGTCTGTGAGTCACCTCCTTCTACAGAGTTCAGTTGTCTCACCTTATTTAAATCAAGAGTAAGCCAGCCTTGAAATGAACTGTCCTGTGCTGGTAGAATCCCTTCCACACCTCCACTGGCCATGACCTGGCACCTCAGTGGCTACTACTCAGGTCTTTTTAATTTTTCCTCTAACCACAGAATTGCAAATTCACAGTCCATACATCACTACTTGGAAAAACTCCTGTGCTTGCTACTTTCAAGGCACACAGAACATGTTCTTAATTACAAGGAATTTTTGCAGAAAAAGAGTAGCCCTCATTTAATTCCCATATTAAAGGAAACAGGGTAAGATTCTTAGCAATTTAAAAAATGTTCCATTTAATTAGTTCCATCTAAGTTTGTAAATTCCAATCCGATGGCCAGTAAAATTTGAAGAGTGGTTAAATTTTTTAAAATAAAAACTATATGCTCTTAGACAAAAATTTACCAAATTGCACACAACCATTAACTCTGACTTCCAACTTCAAAGTGATTTTAATGAACGTTTTTATAAACCAGCATTAAAAGATGGATGTATTTAGTCGGTTTTACATAATGAGAGAAAGAAATCAACATGCTCACTTATCAACGTTTGTGTCATGAAGCCCTTTGCAGAAAAACTTTAGAAGGCATGAAATCAATAAACATGAAATACATACTGGGTGTCCTTCAGATCCAGTTCTGCCACTGCAGCAACAAATGGAACCAGCTTATGGTGGTGTAGCAACAGTCGCACAAGGGGCAGCACAGCATCGTACTTGTCTCGACAAACTTCACTCAGGATGTAGGCAGCAGATGCAGAAATGGGCTGTGAGAGCAGAACATGAAATCATGAGTGAAGTAGTTACACGTTTTTTGTGTATTTGACAAAGTACAGATCAGATCTAACATGACTATAGACACAGCTTCTTAACAGAAAGTTTCAACATTTGCTGTATAACATGGCAATTAAAAGCATCTGCTCTACAGAGTTACTTCATTGAAATTGATATTATCTACTCTATAATTGACATTTGAGAAGGGAATTCAGCAGGTCCTCTCCCTTCTCATTCTCCCCAAAGGGCTGGAGTATGGCTTCGTCCCAAATCCAAGAGGAAGGAAGCAATTGTTTTACTATAATGTCATGTATCTTTATAGGACTTTTAAAATTATAATCAGGGATATTAAAAGTTCTCACACTTCTAAAGTGTCTGTCACCACTGTACAGTTGGGAATTTCAATACAAAACTAAATTATTTCATTTAAGTAGAAAATACAGCTGCTGACTGCCACTGCCTACACACTCAGCTAATTCCTGAACTCCAGTGAAGCAGTATTTGAGTACAGGCGAGCAAAACTTTAGTCACATCTACCTCCTCTTTATCTTTCTTCTCCTCTGCCAGTACTTCACTAACACTGAAGTGATGAAAAGCTATAAAAGACCTAAGAATATCAAGCCTGGTTACTATAATTTGATTCCTGTCCCAATGTTATGCAAACCATCTACCACTTCTCTCTTTGTCACCATGTCCACCTGGAGAGATCCAGTCACGCTGATTAACATGCCAGGGAAGGCAGAAGCACTTCAGAAGTAGAATTAGAAACCACTTCTGACATAGATAATTTTTTTTTTAATTATCTGCCTCTTCAGTGCCAATAATGGATCAATGTCCCTGGAAAACCTCTTAATCCAGGAAGCCAATAGCAGCCAATGGAAAAATACAATGTTGAAAAGAGCAACTAACAAAAGTATTTTATCTCCTCCAGTCACATAGCACAGGTTATTTCACTGGCTCTGACAGTTCTCCTAAAATAATAGGAAAATCCTGGTGCTTTGCAGAAGTAAAAGCTCTAGAAGCTGCTCATCTGGGTGTGACAGAAGTAATTATCTCAAAGGAACAAAACCAATTCTCTAGATACGAGTAATTCATACTGTCTCACACAGGACCATGTAATTCATTTCAAGTTTTAACTTTAAAGAAATTCTCAAAAATGTACCTGAACATCTGAAGATTTTAGCAGCAAGTTCCTTAGGGAAGAGTAGTATTCAGATGGAAGTACACAGTCTTCAGTGTAACAGATATTTAATCTAAGTGATCCCAAATCATCAGTTTTAGAAGACTTATTTCCATTTTCCTTGGGTTGAAGTAAGTACCTGTAAGCAACAGGGTAATTCTAAAACATTAGATTCCCATTTCATTCCACTAATTCTACAGTAAGTATCACAATTATTTCAGTATACATACATTAAGGCTAAAAACAGGTGAAAAAATGCCAGTGTCTCAACCTTGAGACACAAAGGAAAAAAATGAGCAGCATTTAATACATCTTTAGCACATAATGAAACTTATACTTATTTTCTCCTGTCTTTCCAGGGAGATAGGGTGTACTTTTCTTAGGCTAGCTAGAATAGCAGGAATGGTTTGAAATTACACTGGACCATCTCATTTCACATCTAGGTTAAATTAAGGGTGTTGGACACTGCAGATCAAACAGCTAGGGTAAAGAATTTAAATGGTCTAGTCTGAAACCAGTAAAAATACATAATATGAGCAGGCTGCACTCTTGAGAAACAGTATAAAGGGAAAAAGTGGGTGTTTCTCTGCTCTTAATACAAAACACATTAAACAATTCTTCACTGGCTTTTGCTGCAGTTCCACTACGTTCCAACAGGAGGTGCAGCCCTACAAAAATTTTTAGCAACTTTTTAGTGTCACAGTACAGCTTCAACATTCGCCCCAAAAAACTGAAATCCTGTCTTCAAATATTCTTTTACGATCATGTGTATTTGTGCTTCTACAATCCAGAGATCAGACTTCCTTTTTTTCATAATCAGATACAGTGCCCATGAAAGCATGCTAATATAAAGTAAAACTGATTTACCAGGAGAACCTCTACTTAACAGCATGACTCTTAGGCTTATTTTCCCAATATTTAGTAGTACTGCTAATGCTTTATGTCCTGTACTTCAGCCACATTCAAAAACATATTATGCAAATTGTATAAAAAGTATAAAGTATAAAAAAATCAGTTATTTTTAATCACAGAACTGTTTTTGCTAAGCAGATCATAATTGGATATGGGAATGTTTAACGTAAGGTTCCCACAAAGCATATTAGCAGGCACAAACCACTCTATCCACCAATCCTTCAAGTGAACTAGATATGACTCAGGTCAATCCAAAAAGCTACACAAACACAATACACCAGTAACGAGCCCATGTTGATTAATCTCTCTCTTAGCAGGTCGTTAACAGAGGCATGTCATTATGTTAATATGGTCATACAGCTGTTGATCAGAGCACTGGCAGAACAAGTCTGTATCTGCAATACACTGTGTAAAAATCAGAAACTATCAACACAAACATTTATTATGTTTAGGATCACAGCCAAACACTAAGAGTCTGAGTTCAACTTTGACACATCCAAAACACTTGGCGCCTGAGGTGGGCACATGGAGCACAGCCAAGAGCCGTGTGACATTTAATTCCTATTTACCCACTTCCTTCCTATGCATTTTCTATGTGGACACACAAGGGCTTCCTCCATGCTTTTTTCTGTAGTGAAAGGTTCACTAAAAGCAGAATATTCTACACACTTTGAGGCACTCAAATCTCTTGCACTCATCACTTCCTGCTGCTGAGTATTTGGGACAGCAAAGGGCTAGGGATGGGTTCCTGCTTGCAAGAACGTCGGAAAAGAGGTTGCTGCTATGTTAAAAGCTGAAGTCGTTCTTCCCTGAATTCCCTTCATACCTTACCCTTCCAGCTTCTGTGCCTGCTGCCTTGAAATGATGTTGGGTTGGTTCCAGAAGATACTTCCAGAACATCCCCAAGGAAGAAAAAACAGCCATAGTTAAGGATTAAATAAACTCTTCATCAGTCATTCTGGAAGTCCAACTCAGAAATTTAATTGTAAGTGATGCAATTCTGAGAAACTCCAGGTTTGGTGGTTAGGCTGAAAAATATGCGCATCCAGCAAGCTGACCAAAAAAACAGTTATGCTCAGTCTTCTCCCTCTGCACCTGCCCCTCAAACACACCAACTATTCTGTGACCATGGGCAGATGCAGGGGGAGAAGAGCCAAATGTACCCTATGGCAAGGTTAATTTATTGAGCAGGGAAATTCTAAAAACATGTTTTACGCTGACTACAACAGGAAGACATAGTTTAATGAATAGGTAGAATAAAGCCCATCCTTTGCAAGGGAAAATATGCAAGACACAAGCAAATTCACTTCTGAACTACCATTTCTCACCATGCTTGAAAGGAATCATTTCTTAACACCTTCACAGGAACTTTAATTTCTCCTAGAAAGACGTCTTGTACCAGATTCCCATTGTTCCACAGGTCAACCCTGAAAATAAGAACATTGTTTGATTTTCTTTTCCCCCAGAGAGAAGTAAGTTAACAATAACTCCCTTACAGCACCAATCCACATGCATGCAGGCAGCAAATGTTAGAAATCTCACTCCACTCTAAACAAATCAAGAAGAATCAAACAAGTGGCTTTTATTAACCCATAAAGAACAGATAAAGAAACAAACAGTGAAAGTTAGACTTGCAGACCTTGCATCAGTAAATAAAAGTGATATTGGCAATATGTATGGGTTCTGAGCACTCTCCACTCCCTAAACTGTGCACTTTTCTTCTGAGGTAATTCAAGTGAACTTTTTAACCATGTATTTGCATCTTTATCTAACTGCTAGAATCTGGCACACTGCAATGCCACACCAACACATGCGCTTGTTTTTCCAAGCAGCAGCTCGTATGCTTACAACCTCAAAAGGAACCAGACTCCAGACATGCACCTTGGGTTTGTTCTATCACTTCTTACCTCTCTGACATTTCTGACAGACAGCAGTTGTTAAGAACAAAAAAAAAAAAAAAAAAGACAACTAGATTTGTTGGGGTATGACTATTTTTTCTAAATATATTTATATCTGTAAAGAAATACACAATTCTAATTAATGAAGCTAATAATTAAAAATGCACATATCAAGTTCTATAATGGCTATTAAAATTAACTGCTAAATTCTCCTGATGCCCACTATGTAAACTTGCTAGCCTTGAAGACTTTGTCATTCAGCAGATTTGGTGCATGTATGTGCAGGAGCACAATAAAACTGAGTATGGGGCTCTCAACTGTTCTGACTGTTCTAACATCGAATAAATAGAGACAGACCTGCTCTGAGGGTAAAGGAGCAAAAAAGAGGACCATACTTGGAGTATTTGCATTTGCAAGGAAAAGATGCCACATGAATGTTCCTCTAAAAAGCAATGTGAAATTGTAAGAATGTCAAAGAAGAGGCTTTTCCCTCTGTTTTTATTAAACCAGTCAACTATATTTGAGACCACATACTAGGATCAGGCATGTGGAAGATATGTTGATATCCTTCAGTACAAGTTTTATCACTAATATTCTGTCCAAACTAATATAAATTGACAGGAGGTCCTCACACCTTGTTACTCACAAGTACAGGAAACAAGTTTAGGCTTCTAGATACACTCTACCACTATTTACTTCAAAACAAAACTCACCCTCAGTAAGAAATACAATTAAAAAAAAAAAAAGACAAATTTTCTATGTCAGAAGGATTTTTTCTACAAGTCTGATCAGTAACTCTCTGGAGCTACCCTAAGATAAAACATCTTTATCATCTTGATGATAAAATACTATGATTTATTAATGATGCTATGAAATCACTTTCTAATCCACATAACTTACCTGACTTCTAGTTTCTCAATATCTTCTTCTTCCACCTGAAACTGGGATTTTTTGGTGTAACTGCTGGACCTGGTTACCTGCAAGTAAATTCCTCCTATTAACACACTTTTCCCTGTTATATTATAAATGTCAAAAATCAAAGAAAACCCTGCCTCTAACACAGATAAATAATTACTGTTCCTTCTAAAAAGGAGAAAGGTCTATTGACCAAACTGCCTTTTGCCAGGTGACAAATGGGTCAAGAAGGGTTCGTGAGGGCTGACGTCTAAGGGAATTACAGTATAGATATATTAGGGAAAAACAACAAGTAGTATGACAGGAGATGGGCAAAAATTTCTATGGCTTTAGCAAAAGCCCCAAGAAAGAACTGAAGTTATTTCTGAAAGGTTTAAAGAAACAACAAATAAGAAGTCCACTCTTCTTGCCCTAGTTATAACACACTGACTGCATTCTCAATTGAAGTCCAATAAATCATAAGTCAAAGTTATCAGAGTGGTTTGGATCACATTTTTATCCTAATATCTTGCTTCCTAAGAAATGACACAGTATCTTGAGAAGGTAACTGAGACACACACCATATGCTGATACTCTACACAAAACACAGTCAAATATGATACATTTGAGGCACATGTAATAGTTGTACTCCTTCCAAAGCTCAGTATAGCATGCTTAAATGAAAATATAGTTATTACCACCATGACAAATCAGATAAAAATTTAAACTCATAATTTATTGCAGGATAACATCTATAAAATTAAATCAACTCCTAAATATCAATGTTAACTTTTTTAAAAATACAATAAACCTTTTTTGGGCATAATCACTACATTACTTTATTAAAGATGTAAGTTGGTCGGATTTTTTAACTCCATCTTCTTGAAAGTATTTAACTAGAATTCCACAGGATAGGTTAAAGCTATCTCAGAACTACTGATGGCAACAGGTAATTCAAGATAATGAATTACCTTCACATATGTGCTTGTGAGGAAGCAATTTTTCACACAGCAATTGAAGGGCAATGCTATTGTCTGGCAGACAGGAATTTAAGTATGTCATGCACTTTCATTTGAGAGGCCAGTAAAAGCTCTTCACTAACACTTTCCGTGTTAGGTACTGCTATGCAGCTTGCTTAAAAATATTTGAGGGCTTGCATAAAATAGATAGACAGGCAGAATACCACACAAAAAGTTACCTCAAAATAAAATGTTTCGTTAAACTGCGGATTGCTTGTTTTCTTCTTTACTTTGGTCTTCTTTTGGTCATTCCTGTTCCAATATGGTAAAATTTTTACCATAGACAACTTAAACACACAATTATAAAGACACTCTATTTTCAAGAAGGACCCATTCATTTAAGTTAGAACGTTTTTTGTTATTTTAGAAATAGAGAAAAATCTTAAAATATAATTAGTCTTCACAATATAGTTTGAAGAGCTAAAATTTTAAATACTGTATCTAGTTAATTATGCATTTATCCAGCTTGAAGTTTGTATTTAATTTCACAAACAAGTAAAACTTACACACATCAATTAAAATATACCAACAATTTCTAATGCATTTAAAATTTAAATTTCTTTACCACTGCCTGCAGTTTACAAGCTTTTCCCCATATTGTTCAACTGCAATTTCTGTTTTTCCCACCCTCTTCTGTTGGGGAAATACCCACTACTTTTTTACAGATCAAGGCTTACCCCCAAGACTAAATGTTTTCTTTGCAAGCAGTCACGGCCAATGTTAGACACTGAGCAGTACAAGGTCTAACAAACCCCAACTTCCTTGTGGGTTGGTTTTGGTTTTTTTATTTTACAACTTTTATAAAAGAACACAGGGATTTTTTATTTAGCAAAGGCCCGTTATAGTATTAAAAGGCTTTTTAAAAGAAACACAAATAAAAATGTGGGGGAAAAACAGATAAGGGAGAAGAATGTATCAACTACCTGTTTTCAGGCATTGGCCATATAAATATTCCAGTCATGGTACATGAGTCACACATGCATGCGATTGGAAAATCTTAACCAGGAATTTCTGTCAGATTTGCACATATATTCCCATACCAAAAGGCTCAGTATTCTGTGGGACCAACATTCTCCCACTTCCATCCATATGACAGGACTCAAAGAGCAAATATATGTCAATCTGCCTTCTCTGGCAATCAGCCCCAGGCTTCCCCAAGGGATAATGGTCAAATCTCTGCAGTACTCTCATGAAAAATGCAACCAACCAAATCAAACCAAAAGCCCCTCTCAAAAAGAACCCCAATCCAAACCTAAAAAATGTGATCATGTATTACCAAGGAGGAAAAAATGCCTCATGCAGGGCTCACTCAGGGACAAGCCTTCCACAGTCTTTAAAACAAACAAGTTTGCTGGAAGACATTCTGGTGTTATGCTCACAATGGCAATTCCCTAGCACTGGAGAGAGCAGAGGGACTTAAGCTTCACACTGCAAGAAAAGAAGCAACTGAAACTCAGCTTGTTTATAGGGCAGGGACTTGAAGATAGTGAATATGTGGGATGTGGGATTTTTCTGAAATGAAAAACCCCAACAGTTATTCAGGATTACTGATCCAAAACAGGGAGATATTTAAACTCTGGGGCCTTCAAATGTAGCGTCCTGCAGGTGTTCCAGAACCTCTACTCTCTTGCTTCCCCCCAGCTGCTAAAAATTTGCTGCAAAGAAACTCACACATTAAGAAAAATAGGGAAGAGAGGAAGGTAAGCAATTAACTGTATCATCCCATATGGGAATTCTACAAAAATTAATAGGAAGCACAGTGCAGAAATCAAGAAACGTAAGAAAGAACTCAGTGACAAGTGTTTCTTGACTAGTGCAGGCCAATCAGACAGACCAAACACCATCCCAGCCTTGACATTACGGTGGGGAAGGCAAAAGAACAGTACCAGTGGAAGATGTGATGTACACATGAAAGCGTTTTAAAGATTTTGCTCAAAACCTATGACCTTCTTTTGCAATTCAAAATCATGGCATTTTAGATTTATTAATTCTACACTAAAATGTTACCTGGAAGGCCCCACAAGAGAGACTGTTGCATAAGGGTCACAATTCTGTCCATTTATAAGAGGCAACCCATGGCACTCCTTTATGCTACAAGGAAAAGGCAAACAACAGATCAGTGAAGCAACATATTTGGCTTAAAAA
>VYXB01010749.1:1864688-1988267 GCA_013397135.1 Pachyramphus minor | reverse complement strand
ACACAGTGAAAGGTAAGATTGCAACCCCAGAGGAAGACAGGAATTGCAGCACATTGCACCAGCGGTTTGATGGGCAGGATTCATTCTCAGACAGAGATGATTTATAAGATAAAACACGTAGGAAATCCAGATCAAAACCACAAGAAAGGCAGCTTTATGGGAGATTTCATCTGAGGTCCTGACAATTAGTGGTTGTCTTGTGCTTTAAGGCAAGGAGGCTTTCAGTGCCTTAGAGCACTTAAAGGGTTTCTGTGCATTATTCTCTCTCTTAAAATCATGAAATCTTGAAGACACAATGTCTTTTAATCTCACTGATGACATCTGGCAATGAGTACTATAGATTAATAACATTTTATGAAAAATAATTCTTGAATTACATGCACATTTTTTCTTTTTCCAGATATACTACTTTTATATGAATGTTATTTTATTATTTGTTATTTATGTTTCTCTAACTATATAGCCTGAATCCTCCTAATGTCCTCCTTTGAAAAACTTCTTCCAGTCCTGCATCAAATATTGCCTATTTGCTTGTGTCTAGACAAATCTCTTGGTACAGACAGGTAAACCAGGAACAAAAACTAAAAAGGGGAGTAAGGGATTTGTAAAATACCTTCTTTCTCTTCATAGAATCATACAACTTAACATCTTATTTCAGACCATTTATAAGCACTAAAATGAGCCCTGTTTATTAGCCATGTTTTAAATAAATCTGTCTGTAGTGGTGTTTAGGTCAGTGACTTTTGGATTAGGCTACGACATCATGGAAAACATGGAGATACACCCATGAGCACACATATTCTTATCACAATTAAAATCAGATTCATGCAAACAAGCACATAAAAATCACAGAAAACACTCATATGCAAGCCATATGCAAACACACAAACATGCAGAGAGAAACACAGAGAAAAAGTATCTTCACAAAACCACACTAAAACCAAACTAACACCTCCTAAGCATTCACAACATTAGGAAGCTACACTCTGAGTATGTTGACCCAGTGCTGCTATAGCTGGATCATCCACCTTCTCACATGTGGATTAATGAGACTGCTCTTCATCTTGGCAACACCTGTGTTTGCATCACAGACTGACAGTTCCCAATGTCATTCTCCAGGTTGTAGAATCTGCCATAAACATCACCAAGGCTGAAAGAGCACACTGAGCTGGTCTACAAGCAATAGAAAAAGGACTAGAAAGAATGATACAGAAAACAAATACACCTGAAAAATCATAGCTTTTCAGGTGCAGAGTAGCTGGGGTTTGTTCCCAGGCTTAGAGAAGTTCTGCTGGTATTCCTCGCATCCATTCCCTGAAAATAGTGTACTAGCAGAGGAAACATTTCCAGGACAAGTGAGGATGGCTTGAGTATCTTTGAGCTCTCTTGATGCCACATTTTGAAAACCAGTCTGAGACAGTAAGGTATTTGTAATGAAGCATAAAAGAATACATTGTGTTACTTGTGACTAAATCAAGATCAGAAGAGATATTCCTTCAGGTAATCAGATCCTCAAGAATTAGCAGCTCTGCCTGTACCTGTGCACTGGCTATGCTATAGCTTCTCCAGAGGCTGATGTGTGTTTGTCTCAGCTATTCTAATTATTTCAAACAAAGAAAAGCTCACAAATTATGAGGTTATGTAAGATACACCTGAACAGCTCTTGGGCTTTATTCAAGCCAGTTTCTCAACAAATTCTTTAAAAAGAAACCTCAGAGTGAAACAATGTTCTGCTTGTACCCCTCATGTCTTCCTGTAAGGGTCAAATGTACTCATGCACCACCAAAATGCCAGGCAGTGGAAGGATTTAGGAGAATTTATTTCTAAAGTCGAGAACATAAATGTGCACCTGGCCTAGGAAAAGACATGCCACACCCTCTGTTCTTTTTAAGGCTTTGCCTCCCCCCCGCCCCATTCGTTGTGGGGTCCTTCAAACTTGTCCATAAGGACTTATCTTTTCTCATACCAGGTAGAGCTTCTCTGCAATGCAGGAGGAGAAAACATCTAAAACTGTCTCTGGGAAAGATACCTCTCTCCCCAGTCACACTTCCCAAACCTGTCTTTCATGAGTGGGAGAAAACCCAAAACCAGCAAGTGGAGACTTACACACATATGTATCCATATACTCCATCTCATTTAAATGAGCTGTCATTTTGAGTTTTCATTATGTAAGGTACCAAAAAATTTCACACCAATGTCATGATCCTCTTCATCCATCACCAGTCCATTTCCCCCAATTTTATGGAAACCTTGGAGGAAAGCAAGGACTAAGTAGCACTCCATTGCCTATGGATCCAGACTTATAGAAATGAATGTAGGTACTTAGTTCTTCTGGTAGATATACCTCCTTTTCTTTCAACAGCTATTTTCAACATTATTTTTGGAGTAATGTCCACTGTGAGAGAACTAGCCTTGCCTTCCTTTCTTCACTTGGAAAGTAGAGGGAATTACTTGTTCACATTCAGAGGCCACATGGAAATCCATCCAGTAAAGGTGCTGATTCTAAGCACTACTCCATATGGACACTTATTTGCAGATGACAAACTCAAATATGAATGGTACCAAATATCTTTTCCTGTAAAGAAGCAGGGACTCCCTGGGGCAGAATTATTACACAATTGTTCAGGTGAACAGGTGAAGGTTAGTATCCTGACTGAAAGAGCAATAACATTTTGCAGATGGCAGCATGCATCACAAAAAATAGCTTAAGCTCTCTTGTATAAGTGGTATTGTGGCTGTAAATCATAAGACTCTCACGTTCTTACCACAACTGGGCATCTTCTCAACTTCATAATTTATTAAGTAATTATGGCTAAATATAAATATGAGTATTTACTTCCCTTTTCACTTGTCTACTTTTCCCCTTCTAGGGAGTGCTGGAAGTCAGTCCATGCGCAAATTCAGTTGTGTAAAGCTGCATACAAAGCAATTGAGCATCCGAAATCTTGTAGGCTACGAAAAGCACACTCAAACAAATGCCATCATGTAAGTACCTAATGCACTGTTCACCTTCATGCCTATGCAAACATCTTGCCAATGAAAAGGGAAGGGGTATCACAAGACAACTCAAGACCCAACTCACCAAATCTGCCGAGTTCAGGGCACTTTTCCACTTCTGCCATGAAGGGCTCACCTGACAGCTGAGGGAGTGAAGGGATATGAGTGGGCCTCAGAGAGCTGGGAGATGTCTGCTCTCCATGAATATTGGCAGAAAGCTCACTGAACACTCACATCTTTAGTGGCCAGCAAGTCTCAGCAAGGGTGGAGCAGTCAGAAACCCAGTGCACTGAATTGAGCCACAGGGAAAGATCATCTGAAAGAATATGGCATAACTCCGACACCTGCTAGGAGTTGTGTGTGGTCTTTTCAGCTCACTAGCATGTTTTTTATCAAATCTGGCATCTGCTCCTGGGTTAAATCAACATGATTTAACATAAAATCTCAGAACAGTAGCTATGCTCCTTTTTTTAATATCCTTTTATATGCACATCATCATGTGTATTACATATGTACCTCTGCCATGAATAGGGAATTAACATTGCTTGCTTCTGTTACTCCAGCTAACATCTACAAACTCCAGCATTTGTTCTTGTTTAACTACATTTTTCCCATGTTCTGCATGAAAACCAAGAACAGCAAATCTGCGTTTAGAGGCTGGAATTTAATGGCTGCTTGGTTTGTTTTCTTTCTTCCGACAGGTTTATCACTAGAGATGGTATCAAAATCTGCGTAAGTGCTGATCAGAAATGGGTGCAGACTGCTATGAAGAAGATAAAAGAAAAACTTACTGCCAAACGCAAATAATCCTGTCCTAGATAAGCATCTAAGGTCAATCAGCTGGAATCATCATCAGTGCTGCCGATAACAGGGAAGAGAACCTTAGTATCTGCTTTTATTTCCTATTTATTAATTGGCAATAAAATGTCTGAACAAACATAAAGTCACAGAATCTTTTCATCACTGGTGGAATGTCTGCTGGAAGAGTGTAGACCTCCATCCTGATGGAGATCAGAGTGTTCTGCATTGAGTGCTGTTTTTAAGAAGGTAGTATATAATTTAATGATTAGTCATATCTATATAATCTATAAGTAAACTAGTTTCATGCTTCAGGCTATCACCTGATCAGTGCAATACTGAGAAGAAGATTCTTGGGCTTTCTATTTTTACATATACTATTGCAGCTCAGTTTACAATGATGTAGGGATACTCTCACCAAGGGATGATGAGGAGTAATTCAGTGTAACTCTAGGAACATACGCCTGTTCAGTCTTGTCCTGGGGAAGACTTATTCTACCCACTGACATCTGTGAAGTTACTTCAGTTTCACCCTCACATTAGACAAACCTGAAACAACTGGTTTGCTTTTTCCTTTGTTTTTCTCTGAGTAAGAACAAACCATGTCTGGAATCTGTATTTGACAAACTTGTAGGAATACATATAAATATCTGTGATGGTTTGGACCTGGCTCCCAGCCAAATGCCCAAACCCACAGCAAAAGCCTTCCTCCCTCCCTTCCTTTCCCAGGACAAAGGAAAAAACTTTAAAAAACTGAAGAACCCAAGCCAAATGAATTATATTTATACCTATATATATATATATACTTACATATATCACAGTTATATACAATTAAAATACTATGTATGCAGAAAAGGGGGCCCACACACCCCTCAACGGGAAAAGGGAAACGCAAAGGGAAAAAGGAGACAAAAAGAAAATCAAATCAGATATGTACAATCAGAACCCGGGAACAACCCAATAAAGAACTAATAAAAGAGAAATTTTACTACTTTCCTTGAGATAGCAGAATCGAGCCCAATGACCGCTGGTACTCCCCGCCTCCCAAGGCCTACCAGGCCGCAGCAGGTCTCGCTCCTCCACACAGGTAGAACCAACAGCAGAGAACCTGCACCTTCGGATCCACCAGAAGAGAAGAGAGGGAGAGGCTTCTCCCCCTTCTTATTTATACCCTGGTTTACGTAAAAATCAGGTGGAATACCGGGAACATGTTCACTTCCTTGGTTACGACCTGGTTACCAGGAAAAGGACCTGGACCTCTTTTTGAAAAAGGACCTCTTTATCTTTTTGAAACTAATACATGCTGCAAACAGAAGGTCTTGAATTTTAATAAAGCTACTATGAACCTGAATCAAGTGGTGCACTTGTCTGCTTGTATGTAATGAAGGCAGATACTGTTGAAATGGTCTGAGAACTTAGGGGTAAGTTAGTTAGAGCTGACACTACTGCCAACTCATGACTTAGATTGCTCAAAAGCAATCTGATTCTGAGCTTTCTACAACATATTACAGCTGTAAAGCCCATACTTCAAACAATACCTCTACAAAAGTTCAGGTACTTAAAAAACAAACTTCATACCTTGCTAGGATAACCTTCAAATTATCACAAGCAGACATGGGAGAGCTCTGGGCAGTGAGAGAAAAGAAATGGCATTTGAGGAGCTTGAGGGGTGGAAGAGAGGTAGAGGCAGATGTGCTCCTGTAATAAACTTTCTCTCATACTACCACATGTATATGGCCTGCACTGCAGCTAATTTATGGGCTTTTCATCACAAATAACCTCTTAGTGATAGTCATGGAATTACAGAACTTCCAAACTACGCCATAGAAATAAGATCACATTACTCTAAAAGCCAGTCTTTACACTTCCCTGCTTTAGTCAAGTCTGCAGATAGAATCTGTCTCCTGTGGCTTGCATTTTCTCAGAGCTCAGTCCTGTGTAGGGAAATGCATTTAGTTTCCATTGCCCAAGACAGGATTTTAAGTAGTGCTATTGCTCAGGTAGGGAAACAAAGGATGACTGTGTGTGTTGCACTACAGAACAGAGCCAAGGCAGGCTACTGAGATTCTATTTTATGGAGTGGTTTCCTTACGGAAGTTCTCGATATAAACAACACTAGGCAAAAAAAATATATGTTGCTCCAAACTTTGTAAGAAGGGCTTTACAGGTAGGAAGTAACGTTGAGGGTAAGATGTTACTGGAGTATGGCAATATAAACTGTGTTCATTAATTCTGCATTGCTGATCTCAAGGCCCCAGACCCTAATATTACAGACAACAGAAACACTTCTGTTTTCTCTTCAGCTTCATCAGACTATCAGTAGGCTACGAAACCAGGTCCCCTATAAAAGTATTTTTATGGTAAGCTGTCTTAGATGAATATCATCAACTTCCATGGATCAAATTTATCCAGGACCAGAATTGACTAACATGGTTTTCACAGGCAGAATACTAATCCCTATATGCATACTCAATAGCATCATATCTTTAAATTAATCTTGCTGAATTGAATATAATTTGTTTTTTTAATTAAGACTATCATGACCCAAGGATATATTAATTAACCATCACATAGCAATTAATACTTTATATCTTTTCATCTTCATCACAGTCACTCCCCTTACTGCATGCCACAATGGCCATGCACTTTCTCATGTTGAGAGTTATTTTTGTCTGTCATTTACCATCCCATGCTATCCACCCACAACTTGTAGTTTGGTTAGAAGGTCTCAGAAGAAAGGAACAGACATACAAAGACTACTCCTACAGCTTCTTCCCAGAAGATTTAAAAAATATTCTGCTATCATGTCATGGTTTCCCTTCTCTTCCATTTACTGTGGTATGAAACAGTAAATAACTATTCCAAAACCAAGTATGGGGTTGTAATGTAAATGAACCTTCTGACTTTGTGAGTCTTATTTAAGATATTTCCAGAGCATGTTCTGGTTCAAGGCCTGCTAAAGAGAGCACAGAAAAATGGGGTTGCACAGCAGGCTCTTTCCTGGAATTTTTTTCCTTCCTGTCTGTCTGTGGCTTAGAATAAAAGAGTCTAGACCAAATTATTACATGTTTGTTATGCAAAGAAAGAGGCTGGTCCTGTCACCAAGGCAGAAGAAAAGGACTCCAAAAATACAAGCTCATGTCCTGCTTTGCTAATGACTCATTGTTCGTTTTTGTGCACTGGCTGTCACTTTATTTGGGCGGATTATTATGTATTATATGGAATATTTCTTGCATTAAGCCCTTAAAAAGTGAAGAAAAAATCACCTCAAAAGCTATTTAGAAACCATAACACCTGAAACAAATCTGATAACTTCTTTGTTCCCTCTGGGTTACTGAGCCTTTTAGTTCTACTCTGAGGTTACAGTTTCCTCAAGAATCATTAGGTGAAGAGGATTTGTTGTAAGATTAAGCACTAGGGCTTGGAGTCTCTCTGAAAGATTGGTGTCAAAGAAAGTGACTGTAAGGGTGCACAAAAACGTGAATGCACACATGTTAATACATGTGCAAGACAAGGGTTTTATAGGCTTCTCAGTGGGGAAAACACCTGTTTCTTTCCTACCACCTGCTATCTAATGTCCACTGTGTTGCCAGCTCTAACATGCCCTACTGTTCTGAAACCATCAGCAAGTTACCCTGGTATTCCCCAGTGGGACAACACTGACTCACAAAAACTCTCAAGTAATAATTGCCTAGTGCCTCTCTGTGCAGTGTGAGAAGAAAATGACTGTTAGGGCTCCAATCTACCTCCAGGGTCAACATACCTGCCCACAAACAAACCCTGAACAGGAATTGCCATGCTAAGAGTTGCCAAATCACCTGCTATCACCCTTGAGCTTCTTTTCATGAGGTGCTGTCCAGTTCAGGTTTGCTTTATTAAGGCCTTCTAACATCAGTATCTCTCATGAGGGAGACCTTGCCTGCTCAAGAGAACTTGTAATTATACCAAATGTGTTAAGCAATTAAATTGGCACAATATTGCAGATCTCCATTTCTGTATTTTTATTATGATAGAAAAAAGTAAAGTGGTCATTACTTAGTGGACACAATCAGTTACATGATTATACAAAACTTACTCTAAGGCATATGTTCTTGGGGCTCAGATTTAATGTTTAAAATAGCTGGGGTTAACGTCACTCTTTAAACTCAAGCTGATTGATTCCTCCCTATCATGACTACTTGTAGTGAATAAAAGCTACACAAATGTCTAAATTCAGTCTTCTAAAATAGAGATATAAGAAACATTTATCACCCAGAGAAAATCTCAAAAGAAGCTTTGTGGTTGCAGCTAAAGATTTTAGCAGAACTATAGCTGGGTGGGATTTTTCACCACAAAAGCCATTCAAGACATCTCAGGCCTCCAGCTGACATTCTGGAATTACATGAACATATTTGCAAACTCTTAAAATGTGCTTTTCTTTGAAGCTCCACAGACTTCCCTGTGGCTGCCTAACAAAGTCCCTCCTCAAGGGCAGGATTCACAAGGTGACTTGTGCTGATGGTTACGTTCTGCAGAGGAGGGCGTGTCTTCTGCGCTTTCTCTCAGCCGGGCCAAGACTCTGTGGTATCACTCAGGGCTCCCTGGAGGTCAGGAGAAAGCATTAAGCTTTTGGCAAGCTCCACTGCACAGCAGGGATGTGCTAGAGCTGCTCTTAAAGATACCAGTGAGAGAAGCCACTGGCATACACAGCCATTGAGATCAGGGCACCTCCTTCCCCTTTCCATTAATAAAACGAGGCTTTCCTTTGAAGTGTCATCTCCTTGTCAGTGGTCTGTTGGTCAGAAAGTGTCATTGTGTGCTTCTGTGGGGCTCTTTACAGTGTTCAAAACATACACAGCACAGTACAGCAGAAAAGTAGCTAAATTGGAACTGGCTAAAATAAAACTCATTTCTGAGAACTTCAGCCACAACAGGGTTGGAGCAGGAAATGCTTTCACATGGGGGCTACTAACAGATAATGGACAAGAAAGACACAGTTCTCTGTCACCAGATTTTAAGTTTTCTACATATGTACCCATTGCTGACAACTGAACAACAGTACATAAACTACATGAAGGAGGCTCATGCAAATCACTCTCTTTTCTACCTTAACACAGAAGCCACCAGCAATGAGACTACTGACACAGGTATTCTGGTCATCTGTCAGCTTCATATCTTCACTGTGCACAAAGTGAGATACAAATTTGCAAGCCAACAGGAAGACAGGAATTACCAACCACATTGCACTTGCAGTCTGATGAGTTTAGAATTCATTCTCAAACCGAGCTGATTCATCTGATCAAACCAGTTAGAAATTTGTTGAAGGCAATTTTGGCATAGCTTACTTAATGAAAGATTCATCTTAGTGGTAGCTTTCCAACTTAACTTAAGGAGAGTTTCTGTGCCTTAAAAATCTTATTTGCTTTCGTGTAACTATGTAACTATGAAGACATACATATAATGTCTTTTAATCTCATTGATACATTATGGCAATGAGCTGCATGGGTTAATGATGTTCTATGAAGATTTCAGGGTTTTTTTAATTTTCTTTTTTGTTTTGTATCCTTATATTTTACCTCTTCTTTGCCCTTTTCTAATCTATATAGACCTAATCTTCTAGTATTCTCATTTATCAGTCAGCCCCCTGACAATGTATCTTACCTTTTTTTGAGTTCTTAGCTTGCTAAATGCATTGTAGTTGTGAGGATACTGGAAACAAAACCAGCTTTTAAGGCAAAGGGGTACAAGTAATTTATATAATCAAGTCTCATTCCTGACTTGGTACATTTAACACCTTAAGATCACTGTTGCCCGGTATTCACAATGTTTTCCTGAAGAGAAGTTCTATATTTTATCTTCCTTGTTTGCAGCACTGTTATTAGATTTTCAGAGCCAAATACTTCTGTTTTCTGGGAGGGATAATTTGCTATAAAACATTCCCATGTGGGGAGAGAGACATGCAGAAGAATGTCTGTAGAAAAATACCCTGGGATTTTTTGTTGTTAAGTACAAGGGCAATGCAGAGGTGACAAGGGTAAGAAGAGTAACCAAGGTAGCTAATAGTTCTGTTGACTAACATGCTAAAGAAGAGAGATTTTGCCAAAAACTAAGTGAAAAAGAGACAAAAAGTATGGTTAGGAGACTATGTTCTAAGGATACTTATCAAGGAATTTGATGCTGGAGTTAAGTTTGGGTTTTTATAAAGAGCCAGTGTTAAAGGCACAGCAGGCAGCAATGCCTTTTAAGAAGGAAAATAATTGCAAGGAGTAAAAAGAGGGGAGATGGATTGGTCCTGTCATGAAAAGAAGAAATGGAGAGAGAAAAACAGGCAAGAACAATAGTGCCAAAGGAGTGTGGGAGGCAGATATAGGGTGAAAAGGTAAAAATAAGATCAGAAAAGTGAATTGCAGGAGGAAAAAAGGAGACAAATGAAGTTATAGATGTGGATCCTGGTGCTCTTGGCATTTCCCAGCTTCTCTCAGAAGGCTGATTCCAGCAGCATGAGTTGAGAACGTGCTCACAGATAGTATGAGCTTCTTGATAAGAGGTGCCAAGGCTGTTATCTCCATCATAGTGCATCCTCTCTGCTGAACACACTTGTACAGGAAGAGAGGAATGATGACTGGGAGCACCATTACTTCCCTAGCAGTCAGGACCAAGCTGTTGGCTTTCTGACAGTTCTTTTCATTCTTTTCAAAACTGCATCACAGCGGGAAGAGGGCATGGCTTCTATTTTTAGATGTCTACCTTAAGACAAATTAACCTTCCTTTTTAGAGCTGAACTGCTGTGCATACAGCAGTTACAGGTTCTGTACAATCCTGGAAGTTGGCAACCAAAACAAAACCACTGCGGTTTATACACTTGGAAAAAAAGGGAGCACAGTTTTCATCCTATGTAAACATTGGTCTCTCCTTGGAAAATATGTTGAGATGTCCCCACTAGTGGTACTTAGTGCTGCTCCACAAACATACCTCTTTTCTAAGCACAGATGATGCTTTTTGCCAGGTACTTTTAGATTAGTAACTCTTCCTCCAGCTGTTCCACAGCTATTTGCTATATGTGAGACATCCCAGAGTAGTTCGCAGTTGCAAGCAACAACACCAACTGTTCACATATTGTACATCAGTAATACTCATGCTATATATAACTGTACCCATGCACAGTAATATTGCTGTCTGATTTTGTATGGAATATGTGATGACAAATAAATTTAAAAGGCCTCATTATAATATTTGCAGCAAATCTTGGGTTAGAAACCAGAAGTGTGATGGCTGCCTGGCTTCGCTCCTCTTCTGTGGGTTCCTTATCACAGCACATCACAAGATCTATATGAGGACTGACCTCCAGTGGGAGCAAGGTGCATGGAAATATCAGATGAATGGTCAAAAAAAGACCTTCCAGCAGAGCTGTATATGCCAGTCCTAACACATGCAAAAGGCAAGACAAATGTACCGAAGATTGTATTTTTTCCAAAGACCATGCCCACTCCTGATGCCTCTCCCAAGAACACATCTTCCTCCAAATGCATTCGTAACGATCCATTAACACCCAAGCCCAAGCTCTGGGCCAGCCCCAAATGTTTCCCCAAATTTATTCTCAGAGCCACAGTCTCTCCCAAGCCAACCCACAAGGCCATGCCCATTTCTAAAATTATGCTCCAAACCAGTCTCCCAACTGCACTCTCAAGAGCGACAGCCACTCCTAAAATGAGTGACAGTACAAACCTACAGCAGGTGACTAACATGGCACCAAATACAGCAAGGAACAGCAAAGTCACCATCTGCACCTCAAACTGCTGAAACCTGTTAATCACTAGGCAGAAAGAAAGTCCCTGAACAAACAAGGGCTCCATTCAACCCTACATCTCTGCTTGTATTTTCTGTGAATTAAATACTATAAGAGAGTTACAGCTGTAACTATGTCATGTGCTTGGAGAATGTATGTATTATACTGCCCATTGCTAATTAGATGGAAAGATGAGGTTTGAGTTCTCTGAGCCTCCACAGCCCTTTGAGTAAATCCATGCTCACTGAACAAGCTGAACCAGCTCCTTAAATCTACATCATTATATTATTGCACTCCAGTAAAGAAGCCTGGTCACATAACTGAAGATGACATTTGGTGGCTGAGATTTTGACGAAACTAAAAAAAGAAGTCTCAGATAGACCAAAACACTTCGCAAAATCATATCCACCGTGGCAAAATATTGGGTTGAAAATATAAATAGGAAATCCCACAAAAATCTTGAACGTTTTAGCTGTTTCATCTGTCTATATTTGTATTTCATATTTAAATTTAAAATAATTGTTAATTTTCATTGTATTTTTATAATTGAATATAACATATTTATAGATAATATAATCTTTAATATGTCTTTAAAAGCTTGAAAATTAAATAAATCACAAATACTAGTTTTCTGGAAAAAGAAGTGAATTTGTTTTTATAAAGTTTGTATTTTGACCTAGTTTGAGAACAAATGAGAAATGAGTACTCTTGGTAACCCTCACAAATCCTGGCATTGATGCTAATACGGTGTGGGATGAGGCACTAAACATATTAGCTGTTACAACTAAGGAAAAATATGTGAGAAGTTTAAAATCTGGCTCAGGAACTGATTAAGTTCCAGTAATTTGCTTTATGCTTCTCTGTTGCTAAATTAGTGCAGCTTAGCCCATACTAAGCAATTAAAAAGAACATTTTAGAGGGCAAGCACAGATATGGAGGCAGACACCCAAGGGTAACAGAAATTATATTCTGATTCATTTTTAAAGCCATTTGACATTTACACTTATGACAAAGTGGTGGGCTGGCAAAAGGGAGCTAAAGGAGGGGAAAACACAGAATAGAGAAGCCACAATGAACAAAGCCATGAGGGTGGTTGGGGGGAAGGTCCAACAAAACCTCATTTTTACTCAGATAACAACTGTGGAAATTATCTTGCTTGCTTCAATGTTCAGCACAATGTCCTGAGGTCCACCAGGCACTGCCCTCCGAAAAACCCACAAATGGAGAGGTCTTAATTGAAACATTTCTTTCAGCTGTTTGCCAGAGGCACAGGAGCCTCTTCTCCGTGTTTATTTATGTAATCAATGCTGAGATAAGCTTGTTATTCTCTCCTTTTCAATTCAAGTCAGTCACTGTTGTTCTAAATATCCTGATGTTACCAATTGTTTAGCAGAGTACAGTAAATCAAAGAATTTCATTAGAACCAAATGAGTTTGCTATGAGTTCTGGTCCAATAGATCTCTACTACTGCTATTTTAGTCACCTGGGTATCTCTCACCCAAAGCATCTCCAAGCCAAGGAAGCATTTGTGAGGCTTATGGAGCAAATGCAGTGGTTTACTTCTTCAAAACAAAGGCACAAAGAATTAATGAGCACTGCAATTCAGTAGCTGTGTGAAACTGTTCAGGGTGGAGACAGAAATGCTAAGGGCCTGATGCTGAGCTGGGGAGCACTGACAGAGCTGTCTTGAGGTCAGTCTGTCTAACAGACACCTGCACACTGACTTGAAGCTGCACAATTCCAAAACTGGAATTACAGCTTGACACACCTTTCCTAAAAAGACAGGAATCTGTGATCCCCTCAGAGAAAAAATTCTATATAGAAATGTCAGAGTTCCCAGCAACTTCTCTTGATTCTGTGCCTAGTTCCTTCCTGCTGGCCAAACAGACTCTCAAGAGACTCCATGAGAACTCCCACAAAACTCCTTTAAATGGAGACTGTCCCAAGATTTTAAGTGAAGAGCACACAGCACTAGGAGCTCAGTGAGTCATGCTGCAGTAAGGAGAGGGGAAGTGCTGATAACTGTCATTTAAACCTGGTTTCTTAGGGCCTCTGCTGCCCTTGCCATGGGGCCAGCAGGGAAAACAGTGATTCTTCAAATCATCCACAAGTCTGGCTCAGCAGATTATGCAAAAGTTGTGTGTGGCCTGGCCCCAGGAGAGCCCATGTGTTCTGTCATTCTCTTGGAGCAGTGCACTTGGGAAATCCACAGTTTCACACTGTGAAAGCTTTGGGGTCCCTGACATCAGGGAAGCAGATGAAACAGCATTGCTCAAAAGCAACTGGGTACAAAGAGCTTCTTAGGAGACCGAAAGCCCAAAGAACCCTTGCTCAAGGTGTCAGGATCATGGTTTACTAAATCTCCTTTCCATGCCAAGGGGTAATAGCTATTATGTTTTTAGCAGGAGCACAGAGAATCCCTAGATCTGAAGTCCCAGAGAAGATGCAGTATGCTTCAAATAAACAAATAAAATGACTCACCTTTCTTTCCCTCAAAATGGAAAAAACATTTTTAATTGTACAGAAAGTTCTGTTCTGACCTTTTTCCTCAATTTTGTAATGTACCAAGGGTCAATAATATTGAGTTTTCACAACCTCTAGCTGCAAAAGCTTTATATTTTGATAGCCTTTCCTACCTGAGAGTGTCTGGTTGCATCATGAACATCTCTTAAGACTGTATGATAACTCCAGCAATTAGGTATTGATAAATCTTATCTATCATCATATAATGAGTAAATGACACGGAAGCTGAGTGCCACTTCTGTTGTTAAACTCCTAGTAAGTGTTAGATCTAAGAACAAAGCAAAAGTCTTCATTCCAACTCATTCCTGAGTCTTGGAAAAAGCTCCAATCTGCCATGCTCTGGTCTTGATTATTGCTTTCTATAACAATACATCTAATTAAAAATATCCTAAGTACTACACAAGTAGTTCAAGTAATATAAAGCACCACTTGCCTACCTACTATTTAGTGGATTCTCTAAACATACATCCAGTCTCAGGCATCTCCAGAAAAGAGCTGCTGAAGAGAAGCCTCTAATCTATAATGTAAGAACCTACTGTAGTCCATTCACACACCAGTTTTATGTATTTTTTCATACAATTTTGTGTCTACATCCACATCAGAGAACAGAAAGGTTTCCTAAGTTGAAAGAAAGTATGATGACCAAGTTTGTAACAATAGGAAGAAAGCAAAAAGTCAGTTTAACTGCAATGGACATACAGTGAATTTTGTTGGGTACTGGAACAGGCTTCCCATGGAAGTGGTCACAGCACCAAGCCTGACAAAGTTCAAGAAGCGTTTGGACAATGCTCTCAGGCACACGGACTTGACTTTTGGGGATGGTCCTGTGCAGTGCTAAGAGCTGGACTTGATGATCCCTGTGGATCCCTTCCAACTCAACATATTCTGTGATTCTCCATTGTTCTGTGCTTTGGCTCACTGCACTTCCAAAAAGACACCTAATGCTGTGTGTAGAATTGGGATTCCATGTGAATCAGTCATAAAACTGTCCTGATTCAGTGGCGTCTAAGACTTGATTTGAATGAGAACCTGACTTGGGAAAGGATACCACAGCTTTAAGCAAGGGAAGTTTTTTCAAAGTTGTTCACTAATAGTAGGTGACTGATATTTTTTAAGTGCCAAAATTCAAAAGGAAAAAAAAAAGTCACAAAAAAGTGATAAATTGACTTTTTTCATTAGGTCATTGTTGCACTCACTAAACAAAAAGGAAGCCTCCAGATAAGGTAGCTAACCAAGTTTTCTTTCATTTTTGCTTCTAAGGTGGAAGCCAAATGGAAATCCATGACTTAAACGAAGATCTCAGAAGCTGTTAAGTGTTACTTAACACCAACTTCTACTATGCTGCTTATGAAGAAAACTCAAACAAATATTGTCAAGTGTATATAAGAAAATTCCTTATACCACTGAAGTACCTCTCCTTCCCTGTCTTATATATATATACTTCAGTAACTGAACATCCTGTCTCAGATGACATAACCAAATTGCAACTAAAATCATTGATAAGTCATGGCTCTAAAAAAAGACATCATCTCCATCCTCAGTGAGGGCAGTGTTTTTAGAATTACAGTTATTTCTGAAGAACAATATTAAATAAATTGTGTATGAGACAGACATATACACACTATCTAGACAGAAACATAGATGATTTGTTTCAGAAGAGTTTTCAGAAATAACCAGCACGGGTTGAACCTCCCCCTCATTTTATATAAATAGCTACAGATATATTTTACATGCATTCATATATACAGGGTGAGATTCTTACCACCGTGCACTGCCAGAAAGGAGAACAGCAGCCTCCTGGAAACTGTAAACCAGCCCACAGCATGCACCTATACAATATCACTGTCATTAAATACAGATTTCAGATTTAGCTAGTGAAGACCCCCACATTTCTGACATTCCAGCTTAACTTTCCACAAAGGAGTTGAATGGGCTTTTCAACTGCACAGTGATTTTCAGGCTTTTTGTTCTGAGCTTTTTCAGTGAGGAAGCAAGGGTGTTTTCCCTTGACAGTCTAGTTCAGGTTAACAGGACATCTTGTTCTTCTGTGACTTATTTGAAAGCACTGTCAGCAAATTCCTCATTCCAGGCCCTGAAATCTGAAGTTTAGTCCCTGCAACCCTTCCAGATTCAGCAGATGTTCATTGAAACCTTTCATAATCTTATTAAAATAGGCAGATTTTTTCCCACTATTAAAATGGCATTTAGATATTTTGATGGTGTCAAAAAAATAGCACTATATCACAATGCTGAGTTGGTACTTCATGTTTTCCAAACCTCTGGCTTATCCTACAGACCAGCATATCTCTTCAATCTCCCGAGAAATGATCTGATTTTCTCTTACAGGAGCTGAGGTTTTCCTCTCCTGGTGCTGAGATGATGTACATATGGCTACAATCCAGCATTAGTTTTTTATCTGTCCCTAGTTGTCTCCTGGCAACTGTCCCTGTCCTCAAGCAGAGCTAGCTAAGTGGCAAGCAGCTCTGAGGATGGATCTCTACACCTACACAAAACCCCACGGGAACAGGTTATGTTTTGTGTGAACACAAGGTAAGTCTTGTGTAGAACTATGTGTAAGATGATGTAGGAAGAGGAGACTTTAGTGATTGCTTTCACCTTAGTTTTCCTACCACACCTTCTGTTTCAAGCTAGTGCTGCTGTCCTATATATTTCTGCTGCTTTCCCTTACACCCTCTTTTTAGTTATTCCTATTTCACATAACCTCCCATCTTTCTTATTTTTAGGTCCACCTCTTCCCACACTGTGCTTTGCCCAAGGCAAAAGCAAACATATAAACAAATCTTAAGGCCAAGCCCTGAGCTCTTTTCTTAGTCTTTGCTGCTCAGCCCTCATCGATCCCCGTGTTTCACAGGTCAGTCTGGCTTTCTGTGAGAAGCAGTGTGGTGTTAGAGAACAGACAAACCAGAAGGAAGCAGGAGAAAAAATAAATACAGTGTGAGCTCAAGTATTCTCACAAGCTCTGCTCAAAGCACAAGGCAGAAGAGGGTGTTTAGCTCCCCTCATACTCTCCAGACCACCGTGTAGCTGGATTAAGCCCCAATGTCCTGATTGTATCCCACACCCAATGGACCCTTGTACAATGTGCCTTCCCCCTTGCCTCTAAGAGATCAGGACATGCCTGTTGCACTTCTCATCTAAGCAAGAGCAGAGATTCTTCTGTGCTGCAGGAATAGTTGTCCTAAAAGACAAGATTACATCAGGTAATGTAACTCCCTGCAAGATAGCATGACCCCTGGTGAGCTAAGAAAGGCACAGACACCCCCACTGCCAGGAGCCCTCTAAAGAGAATGGTTAAAAGCTGGTCACTACCAATGCTGGACACCTTCTGTCTCAGACTTCAGCCATGCATAAATTGATTTGTCTGTATTAAAGCAGTAAACCCTGAATCAGCCCATGCCCTGTGCCAGTGTTATTTATTATTGAAACAGCCTGCCCATACACAATACCTGGAGGAAAGGATGGTTTGGAAGATTTATTGGAAGAGCAGTCACGGCGCATGTCACTACGTGAAATGTGAACCCATCTATCTCAGTAGCACCAGAAGCAAGACTGAGTGGGTGAGCACATCCCTAAAGCAGGCACTGAATTCAGTTTCATCAAATGAGCACTATGCTTGCTACTTTCTTTGAGAAACCCTACAGAGGGCAGAAAGAACAGATAAAATCATTAAAACAGTTAAAAAACTAAAATAAATATTAAAACCAGCAAAACATTCTCCGTACACAAAAAGCAGTCATTGCGTTAATGAAACCTCTCTAAGGAAACCATTAAGAGTTGGTCAGAGAAGCTGGAAAGATCTCTTCTACAATTGTTAATGGGAAGGAAAAAAGCAAAGAAAAAAAGCAGCAGCATGAGAAACCAGCAGAGCATGGACTATTAGTAGCCCTTTGTTCTGTTCTTCATGTTTGACTTGCTGAAGAATATGCCTAGGGCTGAGCATACAACTTGCCCATTGTAAATTTAAATATATTTGCTCCCTTTCAGGTTTGCCAAAACCACTCAGTGGTTCCTAGTAGTTTGAGCTTTATGTGAGTTGAGACTACAAAAAGCAGTGCTACCACAGAACTCCCAGAACAAAACTACTTAAGCATGCTGTTCTCCAGTTCCATGTCTTTTCTGAGGCTGTGCAAAAGTTAGGCACATACTTAAGGATGTCTGGGCATGTACAAGGCTCCAGAGATAAGGTTATAGAACAGAGACCACAGAAATAACTTTGAAGGGGCCTCAGTCACCAGGGCTGCTCCTCTGATTTCCAGAGAAATATAAAAAAGACTGAAGACTAGGAAATTACAGTCTTATCAGAAAAAAAAATAATATTTTTTGGTGGGGAAGGACAGGATACTTTAACACTGCAGTGTAAGTAACAAATCAAACCTTGTTTCCCAAAGTTAGAAAGAATTTGGACCAGGGGAGCAGTATAGAGAGAACTAAGTTTAGTCTTAAGCAATACTAGTTTAAGTATTGTAGAAGAACAAGATACATGAACAACGATCCAAGTTAAAGACAGCATTTTTCAAACTATCTTTTGCTTTATAACAGAACAAGTAAAATGCACAAGTAACACTTGAGTTTCTTGTTAGTTTGCTTTTAAAGCAATTGTTTTTCATTTTCTAATTAATATTTTCCAAGATTTTTCCTTAAATCTCTAGCTGCCACTCATATTAAAAGTGGAGATTTTGGAATACATACACTTGAGCAGAAAATGTTCCCCTTTGACATGAAACTGCACAGGCAAAGATTCAAGACAACTCTGTCCAGCACCTGACCTTGTTTCCAACTTCTGCCTGCTCCAGACTACCAAGCCCAAGACAGGAGCAACAGAGTTGGCCTGTTCTATTTTAGCTGTCATCTCACCGACTTTATACCAGCTTAGAATGGTGCATCTGTGTGGTTGGCACTGCAGTTCCCAGCCCAGGAAAGCAGTGCAGGCCCGTGTTCATTAGAAACGCAAATTAATAGGCCAGACTTGTAGACCAAGCTGGGGTAGCCAAGACAAAAAAACACCCGTCTGCTGGTACTGTTATGTGACCCTGAAATCCAGCACTCTGACAGCATGATGAATAGCAAGGGAAAGGTAACATTTTAAATTGCTGCAGTATGATTTACCAGAGCTTATCTGCTAGAGGTCCAAGAGACAGAAATAAATAAGAAAGGCTGGGAATCTGCTACCCCAAATCCCTTTGTTACAGCCATGAGGGGTGTGGGAAAAGATTTTAAAAACAAAAAAAAACAACTAAAACCAATTATGAATTGTATTTCTGGGCACACTTCTAGACCTGGCTTTTGGCTCAATATTCACTGGCTTTTTAAAGGCTATTTTTCCAAATGCAACCAACCAGAGAAGCAGCACCATGTGTGTAACTTGTATGAAAAGCAAACATGTACGAGGAAAGTAACCATTCCATACCAACTGTCACAAATACCATTCTTTTCACTGAAAAAAAATTTCTTGAGTCAGAAATTTTCCTGTTAGATTTCAGTGGAACATTATCAAAGGTCCATTCCTTCCTAGTGCTTTTGACCAGAAAGTATGGTGTATTATAAAAACACCACCTCAAGACAGCCTTTAAATTCATAGATCTGATTGAAGAGATTACTGTTTGTATGTGTCAGGGAGAAAGGACTCTCTCAGAGCTACTCCTGATTATTGAAAAGATGCGGCAGATCGTGCAAAAGGTTCAGATCCCCATGTGGCAACTGTTTTTATACAAGTAGAAACAATAACAGAAATCTATGGAATTCATTAGGACTCTGCTTCAGTTTAGGTCGTCTTCTAGAAAGCACTGTCAAACACAGAAAGTGACTGTGACATCCAAAGCACTTGTTACATTCAATTCCAAAAGGGACTTCTTTAAGTGGACAGGCTTCAGGTTAATACAGAGATAGCAAGAGCATGAGGGAGAGAAACTTGGAGTAAAAGGGATTCAAGCTTAATTTACATCCATAACAGCTTGAAGGGAGGAAACAAGAAATACCAGGCCAATCAGACCTTACCACAGCAAGAAACAAGAAACAAAACTACAGCAAACACAAAGCTTTGAAGGAACGAGTGGATTGAAATTATAAAAAGTAAGGCTAAGTCTTCAATTTTAGATGTCACTTAAAAGTTGGTTATTTCCTGATACATGAGGTCTATAAACTGCCTTTTGCATCAATCTGGGGTAGGTTGAGAGAGAAAATAAATTACCACCAGTAACAGGGAAGTAAGGATGCCAGTGAAAAGGCTCCCATGCAAGTACGCACCAGATAGTTTTCAATTTTAGGAGATACGGCCTTTGTTTCCAACCAGCAGAATATCAAGATAGTGTGTGTATATATACAGAGAGAGAGAGAAAGAGAGTGTCAGATCCTACTCTACTTTTTCAATTCTAAATCCTTTTTCCTAATACTTGGTTTACAGCTTCCTATATATACGTAATGCTAACACAGTAACACATTTTGCTTTGGATTATCATTTCCATACAATCCACAGCAAATGTTACAGAGCATACAACTCTCATTTCAACAGTCATTTGGCAAGAGAAGAAATTTACCTGATGATAGATGATTTTTTTTTCCTAACAAGATTAGAGTGCACGGGTTAGTCTTCTGCTTCCAATTACACAAGCCATTTGTCAAGACAGGGTAGCAGTTCAAAACTTATGACCATAATTAGTTTATTTTCCGACATCTCAAAGATATCTATTCTGATGCTAAATGTCCACCAAAAAATGGAACCATTTGTATATCGCTGCAGTACAGAGACAACTAGGCTAAGACTCTCTTCCACAGTGTCTGATATTTCAGATTTCAAAAAACAAAGTGTAAATGAAAAAAACAATTCTGTACTCCATCTGACACAGCAAACATTGTTGGAATGTATTTTATACAAACTATATATACATAAAAGGAATTATTTTTACCGTCAGCTTGACTTTCTTCTAGTTTTTTTTATCTTAAAAGGAAAGCTGAAGATACTGTTCTAAATAGAGCAAGACATGCATAGATTTGTGGCAGTGTGTTAAAAATCAGATTGACTCAGGCAATGTGCACAGTTTAATCTGCAGAGATGTATTTTCACGGAAAAGTCTCCCTCTTCTTTGATCAGCAGCTGCAGGTGGTGAATGCTTCAGCACTGCCTAATGCAGTGAGAAGCAGACTCTCAGAGTCTGTCAGTTGTGCAGCCAAGCAGAGCAAGCTCCAAGGCTTGATGTCCATATACACTGAGTCAGGTTGGATGCCACAGGATGAGAGACCAGGGACAGGCTGCTCCTGCCATGGTGAGAGATGCGAAGAACCCAGGATGAAGAGCTGCGGGACATGAAGACCCAGCTGAATGGCTGATGGCAGGGTGGTGGAAGCTGTGGTCTGAGGAAGGGCAAGCCACAGTCCCCCAAGGCTCACACCTCTCTGGCAGCAGCCTGGCCTTGCAGGGCTTTGGCATAGGCAGCAATTTCCCACAGCAACCTACTTCCTTGGGCAGCTGCCTGCTTCTCTTACACAATAACTGGCCCTGCAGATAAGGGTAGGTGACAGTAAAGCAAAAGGATTTCTCTACTGCTCAAAGGCCACCCATTTCCTAGTGCCCTATCAGTGCTGTTTGTATGGTGGTCCTTCTGCAGCTTCTTTATGCCTTCAAATTCAACAGGAGAGAGACTGTGCAAGCCATGATTACCCAAGAAACACCTCATAAGTTTGTGGCTCTGCAGCTATTCATTCCCAACAAAATATTCAATCTTAACTGTCAAGAAACATTACATGTGCCTAAACAGCACTGTGCAACTTAGAGATAGTTAAAAAGGAGCTGAAATACCAGATGTTTGTGGGTTTTTCCACTGATTAAATTCATGTGAAAAAAACCCCCTTCATTCACAACTATTAACCCAAGAAAAAAATCCCATTTCACGCTTAAGCTTGTGGTTTGATGTAAAATAATGACTTTTGTTCCATTTCCATTTAAACCAGAATTGTGGTGTTTGGGCTTTTTTTGTTCACAAACAAAGAATAGAGAAAAGCATTTTAAGACAAAGCTAAATGAAAATCATTGCTTCTCTTCAAAACACTTATTTAATCTTACATTTTTCATGTAGATTTTCCCTGAAGGAAACTTCAGTTTCTTATTCAGAGGCAGCATTTTTCCATGGAAATTTTCAGTAAAGGTACTATATTGCCAGTTGCGGCACAAGCTACGTGACTCTGAAGCTCTTAATTTACCCTGTACAGGGCTAACATGCTTTATCCAAATCCTTCTCCTCATCTAGAAGAAACTCCTGTATGTCCTACTTGTGTTCCCATGTTGCTCAGCATCTGTTCCAGTACCAACACTTACGTTGCTTTATGCATCCTATTTCTTTGCTCTCACCACACCCACGGATTGGCTCCTCTCTTCTCCATCAAGTGTCTCCACCTGTGCTGGTCCACAAGTTAAGGGTCACTCTCAGCAAAAACAAAGCAGCAGCCCCTTGTTGGGAGGGTAGAGGTGAGAGGGAGGTATCTCTTAGCAAGGAGACTGAGACTTTGATCCTTTCACCTTTTCAGTGGCTAGCCCCTGGTTGGGAATTAGCTGGGAATTAGATTAAGTGGAGGAACATAAAGGCATTTTTAAAGGAGTCTGTCCAAAACAAAGACAAGGCAAATACCTCATTTCCTGTTATTGTTTATGGCTTGTCTTGGAAGCCACAACTGCAATCTGGGTCCCTGGTGTCTTTGGCACCAAGGAAAAGGCAATTCGTGCACCATATGTTCCACAATCTACAGAGGCGAGACAAACAGCAAGTGAACACATCTCTCATCCCATTTTATAGGTGGCATAAAGCCAAGGAATGACTTGCTGAAGTTGACAGTCCAAGGGACTGAGTGTAGCTGTCCTGGTTATCAGCTCAGCTCCTAAATCACGCTTTTTCTCCTCATTCAGAGCCTTCCTAGCAGAACAAAGGAATTTATGCCTCAAAGAGCAATTCTATCCTGGATGGGAGACGAACAATAGCTTTAAAGTATTACTAAATCATAGCTTAGGTAAAAAAGTAACCTCCCTGTCATGAAACTGCAGCGTATTTCTTTCATAATTCCTGCTGAACTTGTATTTCGCAGTGAAAGAGAAGGGGTTTTTTTTAAGCTTTAGTAGAATTGAAAAGTGATGGAAAACCACTCCTTTGTGGTATCCAGCTAGAATTCCTCTTTCAACAGGATGGCAAGGAGCCTACCATCTTCTCAGTTGGACCTCTAATCATAGAAAAAAAATGTCCAGTTTCTCAACTGGACCCTAAACAAAAAAATCAGTTATGATGGCAATAAAAGTCAAGGTTATCAGCCTTGGAAATGAAAATGTTCCCTGTTTATATGTATATGAACTGACTACCTTACCTTTTTCAATGACATCTGTATATGTCTTGTCTGATGAGACCATTCATTGCATTGCAAGAACTGCTGGTTCGGGGTTTTTTCCTTCCTTCTTTTTTTTTTCCACTCTTTTCAGCACTTATTTTCCCTAGTCTTTAAGATAAGCAATAATATATGTGAAGTTACACAACTGACTTAAATTAAAAGATATATATTTTTTAAGTTCTCAGAAATTATTTTGTTTTGAAATTTGCAAAATCAAAGATTTCAGGGTTTATATTTTAAAAGGACAATTAGAGACAAATATTTTATAAACAAAAACAATTTTAATTTTTAATTTTAAAACACGGGTATCCTTCCAAATGAGCTACACTTTGAAGTTCCACTTATTGCAAAGCAGAACACTTTGGTCAGAGGCAAAAAACCATTTTGTATATATTTTTTGTGTGCCTGTATACAGACATAGATATTAAATTGACCTTCAGGAAAAGCCTGCAGCACCAATCACTCTTGAAGAAAAAAAAGTACTGAACACAAAACAATATCTAAATACAAATGTGTGTACCCCTGACAATTTTCTCACCATGGACTGTTTAAAAGTAAACCCAGATTTTTACATGTTAGAAAGGAAGCAGGAAGCCTCTGCAAAATGTAGAAGTTCTTGGTAGGTATATTGTGTCTGTTCTCATGTAAGTCTCCTTCTGAAGGTAGAAAAAGAGATGAAGATAAACAATCAGCAAGCCAGGTCACAATAACTTGTGTCCTTTTAACTTAGCATGAACAAATGATAAGGGAAGTAGAAAAGTCAGATAGCCCTGCAAGATGCTTTTATGCTTTTTACAATGTAACAGCTTTCAACTAAGCTGTAATTGATTGCACTTTTGTTGGAAAAATTGAATATAGAAACCCATCTGAATTTGTTGCCTGAATCCAGAACTTTATCCATCACCAGTCAAACTCAAAAGAGTTTTTCTATTAGTTTTCTGTGTGGACTGAATCAAGGCCTAAGTCTTTCAGAAATACCTGTTTAAAAGTGAAGAACTACCTGAGGGGACATTTCCATCTCAGGTTAGGTGTCATAACAGGTGTAAGTCTTACAAAACTGAACACTGCCTCCAGAAACCCATCTTTAAGCCCCCCCCCTAACATTTGTACATTTTCATGAGTTAAAGTGAAAGCTATTTGGAGAAGGGAGTAGGTGTGGAAATTACTCTAAATCTCCTTCAGCTATAACCACAGAGCTGGAGCATATGTGACACTGATGAAACAGAACAAGCAGCCTGCGTCGTGCAGAAGCCTTGGCCACAGTGGGTCCCATGACAGAGGAAAAACAACTATAGACCCCTGAGATTACTCTGTTTTAGAGGAGACAGATGGTGAAAGAGAAACAAACAGACTTTCCCCAAACCTTCCAGATTACAGCCCTCCCTAATCTTTCGTGCTCTCTCAGAAAGGAAGATTGTGAAAGGTAGCACCTGGAAATAGTGAAGAAAAGTTGTGGGGCTTGCTTCATCCACTTTTTGACAGGTACAATGACGATGCCTTCATCTGAAACCACTTAGTATCCCCTTTACAGACTTCAAGCAATCTGCTTAGACTGCAGACATCCACATGGGCCAGATGAACTATGCTTAAAAACAACTTACAGGATATAGAAACAACATTACAGTAAAGCATTTTTGGTTTTTTTTCTAATAAAGGGGACTGTAAAGTACTGTCAAGATAACTATTTCCCCTCATCTAGTAGTGGAATTGCATTTTAAAATGTCCCACCCATCTTATCTGAAACTGGTAAATATTGAAAACAGTACCACTGCTCTGTAAGAACCAAAAAACCTGTGGCTACCTCTGCTTTCCAAAAGTGCTTAAAACAAATACATGAAAGATATAAACCTACCATGCAAGAAAATATCTTGCTTATTTACAGATTGGGTACTAGGAATTGACTCTTCATTACTATAGCTTGTGACTATTTTTAGCACTCCTAAAGAGCTTTGTTATTCATCTGCAGGAACTGCCACTGACATGTGGCATCTGCTAAGAGTCAACTCGTCTTGTACGTTTCAGCAAATGCAAATGAAAGAATTTTATTTCTAGTCTTGGAAGAACCTGTGAGGTAGTAACCCAGGTCTGGGTCAGATTCTCAGCAATGCTCAGCTGAGATTCATTGTTAGGTGTTTCTAAGACAGTCCTCATCCATACTATACATGTTGAAGTTATATCATGTTCCTAAAGGACAAGGCTGAATTTTCTTTTATTACAGGCTGTTAAGCTGTTCAATATAAGAGGGTACATCCTGTTTAATTTTGAAAATCTCAGGGATTTTTCAAATGGGGCCTTTCAAAAAATAGCTTTTTTACAAAAACCAGAAAAAGGTCCTGGTGCACATTTCCTAAAAGATTGAACTAACTACCTTGTATACCTATTCTTATATTGGATCTATGGTCCATACTTATTCTCTTTCTGGTTACTGAAGTCACTTGATTCAAATACAGTAAACCCTTCTGTGGGTCTAGGTAGTATTCCCTGAAGTCATTAGTTTGAATTGAAATAGGATTGAAAGACCAAACACGCACAGCTGAGCACTTGCAGGGGGAGCACAAACAGGTACACAAAACACATCTTATGCAGACCATAAGCAAGATCTCAAAAAGCCTATGACAGGGCTGAATGTGGAAAAATCTGTAACAAGACTCTCAAGATAGCACAACATTGAGACAGTTCATTGTGGGTTTCAGTGGGGCTTAATGAGTCAAAAGCATGTCATGAATTATCTGCCTTTCCTTTACCTCCCCACAGTGCACAATATATTACCACAAACAGAAACGATAACCACTTCCCTTTCCAGTGGGAATACACCAACAGTAAAGTCCCAATATACCACTTAGTTAAGTATTTCCAAGATGCATTCAGATGAATAGACAACTAGCTTAATATTTCAGCAGGTCAACATTCAATCTCCAGCTGTAAAAACTTGCTGCTAGTCCTACAACCATTGTGTATTCACTACACTAACTCTTTTCCCCATTCCTGTTCCTCAGCTAAGTGCAAACAAATGACACACAATTGGTCCTAAACTTATCCTCTTTCACTCATTCCAGATCCAACCTGAACAGGAGTTTTCTAGCTCTCTCTTTGCAAACTCTTTTACTGCTCCCCTTCTTCCTGACCAGAACCTGGGGACTCAGAGAGGAAGGGTTCTTCTCATAAGAATTAAATCAAATTTTTCCATCCAGCCTTAGCCTTAAGTGAGAGAAAATAACAATACTTTATATGACAAAGAAACAGTCTATTTCTATCACAGGATGGGAAATATACTGTCACATCATAACTGATGGGGGGCTATCTAGTATCTAGTTCATCTCATCCTCTTTGGCTTTTCATACACTGGTTTGACTCCATTCCTTCAAATTCTGTGATGACAGACTTTTATTTATCTGCTTTTAAATCAAATAGATGGAAAAGCAATGACTAATCATGGGTACAAAATTGTCATTGCCAAAAGTTAAATTCAAAATCGGAGCAAACAAAACCTGCATCTGCTCCCTTGCCTTCCATGCCAACAATAATAACCACTTACAACGTAACTATACTTATTACATAACTAACTATACCTGAAACAGAAGCAGAAGGTACTAGATCCTCAGCATGAATAAATCAGTGGAACTGAAAGCACTATATTATCTGGCAAGTTCTGTTTTACCTTCACTTTAAATTGCTTCCTTATCCCCCAAACCTGGCAACGCGCTCTAAAAATAAGGGCTTACAAGTGCCTGTACCAACATCTCAGTAACTCTCTGAAGTTCTGCTTTCACACAATTTACTTCTCTACTGTGCTGTCACACATTCCTTCTGTATGCTTCTAAGCCAGTGGGGTGCAAAACTCTCGCACATTCCTCCACATAATCATCCTTTGAAAAGTTTGTTACTGTTTTGGAAAGGTGTGCATTCAGCAATAGGTAAAAGCTAAGTGGGTTGTCACAGACCTACTTGGAATCAGAGGCTGAAAAGTTAGTGAAAAAGAAGGTCACAGGTACAGGGTCATCATGGCAATCACTACGTGAATATTGGCAGCATCATTTAAATCTGTCCCTAAAAAGTGCACCTGAGTTTAGTTCCCCCTGAATTGATTTTCAACGCCCCTTTCAGTGCAAAGCCATTTCTTTCAGCTGAGCTACCAGACTGAAATCAGAAGAATTTCAGCTTACAAGCTGGTTTTCACAGGATGTGTTTTGGGGACAAGTGAAGTATTGCAATGTGGTAAATATCACAGAGCACCAGGCACCACAGATGCCAGTGAATACATTGCCAGGTAAACATGTATGCCTACAGCCTTGTAAGAACAAGCCATTCCTTAGTAAGAAACTGGATTTAACCTGAACGGGCACAAATTATTTGTGTATTTTCAGTTCAAAATAAAACCTCACAGGCATCTTAACCTCTGCTTGGACCTTCCTTCATAAAGAAATGGAAAGACACATTGCTGTTACCAGCAATTAAATTTTCTATTTGCTTTTTAGCCTGCAGCTTCAGGGATATGATGACCTAAGGTAGCACTTAAAAACTGTCAGTACCAGACTTTGCTTTTGAACTATACTCTGCATACTACATAATTAACTGTAAAACAGATGTCTCTAAATGAAGCAAATCGCATTGACAGACCACTGTCCAAATTCAATGAGGTGTAGTGTCCTAGAGAAAGAACACAGCCCTACTAACTACAGCACACAAAGTACCTCTGTAAGAGGAAAGAATCAGAAGGTTTTTAGCCAAAAAGACTGCAGAGAACTGAAAAATTGTCACAGGATCCAGAAATAAGTTAAGCATTCAAATGCTACTGAAACTCACTGCCTTAATTACTTGCTCTCTAATGATCAAAACCACAGTTAAGAGGCATAGCAGCCTCTTGTAAGTTGATCTATAATCTCTAGAAACCCCCATGATCCAAAGACTATCCTCTACAGCTCAAATAATAAGGAAGCGGTGTATATGGGTTGGGGTCAATGTATCCGATATCTCCGCCATCCTTCACCAGAAAGGCCTTACTCCAAGCCACTGCTTAAAACTACAGACACTAGTGAAAGGGTAGGAACTGAACTCGTGTGCGTATTCTCACTCTAACTATTGAGATGGCCACCCATAGTTATAGATGAGTCTCTTGAAACCACAGGTTACTTATTACCTCAGAAGAGTCCTACGACACCAATGTTTTCTCCACATTTCTCCTCCTCTGCAAACCAAAGCACTACTAAGCACACAAAGCAAAGTCATCAGCAAAGCCCACTCTTTCCTTCACTCCCATCAGCCTCATGAACCTCCCTGCACACAAATGCTTTCTTACCATTGTACTTCACACAGGCCCTTCCCCACACACTCCATCCCTCCACTCAGCTAACATTTCCCCTCCAAGTATGCAGCATCACATACATATTTTCCCCCACCTCACCACATGTTTCACACCGTGAACAAACACTGTTTCCCAGCCACAAGACCACCGTGCTCTTTAACAAGCTGTGCTTTCACCTGTGAAACCCAGACCCTCCTCATACTGTCAGTTCTGTTACAGGAACACTTTTGTGAGCATTAGTGGCCAGTCCACAGGGATCTTCTGCCTTTGGGGTCAAGCTCTATGATTTCAAGAGAGCTGGTGATAGTCTGAGTGAACTGAGCGAAAATGACAAATTTCAGAAATTAAAATCCTCTGCTGATCAGCAGAAAAGGTACAAGGCATAAGTAGCAATATATTCAGGCCTGAAATGTGACTTGGGGGAATGATTTCATAAATGAAAAACACTGGTCTCCAGGGAAAGATGAGCCCCACAAAAGTCAGGAGTACTCAAGGTTTTTCTACCATCATTATTGGTGGTGCTCTATCGGCTGAGCCAAGGGCTGTTCCTGCCCCTGTCTCTGGGGCCCTCACAACCTGTGAGAGGGTGGCTCCTTGCACTCTACAAATGGGAACAATAAGCACAAGTCAGTCAGGAGTGGCTCTTTTCTGGGGGTCTGTAATGGAGGCACATCCTACATTGGTCACAGCAGCTCACCACAAAGGTCCACAATGGATGCCTATGTGCCAGCCAGCCTTTTCTTTCTCCTTTGTGCCAAAGGAGAAAAAAAAAATCATTTGGTCATAGGACACTAGGACAGTTTATGGTACCAGGCCTAACTGACACTAGTTGTGCAATGAGAAAAAGAGAAATCTAGACATAAGTATTCTGAAGTTTCCTAGATAAGCCAGTGTCCCATGGCACTGCTAGGAAGAGACATAACACTTCCACAACCAGCCAAGTTACTGCAGTGTCTGTTCAGTCTGGTACTGAAGTACAGCGTAGTGCTGCCTTGTATCCATATACACTAGCAAATAGGGTGCCATGGGTGGTCTGACTGACTCAGAGGCAATGATGTTTAATTGCAAGATACTACCTGACTGGAGCCCATTCATCTTTACTGTAACTTCTGAGACTCTCAGCAGATAATGTATGGTTAATGTATGTTTAACTGCTTTCTGCGCTCAGAGGCACAGTTGTGGCTCTTTACCTCCACTCCCATGGCTTAACCACACAGGCAGCTGTAAACAGCAGTTTGCTGCAAGTGCAGAGCACAGGCTGAAAAACAATAAAGGTCGATGCTGTTATATTTTTAAACAATTAAATGTTCTTTTCAAAAAGGACAGCAGTCACTCAGAATTCAATTCCTTTGAGGGAGAGTCACTAAGGACTAGGCACTGCTTGTAGGGATACCTTTGAGTGTATACTCAGTGACTGTCCTATGAATATTTGAGAAAATAGCCTGAGTCTTATGCTACACAGATGAGACTACAGGTGTTTGAGGCTAGAGGAGCAAAACGCTATAGGAGCAGCAGATTTAGAAGTCCTTGCTCTATTACAGTAAAGTAGCAGATAGCTGGGTGACAAGCTTTACTGCTTTCCTTTACAAACACTATTTATCCCCTCTTCTTCTCATCCTTCAATTGTATTTTGGAAGAGTCACTCATGAGAACAGTTGGATACCTTTTCTCCTTTTACCTCACAATTGCCTCTCATCACAAAAAAATGCTAAAAAAAAGGGAAAAGAAGTAGTCTCTTAAGAGCAGGAGTCAAGTCCTTAGCTAGCAAAAACTGACCAGCTTCAAATTCCATTTTTCATCTGCTGAGGATCTACTCAGTCTTTGATTGGTTTCCTTGAAAAATTATGACCTAGGCTCAAGAAACATACCACACAGCTGCTTTAGAGAAGGCATTTAGAATGTGCAAATTAAAGTGATAAATGCATATAAAAAGACTTTGGGAAAACAAGTTTCTTCATATTTTCCCTCCTCAGAGAAAACAACTAAATACATACAGGCTAGTGTCTCAGGAACTGAATGGATGCAAGATCCATACCACAAAGCACAGTAATTAGTGGTGCCCCTCACTGGAAGTGCTCACTAGCCAGTAAATCCCACTGTCCCCCTTTGGGAACAGCCAAGTGTGAGATTTTTTTTGCATAATCTGGCCCTAGAGTGTTTTTGCACAATCTTTTAGGTAAAGCCACCTAAGCACCCAGCCAGACCACTGTATGCAAGCAAAACTTGGAAGAAATAACACAAGGTGTTTCAAATTCCCAACCAGAGCCGACTTGCACAACACTGGTAGCTCCAGGCTGAACCTGACACTGTTATCTTGGTACTCTGCAGGAACCGACCTCAGATCTGTAGTGGGAAGTGCTTGAGCCTCCAAGGGCCCTTGTGAAGTGATTGGCTTCAGTTTTATGCCTGGGAGTCCGTACTGCAAAATGGTCACATCAGCAGCCCCCACAACACACTTACCAGCACAATGACTGGCCGTGCCTGGGCACCAGGCGTGCTTCCTGGAAATTTAGTTTGGCTCTTCTTGTACTGATATAGCCTGCAAGGACAAGAATATCACCATTAGACTGTCATAACAATGCTTTTTCCAGCACAATCATGCTTGCAAAAAAACCCAAATCCAGACAGACAAATTGAGGAAAAAATAGAAACCAAATTTGTGTTATCTGGTGTGATAATGGCTCCCAAATTAATATGGCTCCAGGAAAAAGGATTTGGGTTGTAATCTGGCACTGAAAAGGCAAATAAAGAGTAAAGTACTTAAAACCCATTGTCATTTGATCACGTTATGAAAAGGCAATATTGTCTACTCCGTACATTTGTAAGGGGAAAAATAAATTTCAAAACTGTTTGTATTTCCTACTTTTATGTGTTTCAACCACTCACTGTAAACATTAAGAACATTATGCAACCTCTAAATGTAATGCTTGGCCTTGGTTCTCCTTGTATTTCCTGGTACATCCTTATGCTTCTCACCTTAAGAGGTCAAAATTCTTTTTACATACTCTGCTGTGCCTTGCCCCTGAGAAGACCAATCTGGTAGTGAAAAACTTGCTCTTGTCGGTAATGCAGAGTTTTCCAGACTCTTTTAAAACTTCACCTCCTACATGTGAGTTTTAGACTTCTGAAGTTATCTCCTGATAAATGAAATATTGTTCAACTCAGAACAAAATTTCACAGATCTAGCATTTAACAAGGTGACAGTGCATTTCTTTAAAGCAGGGATGATCAAAACAAAGTACTCTCTGAGAGCTTACTGGTATAACAGAGCAGTGTACTATGTATCATTGTAGTTTTGCTATGAAAATTTCCTGGTTGGATCAGAACTCAAGTTCATTCTGGTGAATGACATTCTGCTGACAGCAGCCAACCCTAATGCTTCAAAGAAAGATGTTAAAAAAAATAATACCCATGTCCGTAACACTTTCTTCTGTGCCAGAAAGAGGAGTTAGCTTATGCCTCTGAAGAACAGAGGTAGAATAGCCTCTTAAGTATTTCTCTCTTATCATTTAATCTGAAGCGGTTTTAATATCCATAAAAGCAGATAATACTTCTTGACCTGCTGAGCTCTTGTTCCCAGCAGGAGGCAACTGCAGTGTTAATTTGTTGGTATGTGTTCTTCATTAACTTTTTACCAGAATGGTCATGTATCAGAGTAGTGGGGTTTTTTTAAACACATAAGCAGCTCAGCTCCTTCTTTAAAACTACAGCTACACACCTCATTAAGCTGTCTGTGATAACATCTACCCTAATGTTCTGCCTTCACAGAGACTGCAAATTCAGAGCCTAGGCAAGTGAAGAAAAATTTGGATTACTTTTGCCAACGGGCATTATTGTACCTTTTCCTATGTCAAATTTCATCTCTCACTGCACTGCCAAGATTTTTAATTCCTCCTGGAGCGTGTAACAAACCTCAACAGCTTTCACCGACTGAAACAAATTACCATGATTGGCTAAATTCCCTAGCTCCCTCTATCTTTCCTTCTCCACACTGCTAATGAGGATACAGAGCACCACTGACCATACTCACATCACTCTGCAGACAGTTCAACAACGGGACCCTTCAGAGTCAGCACAAAATTAACTTGGCTTCATGTTGAAGACTATTCATGCAGCTAGCTTCAAGTACGTGGAGTGATGCAGGAGAATGTAAAACTGGAAAAATGAAAGATTAGAAGCATCTCCTGTTTTGTACCCTGCTGGCTTTGCCGTGGAGAGCTTCAAGACCAATGGATGACTAATTACATCAACAAGGCTGTAATAATCAATTAAAGAGTAATTGATGTCCATGAAGACATTATTGCATTTTGGGGTTGGTGGTATCCAAATGATGTGGCTCTGTATCAGGTGGTCATCTGTCTGCAATTCCTAGGATTTCTTTATCCATTTCCAGACAAATGAATAACATCACGTTAGTGAAAAGTTGTCATAACACGATTCTGGAAACGGCTTTTCCTGCCAGCTGTCACATGCAAATGTCTGAACAGAGGCATTTGAAGAGACAAACATATGGAAAGTGCCACAGGAAACCATGATTTTCCCAGACTTCCAACTGAAGTGAGGAACCACAGTTACTTTTCATGCATTATTCTACTTCTTTTGCCATGATAGAAGCAAGCTCAACAACACAGTGGTCTTAGCTAGCAAAGCTGATATTTTGACACAGAAAAGACATATAATCTGTGGTAAAATTTTTTGATTAAATGAGCCACCCAGCAGAACTTACAAAAATGGCTTGGAGTCATTTTTCTCCCCTTCCTCTCCCAAGCCATTCATTATCCTCTCCTGGTTCTGTTTCTCAATTCGGTCTCTCACAGCAGTGGTCCAATAAGCTCTTCTGTGTCTTTGCCACAGCTGTGATTTTGCAGTCCACTGCATGCCTTACAACTCAGTGCCTTACAAATTTAGGGCAGAGACCTCAGCTCTGAAGCAAAAGGCACTGCGGTGAAAGAAAGAGAACAACCACTTTGCTGAAATAGTGACAGACCAGAGAAGGTGAGCATGGTGTTCTACTCAATTCCCACAAGCCTTTTTCATTTAGGATTAATTTCATGTCCCCTGGGAAGCCCCATATCCTTGTACAAAGATGATTTGCTCTATACATACAGACAAGTGTGGGAGTCAACTTTCTCTTGCTCAACATGCCTTGGCTTTCCCAGGTGAATGATGCCATGCCTGTGAGTTACATGCTTGAAACAGGACTTCCTCAGAGAGGCTGTGAAAACAACTATATCACCACTCTCTTCCTGTGAAACTTACCTCTTACCAAGTCCCCAAGGTCAGGAAACCCTAACCAGTCAGTGCTTGTTACCAAGAAGTAAAGCCTTCAAATCAGTCCTTTGCTAGATCTGATTAGCAAGTTACATTTATCACAGTCCCATCATGAAGGATACAACAGCATTATTTTAGCACTGTCCATTATCTGATCCAAGCTCTCTGTTGATTCACTGCATTGAAGGATGCCTTGTTCTTTCTTCAGCTCATTCATTTATCGTGAGTAAATTAAGCAAGAAAAACCTCCAGAGTACCACAGAGTGCTTTTCCTGAACAAATAGAGTCAAACCATAGACTGGCCTCTTTTTGTGACTCGTGTGGCTACCAAACCCTACATTACCCCATGGCACTTCACAATAATTTCAGAAGTCTATCCACATAAAAAAAAAACAAAACCAAAACAACTGTCTAGAACTGTGGTCCTACCACATCTTGGTTGCCAGAGATGTCATTGCTCTTAGCAGAAGGATGTCAGCTGGTACCCATCTTTTCAGTAAGCATCCTCATCTCACTCGATGCCCAGTCATAGGGAAGCTCTTCAAAATATGTATAGAGCCTTCAGTTACCCTGTCTCACAGGTTAAAGCCCAGCACAAACAGTTGAGGTCAGACTTACCTTCACCACTGAAAGTAAAGATGTTCCTTTTTTCCCTTGCACCCCAGGAACAGATCCACTCTATTATTCTGCCAGAAATCATCATCCCTACCCTCACGTCAGCTACTTTTTCTCCACACCATTTTAAAATGGAGATAATCAGTAGGGCAATTGACTTGTTTTGCTGGTATTCAAAATTAATCAAATGTTATCTTTTTTAAGTCTTTTGCTCTCCCAAATCATTGAAAATAATATGGAGGTTGCAGTTACAAACAGCAAGAATCAGAAGCATGAAAAATTTAACAGGTACCTCTTACTGTACTTGATGGTACCTGTTAAACAGCACAGATGCAGTAACTCAGTCTGCTCCCTGACCATTTTGTTTCATACAACACCCTACAGACACCAAGTCTGTCAGAATGACAGGTACAAAGCACAAACCGGAAAGGCAAGACTGGATGGCTAGTGTGAAAAAGGTGAGGTGGCAGAGAGGATTTCTTCTATCCTGTCTTAAGTAGGAAGGGATACAAGCCAGAAATCGTGATGCTTCTCATCAGAAAGGATCAAGGCAAGGCACTACCTGGACAACGGGAGACAGGTAAAGTCGGGTGGAAGCCACAAGAACGGGTTAACCACAAAAGCGTGTCAACCACAAGAGCGGGCATAAAGCCCGAAAATCCAATACTGCCACAGTCTTTGCACTTCATCGGCACAAGGCCGAGGCAGAACCTGGTGCTTGGGCTTTTTCTACTCCCTTTTTTCAATACTGCTAGCGCTGACCCTGCCAGCCCTGCTCCGCTGAGCTACAGCGAGCTGAAATCCGTGTATTCCGCGGACGGACACCCTGCGCAGGGCTGCGAGCCCCGGCCCCCTCACGGCCCGCGGCCAGGAGAGGGAGCTCCCGGTCAGCGCGTCCGCCGCGAGGAGCCGCGCCTGGAAAACACCTTTCCCGAGGTTTCCAAGGGGAGTCACTCAACAGGAAAGGATGTGTGCGGTGTGTGGGGAAGAGTCGGAGTGCCGGGCGCTCACCTCCCTCTGAAACGGGACGGCATTTAGGGGCCAAAGTCAGTTCCTCGTTGCTGGCCCATCAGAAGGCAGGCAAAGCAGCAGCTCTTTCTGAGCCCATCTGTACCATTGGTGGGGGCCCACTGGCCCCTACCGTGCTTTGGCTGTCCTGCAATATGCTGCTGTATATCAGCTGTGCCTTACCGCCCGCTGATTCCTGCTGTTTCCTCAAGTTACTCAAAAAAAGAGTCACCACAAGAATTTACCCGTGCCATGCCATGCGCCATCCCCACCTTTGTTAGATAAGGTTGCATCCCAAGTGACTTGTCACCTGATGCCTGAAAACAGGCCTATGGTCAGAGGGAAAGTGAGCAACCTGTCTACTGACCTCCAAATACCCCTGGCCATCACTGCTATCATGGAAAGGAGCCGTGAGGAGAGGCTGTGGACAAGGGTAGGTGCTGTCTGGATGTGAATGGAGGGTGAAGTCCTTCATGACTTCCCACAGCCTTGCAACAGCAACAGCCTTGCTATAGGGGGTGAATAGCAATGCTAGTGTGTAGCTAACAAACGTGGCTGCTGAAGGTCTGTGTCTTTAACAGGGCAAAGTTTGGAAAAGTCAGCATGGGGGGGGGAAAGGCATGGACAAAAATCACTCCGTAGCCACTGGAAAGTCAATATGGGAGCAAAGCTCTGCTGTGATATCCTCTAATTAACCCAAAGGAGACACAGAAAAACAAAGAGAAAAAAGCCACTTCCATTCTGGTTTGTTCATCGTTAGTTGAACTAGAACTCAACCACGTTCCTTCCAGCAGGAAAATCTTTTTTATAGGCTGTGACAGAAGAAGAAAGAAACAAAAAAAAAAAGCACCCAGAACAAATTAGCTTGTGGTGCAACAATTCAGAAAAAGTGCCAGCTATTCTCAACTTATGAGCCTTTGATCTGACTTTAAATTTGATCTGACTTTCTGTCCTTACTAATTGCAAAGGATGATATAAAGAATATACAGCTGGAAGCTATGAGGTCATCTTTAAGGGTCTGAAAAATCAGCCAGACTTGAATCCTGAGTAAATTTCATTGTCTTCGGCATCTCATGAAAAATATCTGTCTCAATGGACTTCCCAAAATTTTTTCTATGAGCAGTGCTCAAAATAATCTAGTAGATTTTTGTCTAGTGTTTTGTTTTGCCGTGGGAGTGAGAGGGAACACAATTTCTTTAAAATAGAAAATCTTCATTTTTTCCATAACTGTATATAGGACTCCAGGCATCAGACATGGACTCTGGGAACAGCACAAGAAAATTATTCATAATTAAATTTCTGGCCAACCCACAGATACTACTACCGGAATTGTCTGTGGTAAAATGGTAACAAACAGCGATCACATTCCAAACAGGTCAGATCACCTCATAATCCATGTTTGAAGAAATGCAGCACACAGAGTACAGTCTTCTGTATCTCAGCTGTCGAATGTTTTAACACTCCTACTTTTTCCTTTGGTACAAAGCTATCTTCCAGTTTATAAAGACTCAACAACAGGCAACCTTTCAAGCAAGCGTATATGAAAAAATAGGACGCAATTTGAGATTTACATCTTAAATAAGGTCCCTTAAAGTCATTCTTTCATTAAATTTTTATGTCACGAATTTCCTACTTCAGCATGGAAGGCTCCCTCCAAACTCATAATCATTAGTTTATATTTCTGATTAAAAACACTGCTGAAGGTTATAACATGTAGCTTTGGGATTAAAATGAGTGATTACTCTCTAAATGAGTGAGAATCCTCCAAATAAGTGACAGAAGAAATAAATATCTGAAGAAGGATAGAGAGAAACCACCTTTTCTCTCCCTCCAATGCAACCTCAAGAGAGGGCTCAGAAGAGACAACAGCCAAGCAGTAACACCGACTGAAATATTTAGAGTTTCTGTATAATTAACTTGTAACACGGGAAGGGAACTCCATTATTAAACATAAAAATAGGAGAGGGACTGGAGAGGAAGCCATTACTAGAGAGGTGCTTCAGCAAGTGACAGAAAAATTCTCCAGAGTTTCCTTGCACTTTGAAGGAAGACAGAACAAGAAAGAGAAGCCACTGGGGAAGCAGACTTGGAGTAAAGCTGCCAAAGATAAGTGACCTGCCCAACTGTAGTAGTGAGGGAAGGCACCACATTCCCCCCTTATAAAAAAAAAAAAAGAAAAAGGGATCACCAAGTCTAAAAGAAAGAGGCAAATTTCAGAACCAGAGGCTCATGTACTAACTACACCAGTGATTTCTGACTTCTATCAAAGTGTAAACCAGCAGGCAGCTCTTGCAAAAAATTGGTAAGTTCCTAAAAGATCTTTAAAAGCATGTAATGAGAAAAATCTATGAAGGATTGTAGTATATTATGAATTAGTAACAAAAATAATCATGCCCCAGCAGAGTGTACACCACTGAATATGTAGTTGGAGATGAGGACAACGTCAGCCAGTTGTCTTCAAAGACAGCTGGAGTTTAGCAAGAGTACATAACAACTGTACTGGTCTCTGTAGGCACTGGGTCACAGTCCACAGAGGATGAGATCATTATAGGCAAATAAGAAATATAACGGAATATTCAAAAAATCTATCTAGATTATATTGCTTTTCTCAATATTGCCAAGATCTGTTCAATACATTGTTGAACAGAAGGTGTGACTGCTGCTAGCACATGAAACCTAATAAAAGATCTAATTTATTGATAACAGTAGGACAAAATATACGGCTAGCATTCTCCAAAAGTTACCCACCAAACACAGGTGAATATGTAAGTCATTTTACCTGTCATGCAATAGGAGAAAAGACCATATTATGTGCTGGGTAGCAAGCTTCCCTAACTATAATGTCAAACAGTGTGTTTACTAGGACAGGGCATTAACTTTGTTGATATATATTAGTTCACATTACATAGTGCAATGTACTGAATAGTGGAATTTTACTGGAGGACTTGGTACTGTTCATGCTTATGTAAAAAAAGCTAAAGTACAGTTTGGCCCTGGAAATAAGGGCTTTGCTTCTTGGAAGTTTAAGAGCTGTCCATGAAGGACAAGAGATACCCCTGGACAACTGAGATAACACCAGCATCCTGGCCCCTCTAACACGTCTTTGAAACCCTCCAAGCATTGTCTGGCATCATAGATAAGTAACTGCAGCAAAACTGACTCCAGGTACATCTGGAGAAACAGATAAGCAGCACGAGTGATGCAGAAATACAGTACCTTTGTAAAGTTCTACTCTGATTAGTAATCATCAGTGTGAGTGTTAGTGAATAGACAAATCATATTGCACCTGAACACTTGAAGGGTATAAGAACCCTGTGTCAAACCATACTCAGAGTGCCCTAATTTAGAGGAAAAATCTCATGCAAATGAATATTTGCTTATCCTTGTAATGCTATATTTTGTGTCCTAGCATTTCTCCTTGGTTGGCAAAGGCCAGTTGCAAATTTCTGTGACATTATTGAGAGTAGGAAGATAGACAGTCCCAGGACTTGTTACCTGTACAATTCCCTTATGAACGGTCAGCATTCTTTGGGAAGATGCACTAAGTAACCTAGAAAAACATTTTACAGAACAATAGAAGAAAAAGCCCAGTTTGCTGATATGACATTCAGAGTCCTCCACAGGCTAAACCTGTGGCATTTTGTCTGTCTCCAAGACCAGATTAAATGGCAGAAACTGGAGGAAACCTTATGCATTAGAGATTCCAGGAGATGAAAAGAGAAAAACAGAACACCGATTGGTACGGGATGTGACTCTGTTGGAGTTCAGTAACTTTATAGTAGCCAACAAAAAGTTAGAAAAAATCACCAACTATAAAATCCTAATTTGTTCTCAGTTCTGTTACTTCAGACAATAAAACTGCTTTCCACAGATGGTATGAAAGAAATGTTATTCACTAATCCAAACCGAGTCACTAAAGAGAGAAGTGATTTACGTGATTTTTACACCTGTTTCTACAGAACATGCATTAGCCCCCTGTAGGAGATGGCTGTTCTGCTCTTCCCAATGGATTAGTGCAGCAGCTCCTGTGTTGCACACAGACCACGCACAGAAAACACGGTCTGGTTCTGTACTCACACAATTAGAACTCAATAATATTCACCGGCTTCACTGTTCCCCAAAAAAACCTGCTGTAAAACGACAAAGAGAGCACTGTAGTACCTAACTGCGGATCTCTGCATGGAAGCTGAATGTGAACACTGTACTTTCTATACAGGAATTGATAAGGAATGAAAAAGATATGTGGAAATGTGTCTGGGTTGCTCCTCTAGTGCACCAACTTGTTTCATCAAAAGTAAGAAGTCAAACTATCAACATTATGTGAACCAGGTGATGGGCTATAATAGGGGAATGGAAAAAGTGCAAATTTGAAAGAAGTGTTTGAATGAGACTAACACTGCCCTGTGTTGAGGGGAATTGCACATCACAGTCCAAAATTTTATCTTGGTATCTTCTGGCATTCTATTGTGTTTTGATCTATAGTGTATTGCTCTAGAATGCTTCTCAGGAAGGAAAAAAATACTTCAAAAATCATAAATGCTTCACTGCTAAATGGTTGTGTCTCATTTCACTCTGCTACCACTTTCAGGCTTTATAACCTTTTGATTTAGTTGACATTGCTGGTGATTTCCACCTAGGTGGTAAATTATCTGATATTCAAAGCCTTTTCACTCAGTGAATTAATACAACTTCACTGATTACCTTGTGAGAAGGAGTTGATGCTCTTCCAAAGAATCTAGGGTCTGGGATATTTCCTAGCAGCAGCTGAGCTAAAGGAGTGTGATCTTTGCCATCTCAGAGACACAGGCATATGAACATGGGGTGACCTGACTCTAGATTCCCAGAATTTGTTCCCAAAGTTTGTGTCGTATGCATTCCCTTCCAAATCTCCAAGCTAATCTGTCATGTGAAGAAAGCCTGAGCACCTGGCTCCAGTCTAATTAGTCTTCCTCAGAAATTTCCAGGGATGATGAAGACCCCACAGGTAGTATAAGCCAGAACTGGCTCAGGCTATAAGGAAAGAAAAATGAGATTCAAAAAAAAGAGTCTAAGGAACCCAATTTCATAAAAAGAAACATAAAAAGAGGGAGGTGGTTTTGCTCCTTTGAATTTGTCTATGTCCTTGTTCCCCACTTTAAATAGCGGCTTGCCTTCCTCATGGCCTAGCAGTTGTCATCATTTAACTAAGTTCTGCAGAATTCCTTCTTTCATTGTTCTTCACAAACCAGTCTCTACAGTTTAGCTGTTTATAGTTGCACCCTGGAAACCACTGTTAGTTCTGCAGTGTAGCAATTTTTTCTGCACTTTTCATCTTCACATTAATCTTTTCAACAAATATTTGAGTGACTCAGTCTGCTGCTTCTACCAAGCATACACATGTCCTTTGCAGCTCCTAACACTGGAGCACACCAAGCCCACTCCATCTGTTGAGATCATAGCAGGCTGCTGGGAGGGCTGGAACAACAGAGACACAGCCATCTGTGCTAATCAGAGTTTCTTGCAAGGTTACTCCCACCTGGGAAGGAAGGAAATAGCAGGCAAGCATAGTAGGATAATACACTTTAAGCTGTTTGTTGGAAAAGTGCATCACCCCTGCTACTCTGGACAGAGACCAAATTGGATAATAATGTTCTGCCAGCATAAAGTCAGCCTGAAGTTTAATTTACCCGATGATCTAGGCACAAACTCCACTGAAGGAAAAGATCCAGCTGTGCGTGAATTTGGGTTCCAACTCTTTGTCTGGCCACTGAACAACTTTATGTAAGCAACTTAAAAGACCCCAAATTGAAAAAAACACTCTAGCAGGACAGCAGTAACGAATCATTAGCACTAGTGACAAGCTCAAAAACAGCAGAACTTTGAACTGGTGGCAAGGACAAACTTCACTTACAAAAGTTTGCTCTGCTCACTCACATACAAGAACCAACACAACAGCACCATTAGTCTTTCATTACAGTTTTCAGACACTGTTGGAAGTCAGATAGTTAACCAGACTGTAAGCATCCCTCCTTGGGGTTAAAAGAGACAAGTACCTGCTTCTAGAATTGAAGGCACACAAGGAGCACTGTAGCTGTTACAATATCCAGTCAGCTCTGACTTCCCTACTCAGAAATGGTGACAAGCAGCTGTGATACAAAACCAGACTGATATTGCAACTCACGCTCTGGACCTGCAGCAAGAGATTAAGCTCCCCATGACTGTGTGCACCTTTCTGACATCAGAGAAGAGATTGTTGGATGGGACTGCTGACCTGCCAGATGGATTTCCAGGTATTACTATAAACCAGTAAGGTCACACAATGCCAGTTGGCATTATTATAGAGAAGCCGAATTTGGAAATAAATGACAATGTGCAACACAGGCCTGACCAGGACTCAGCTTGGCTTGTCATGGCTTAGTTACATGATCAGCCGTGATACTCCTCCTCCACTATCAGGAAAAAGTGGTCTGGTCTCCTGGAAAAGCTGAGGCTTTAACACATCCAGTCTTCAGTTCGTAAGAACAGCAGTTGGATCCAGCAGTAGCTGCAGTGAAGCTCAGGAAAAGATGTGAAGAACAGAACAAAACACACATACAAAACCATAAACAACCTCTCAGAATTCCTTTCAAAGTGTGAGAGTCTTTGTGTTTAAGATTCCCATCCATAAAATAAGGAACACAGGTCATTCATGCTACATAGAGCTGTCATGGGTGTAAATAAAATGTACTGTCATACTACCCAGGTGCCTTGCAGTATCTTGAATAGATAACTTCTCTCCTCCCTCATGCCAGCCTGGAAGGAAGGGAGGTAAAAATAGAATTTCATTAAAGTGGTTGAGTTCCCTAGAGAGCCTAATCACTTATTTGAACTAAGTATAAGAAGTATCCAGCTCATTCGCTTCATATCGCAGTTAGTTAAAAACAAAATCAGCACAGCAAAAGTAAACAAAAGAAGTAGCTGTAGCCTCCAAAAGAGCAGTATTCCCTCCTTCAACATTCCAAGGAGAAAATAAAGTAATCCACCACTCTAAACAATCTAAGAGATCAGCTCTTCTCCCGTAAAGCAGAACCTGATCAAGCCCATATTTATCTGCAAAGATTATCTTCAGTTAGGAAAGGCAAAACATGTGCTAACTGCCAGTCAGAATGATGAAGGCTCCCACGGCTTTCGCAAACAACTCAAAAGGAAAAAATGCAAATAGAACAGCAGATGTAATTCAGAAACTATTGACCAGTGGTGACCCTCAGCTGCTGGTCTGCCCAATTGTGAAGCCATAGGTACTCATGGGTAGACGGCTATCATATTCTATACGACAGACTATCTTTCGACTGACACTTGTACATAAACAAGGTGATCAGACTGAGAATTACTTTAATATCTTATGATCTTTCTTCTACATATTTTAACTTCGTGATGCTTGGGCAAACTAAGTGCACGTGAGTCCATGTGACTTTCCAGGAATGGGTCCAAGACAGGTGCGGCCCAAAACCGGATTTATTTCCTTGTACAAAAAGTACGTAAAGATCCATTCATGTTTTGTGCCCACTTCAGACAAGGCAGCAACGCCACAAGAGCTCACAGCAAACTTGGAATGGCTTTAAAACAGGCTCACTGTGCATCCCACCCAAGAAACAGTGCCAGCCCACAGAAAGGAGACTAAGCATAAGCCATATTTCCAGCAGCAAGTTGCCAGGTCACCAATCCTTGTGACAGAGATTCCACAGATGGATGGAGCTACTCCTTGTGACAATTCAAGCACTGCTACCATCTCTTCTATCTGTCAGGATTACGAGTGTCCAGTCAGAAAGGCTGGATTAAAAATTCCATATGAGACCATTCTGATGGGCTTCCGACAGCCTGTCAATCTGCTCTGTGGGGAACCACACCTCAATAAGCAAGACAGCAGTATTCAGAACCATTTGTCCAGGTGTGACAAACTTCATAAAAAGAAGGAAATTATATCCATTGAGATATGCACGTCAGCAGCATTTTCATTGCTTAGTGCAATTAGAGTGATGTATAACATCCAGCTCCTGCTGCCCATGGGTCAGCATGAGCACCCTTCAGGAGCTCAGATAAGCCAAAATATCAAGTGACACTTGTGGTCATTGTGAACCCAATCCTGCTGCAAGGCCTGGTTATCTTACTGCACAGGCACACCTATTAGTTCATTACAGCTAACAGAAGCAGCAAACAAAGCAGGCATTTCATCTTGGCAGCAGCTCCAAAGATTACACTGTCACTCCTCCATTATGGCTCTCCACTGTGAAATGTGCTCCACACCAGGAAAGACAAACCTTCCCCTTGCTCCATGTCTTGCATCCAGACTTCTTCTGGTGTCTGAACCCAGCGAACATCATTGTACACACACCCACACACACTGCCACCCCCTTGCACTTACCACTCTTTAAACATAGCAAAAAACCATGCTTTTCTTCTAGAAAGCTTCCAATCTTGTAGTTTATTGGAAAACCTCATCTCTGGGTGAAAATAAAGAATTTAAAAGTCTAGCACAGTCTAGCACTGCCTTTCCAGAGAGGCAAGGGGCAAGGCACAGATAGGCTTAAGGATCACTGCATGCTGTTCTCTTCTTTTCATACAGAAAGAGCCAGCCTATGGCCATGCAGGTTGTTAAGTCCATATTGATTTAGACAGAGACCAGCTTGGAGACTGTTTTATTACAGATACATTTTGGCTCTGACCTATTGATAGCAAACAAGGATCCACAACTAAACCCCAGCCCCAGCATCAGCTGGGGAAAGAGAATAAGGTGTAAGTAGAGCAGACTTTTTGCCAGCTGAGGACTGTTCCTGTGGCATTCACCAACTTTCCTTTTCACAGACCCAGGCTGCCCTCAGCCTGTCCCTCCTTGCTTCCTTGGTGCCAAACAAGCAGCAATGCCAGCATGAATACCAGACACTACTTGAGATTGCCTGCATGAAGAGATCAGCCAGACCAAGACATACTGGCGTGCCAGAGTATGAACAGTGAAGAGAGGCTACCCTGGAGAATTCAGACCATCATCTGTTTAAAAATGAACTTCGTTCAGCTGCTCTTCCACTAACAGAAAAGGAATCTGGACTGCACATCCCATCACAAAAAACAGTAAGCACAGAAATAGAGAGCTAAAATCTATTAATGAGTGACACTCCTCTGCTCAGCTTTTCTTCCCAAACAAAGTCACCTACCAAATCCCTATATTCTTCTATCCAGTTCTCCATTTCAAAAATGAGACTGTTTTTACTCAGAAAGGAGACAGTCAAGTACTAAACCACTTAAAACCCTTCTTATGCCTGCCAGATTTTCCAGAAAGATGTCTCATATACTGGAGTAGAGAAAGTATGTCTGTCAGACCAACATTAATACTTCCTAACAAACACTTGTGATCAGATTTAAGTGCACACACTAATACTAAAAGAGAACCTCTCTGATTTCTTAAACAAGTATTAGAAAGTCTGTTTCCTGGGGAAGAAAATTAAGGACTCTACACTAGAAAGTACTAAAACAAAAATTACATGGAAGGAGGACAGAGAAAGAAATGACAAGTAAAGTCGAAGAACCATTGCTATCCTGTTTCCAAAACATCAGGATCCATTTTTCTGTCATAACCAGTCTGCAAAGCAGCTAATGCTTCTAGAGAATGGGTTTCACTTGATACATGAGTGATTTACAGCTTAATGTGCTTACTTATATGAGCACATTAGGGCTTTACTGACCAAATGATGGGACACAACTGTTCATTTCCTTGAAAAATTCATAGAACTCTAAAAAAAGAGCTGACAGCCTCTGTTTCCTGATTGTGGTTTTTCAAAGGTATGTGTAGGTTTTGACACCTTTGATCTGGGTGTCCGGGGATGGGCAGGGGGAAAGTTATTTTACAATGCTTAACCCATCTTCTCAGCCCAGAGTACTGACATTTACATTCACATGGCCAGATGTATCATGAATTCACAATATGGGGTCATAAAGACTTACTTCTTTTCTTTACACTTTGTATTTCAGACACAGATATCTTCCTGCAGTAACGACCGTATGTATTTCTCAGCCTCGGTCTACTTTATTTTTTTACCCCATTTGCCTTCTCTGCCACACTGCTGATCTCATCGCCTGCAGCAACACCATTTGTGGCTTGAGCTCACCAAGCACGGTGTTGCACATTTGTACCATCAGGAGGTAGCATCAAGTATTCAGGAAATGGCATTTTTCTTCTACAGCAGTGCCACGACATAAACACTGAAGTGGTGTAAACAAAAGGGAAAAGCTGAAAAGTAAAATAGACAACTTAGTGCATGAAGGGATACAACTGTAGTAACACGTATGTCTTGCTAATCGTACACCCATTCATTATGGGTAGAGGAGAAAGTCCAGCCTGACATTATCCTCTTGCCACTCTTGGATCAGGCACAGGTTTCCACAGGGAAGACCAGCACCATCCAACCTGCCTTCAGTGTCCTCCCCTCTCCATTTCATTCCTTAGAGAAGATCCAAAATCTGAATACTCGGCATATAGACCCAAGGAATAATATATACCAAAGAAAGAAGGAAACTTTTCAAAATCCCAGTTTTCTGGGTTTGGGGATTTCACAGCAAGCATCAGATAAAGATAAGGACTCAAACATAGAATTCACACTTACTCTCCACGGTCAATGTTAAAAGTGCACCGTGAGGTGTCAGAGCACTAGAAAGAACAATGTGAAAGAAAAAAAAAATAACAACAAAGCAAAACACTACCCAAACAACAGAGACTCTTTTTATTTCTTCTCTCCCTTAAAAAAATTTTGCTTGCAAGGGTAAATGTTGGTTTGGCTGTCCTGAGTTTTTTGTTTTCTGTTCCTACTACCAGAGGCAACCCAGCTCTGAAGAAGCACACATAGATCTGCTCCACATCAGTAGACATGTTAAATCCCAGCCTTGATTTCTTTGACTACAAATCCATCTGAGATCAAGGCTGTGTTCCGTTATTTCTCTGTTAACAAAGCCGATTTAAAAGATTCCTGCTTGTCCCTGCTCTTCATTGTTCTTTCCTTCTCTTCTCACCATATCCCATCTCTGCCTTGGAGATGCAGTAGATCTCAGCTGTGCCAGACTCAAATTGTTTAGGTTGCACCACCACTGAAAGAAGTACACATGTAATTGTATCCTTAGCAAAAGTCTTTTGAGAGGAAGGGCTTTTCAAACCCACATCACACTGTGGTTCTGTGGCCCTTAATAAAGGGAACTGTGCACTGCTGGACAGTCAGCAGAACAAATTTGATCAGTTTTAGGCACAGCTGCAGTTTCAAGCAGTACAGAACACATGTCACTGTCAACCAGCTTTATTCTTTCATCCCAGCTACAGAAGAAGAGATGAAACGACATGGCATAAGAGCTATGAGATGAAGTTGCCCCTTTGACATTTTCTGACCAAACTTTTACTTGGCAGAGTTTGTACTAGTTCATCCCTTTTTGTTCCATGGACTGAGCATATAATCTTGTCCCTTTTTGTCATGGCGCTCTTCATCACACAGAGCCAGAGGCTGAGTTTACAGAGGAGGTACTTACAAAAGAAGCTTCCAGGTTCCTACTGAACAAGCACACTTGATACAGAAGCAGAAGCATCAGGTTGCTATGGGGATTTTTTCAGTAAAAAGACTGCATTTTCAAAGGCATCTCTATCAACCATAATACTTTTAGAAAGCCTTTTACATGGAAGAGGTTGGTAGCTTCCATCCTGCGTACCAACAGAGGAGTCATTCCCCCTGTATTCCACAGTTTCTGAACTCTGCTGCAGGGTCACAGAGGGGAAAAAGCTAACACCCAATTACACAATAACAGTGGCAGTAACACATCAGGTCTCCAGCCAAGATCTCACTGACAGATAACATGTCCCAGGAACCATGCCATTATTTCGGATAGTTACTCAGAGTTGGTGGCCAGATGGCAATTGCAGGATAATAATAGCTGGAAAACTTGTCCATGTCTTCACTTCTTCCAAGGTACAGAAAGATAGTTTTCAGAAATACTCAGTGTTAAAAATAGCAGGAATGACTGTGAAAAGGCATTTTTTAATGGCTGCCCGCCTTTGCTATATTTGCGTCACAAAAATCAACGTAGGAGTCTTTGTGATACCTAAGCTGGCTGGTCCCACTCTGGCTGTGCTCTTTTAGCAATCATGCTGAGTATTTATTTTTAAGCCCATCTATTTAATGAGCAACCAGAAATAACTTCGGTCATTCTTACTGTAGATTTTTCCTCTGCAGACATCTTGTGATCTGCCTCACACCTAAGGCTTTGGTAGTTACTACCCTCTCTACTGCTAAGAGCAAAAGTGTTATCAGTAGGTTACTGCTGCTTAACGACAAAATAAGGGATGTTATCAATTACATATAATAATGGTCTGTCATAAATTGCACAGATCTACTGTCATTTGTGGATGAGGTTTACACGCACTTCCTTGACTTTAAAAGGCATCTTCTTGTCCCATCCCATTTCTCTATCACGTTCCGGCATCCCAATATCGCCACATCTTCACTAAAGAAGCTACAGCTAAAAGTGGTCTTGCAAAAAAGTGTCAACATTAAATCAAACCACAACTATCTACACTCAATATTTTCATTATCCAAGCCAGGTGGAGCATATCAATATTCCAAGAGATTTAAGTTACCGTTAAAAAAGAACCATTCATAGATCTCTGAATACTTCACTGGTGTACCTCAGTTCTCAGGCACTCCATTCCACAATGTGTTTTAAAAGAAAATATTCTCTAAAAAGGGACTGTGACATTCACATTAAAAATAAAGATCTCATTTAACTTTAGAACAAATAAAACCCTGTAAGACTCCAGTTCAGAAATTTACCCTCTTTTCAGGACAGCGTGTGAGCAAATGTACATTAATATATGCTTAAAATCATTTGTCTATGCTTATTTAAGGGTATTTGACTTTATAAGCAATTAGATATGAATAAAAAGCTGGACAGGAGCTTCTAAGCAGAGCAACAAACTTGTTTCTCTGCTGGAAAACAACTTTCTCCCTTCCAACTGCTGATATCCGAACACAGCCAGAAGCAGAGAGCTGGGAGGCAAAGCCATACCAAACGCCTACAAGGGAGAACAGACAAATGCCTCGGTATTTCAAGCCCTCTGACATCCAGGCCTTCAGCTTGCACCCTGCTGTCAGAAACATTGCTTCCCACTGCTAGGCTGAATTCAGCCACCTGGTGGGGTAAAGCTGAACCTACTTCCTTGGAAACCAGTACTAATTAATACCAATAGTTCCCCTATAGAGATGAGAAGTATTTTGCTTCAGCCTCTGCAGTGGCAGGCAGAAGCAGGGAAACCTTTTATGATTCTACCTCCTGCTTTGTACAGTACTTTTTCTGTTTCAATACTGAAGGAAGGTACAGACCTGTATCAATGCAGCAGGACACATCGGAGGAAGAGAAAGAAAACTAACAAGGCATTGAATGCCAGGCATTATGGTGACAAAACCAAAACACTCATTGAACTGCTTCTTGCTGGTATGTGTTATAAAGCAGAAACTGCTCTTGTAAGAAACCCAAACCACTTGAATACTAATTTTGTGGTACAACTGTACACCATGTTCATAGCACTTGAAATACACTTCACACATGTACACTCAGTGGAACAAAGGCACAAGGAATATGAATAGTGGAACTGTTTTAAGGAAAAGGATTACTCTGTTCACATCTTCCTCCACACTACCCAGTTTGCTTATTGTGAGGACAAAAGCACAGGGAGGGTAGGAAGCTCTACAGGATTACTTTTCTCACAAAACAAATGTCAGAAGCAAAGCTGAAAGTGACTGTTTCCGCTGTTAACTGAAAACAAAAATCAGATCTAGTCAGTAGGCCAGAGGAAAGGCACAAAAGCCAAACCCAGCACAACTCAGGACTCAAACCTGCAGGCTGAGTCCCACCTAGTAACTTTAGAAGCTCTCCAGATCTTGATTTGCCAACATTTGCCAACATTACAACATCCCTTAGCCCCCACATGAGATGAAACAACAGTCAAATACATCCGCTTTACAAGGCCAAAATTTGCCCATCTTGCTGGTTCCACCTTTTCATGCACAACCTGTTCTCAGAAGCAGTTCCTAATGTTTTAAAATACTCTCTGTTAGCTTATTGAGACACAACATTTCAAGTGTTCAAAATTGTGCCTTTTATGCTTCCCTCATCTGTAAATGAAACTAGAAATTAACACTATTATCCATTTGCAGCCCCAAGGAGGACTGGAGCTGTGCTGTGTTCAGTGCTCTGGAAACACATGCTGAGAATCAGCCCCACACCAGTGAATCTATAGTTGAAAGAGAGAGATGGGATAAGGTGTAGAAGGTTTTTTTAGAAAGCAAAAAGATTTGTCCACAGACATCTTGCAGAGCAAGAATAGAACTTAGGTCTCCTAGCCCCCTTTTCCTGGCTATATAAAGACATTTCTGTGCTTATCAGGTATTAGTGGTAGCACGTCATCACAGTCAACAACGGGAGACTGCCTAGTCCAAAAATGCAGCTGAAGGAGACCTCTCCTCTCAAACAGTCCATATGTTTTCTCTGAAACAAGATCAAGTTTACCTTGTCAATCCCCCAACATGTTAGTATGATAGTTCTAAAGCACATCCAATATCAAGCAATCTATAACCTCCTGACGTTAATGGGCCTCATACTGAAACATTATTTCCTGAAGGACTATACTGAATATCCCACATTACAGAATAACCCAAACCCTGCACCTCTGATCTAATTAATAACTAAAAAAATAAAGAATACCCTTTTAGCTGAAGTTTCTAAGTCCCAACTGTTTCTGGCACCTTTTTTTATTTTTGTGGGCTCCAGGAAAGTGTAGTGGAATCAACTACCATTTTCATTTCCAACTAGAGCCTAGGAACTGTTTGTCAAGGATTGTCCTTGAATTCTTTGCCCATAGAGTGCATTAATTTAGTTTTCATTAAAACAGAGACTAATTCATTTTTAACCATCAAAAAAGATACGAGTTGATGGTTCCCTCTGCTTTGTTGGTAGTGAGAATGTGATTAGGTGGCCTGGGTTCAGAACCTGCCTGCCCTTGATGACATCTGTCAGATTTACAAGCTCTGGCAGCTCATAATTAAAAGCACCTTCCAGAGGGGAAGTGAAGATGGTATCAAGGCTTTGCTTACTCCTTTAGGTTACAGCAGGAAAGCCTGACAGGTGAAACTTGTGGGCTGAACCAGCACACTGAATAGTTAAAATGCTTCCGTACCCATTAGGAGGCCTTAAAGCCTTTCACTTTGGCATGGATCATCACCTTTTTTACAACAAGGGGAGGCTGGAGGTGCCCACCCTGAAACAGGAGCATGCAACAGCCTCCTGGTCACATCAGCCAAAATCCCTCATAGGAGGCAGATGCTGCCACAGAAACAGGGAGAGCCCAGAGCAACGCCTAAGCTTTTGACCCTCCCTGTACAAAGACACATCATCACATGAAAAGCTGGAGTCTCAAAGTAAGACACCCTGGGGAAAATTATTTTTCTTGCCCCATCAAAACCCTTGTAGCAGACTTGGTGCAATCTCTCAAGGAGGTAACTCTCTTTGCTTTCTTTACTACTGTGTACAGGAATGGAGCATTCTGCATCCAAGTGCTATTCCTTTCCTCACCTGCCCTGCAGAGAGCTTGTTTAATGTTTAAGAAAGCTGAAGAACTGTATTAGTAAACGTAAATGAAAGAGTGAGCTCATGCTTCATTGTAGCAGTGTCTGTGTGATAATCTCATATGCTCCCAGCAAGCTGAAGGAAAGTGGCCTTCAGATAATAGTGAAATTATTACATGCATGGGGAAGTTTTAGATCATTCTCAGTTACCTGGCAAGAGAAAAGATCCTGTGCAATCAGACACTGCCTTTCCCAAGTTTGCCAAGTGGGCTGAGAACTTCGAAAAAAAACAAGGTATATGGGAATGCAGTCTCAGGCTGGGCTTCTCTAAATTGAAAACGAAGATTTCAAGGGCTAGTTTAATATTCTCCTTCAGGGTAACAGAGGCTCTCTAGCCCTCAGTTGACTTTAAGTAAAATGGAGGCAATGAAGTACTCTGTAGGAACACAGTGTGATGTATTTCTACAACATAGTATTGTAGAAATTAAGTATCCTTAAATATATCCATCCCTTGCACTGGGTGAGTGCTGCAAAGCACAAGCCTCTTTTCAGAGCTTATTTCTGCTCTTTTTCCCCTCCCTAAAATAAAACAGTTTAGATCCAGTGTCTTCAAATAGAACATCATAGAAAAAAAAAAATTAGATTCTGCAAGGGAAGAAAATTCTTTTTCTCTGCTGATGCTCCCAGGAATCCCAAGGCAGTGGTTGTCAGTCTGGGAAATGTAAGTGCTGCTTACAATAAAGAAGTTATTGTGGAGAATGTAGCACTAGCAAAAGGTGCTGAGTACTCTCTGTGGCAATAAAAGCTTCAGACAAGTGAATGACAGGTGTTGCTACACAATGTACAAGAGAGGTGATTATATACAGAGGTGACCGGTTTCAGAGGTTAGAGGGAAGGGCTACTATTAAAATACAGTAGTCTCCACCCAACTTCTCTGCAATGACAGGTCGTTCAAATAATGTCTTGTGCTGTGCTAGAGGTGGATAGGAGAGGCCTTAAGCATTCTCACCCACAAGGCCAAAGGAGGCACTGACACAAATGCAATAATAATTGAAGACATGGGGGAAAAAAGAAAATAAAAGGGAGGGTGGGGAAGAATCAGGCACCCCTCAGTTTCTTCCCTGACTTGAAACCTGTGCTCAGCAGCAAACCACCTCGCCACACTAGTGCTAATTAAGCTTCAGAGCTGACACAGTGCTGCTGAGCAGAGGAAATTCTGCAGTGCTCATGGGTGAAAACGTACAAGGAGCCAGCACGGGAAGAAAGCTAAAGATANGGATAGGAGAGGCCTTAAGCATTCTCACCCACAAGGCCAAAGGAGGCACTGACACAAATGCAATAATAATTGAATACATGGGGAAAAAAGAAAATAAAAGGGAAGGTGGAAGAATCAGGCACCCCTCAGTTTCTTCCCTGACTTGAAACCTGTGCTCAGCAGCAAACCACCTCGCCACACTAGTGCTAATTAAGCTTCAGAGCTGACACAGTGCTGCTGAGCAGAGGAAATTCTGCAGTGCTCATGGGTGAAAACGTACAAGGAGCCAGCACGGGAAGAAAGCTAAAGATAACTTTGCTCACTGCTAAAGACAACTGCATTCAACACTGATAGTTCTTATCTAGGCAAAACAGACTTGGCCCAAACTTCAGAGACAGATTTGCAGAGAAATCTCAGCACACCTCAGGGAACGACACAAAAGATAGGAGATGGCACTCAATTCTGAATCAGTGCCCAGGAGCGGCATAGATATGTGGGACACACCATGGAGAGACAAATAGAATTGACTATGTAACAGGGTATTAAAAAAAAAGAAAAGAAAAGAAAAGAAAAGAGAAGAAGCTAGAGCTGTGCTAGACTGAATTGCAACTGTTTCATGAAAGAAAGAAAGGAGACTTCTATCGTGTATAAAGTGCTGGCAGGTTTAGCTTCCCTTCCACAAAAAAATAAGACTAAATTTGAGTGCAATAACAACTGATCCAAAGCATTGGATTCTTCTTTCTTAGTTACTTCAGAAACTTTAGTATCACAGGACCTTGACTACAGCTTCTTCTGTGTCTCTTATACAGAAGATGTACTAACAGACAGCTCCATGCATCCCTAGACACAGGAAATTCAGGTAGGGATTTTTAAAGAAGCACGACAGAGAAAAATAAATGCCATGAACAAGGAGCCCAGGAATGTAACAGGACTTCAGTTTTCTCTGCCTTCATCCAATAATGCTGGACTCACTTTCTCATCATCCTGGTATTAGAAAACACCGTGCAAAGAGATCATAACCTTCATATCACTGCAATGAGTCTCAGTGCTTTTCAGAGGTAATGCAGCAGCCACACACACTAGGACCTTGCCATGCTGGACACTGTACAGCACCTGCTTGAGGAGATCATCTCTCCCAAAAGCTCTCAGTAGCTATGGCTTTTAAGGTTCCAAAATGTAGTGTTTCTATTTCTTCCCCTGCAAAACTACCAAAATAATGCATCTTACCACCAGGAAATATTGTGCAGGAAATTGAAGGTGGACAAATTTATAAATCTCATTAGTGGGATAACTATGCTCTCTCTTCAACAGCCTACAATATTGGTTTCAAAGGACAGTCATCCAAATGCCAAAACTGAATTTGTAGTAAATGGCTTCTGATTGGGAATTTCCATACAGAAGTGCAAAGCACTGACTGAGACGAGAATCGAGCTGTCCTCTCCCTTGTTGGTACAGGGCAGCATGAGATATGATATACCCAGATTTTAAGCTTCCCCAGAACCTCATATCCCAAAGACATAAGATTCCTATTTTCTGTAAACAATACCTTGGATCAGAGGGATTTAAAGAGCACATTATAAGGAGAACAGGCTGTTTCAAAATCCAAATGAAAATACATGCTCAGTGTTTAGAACCTGGGATTTAATCCTGATACTAATCCTTGAATATTTCTTTCCTGCAAACTAAAATAAAGCAAAATGTTCTTTAAGATAAGCAAAAATAAAACCTATTTTTACAGTATATCTGAGTAGATAAATGAGCCTGGAGCTTAGTGAGGTCAAAGGCAGCTACTGATTTTGCTCCTTTCCCACAGAGGTGCAAGCCCATTTTCCAGTGGCAGAGTTGACTGGCTCAGTGGGAATACCACCCTAGCTAACAGTGGTGATGGATGGTGCTTCTGCTCCAGCACCCTCCAGGCTGTCAGCTGGCTGTGAAATCATACATACACATGCTGAACTGTATCAGTCAGTGTGTCTCACTGAACACCTTCTTCACACCTCTTGCCCCACAAAGAGACTACAGTGACCTGCAAAACTTGTTTTGATTTCCAAATCTGTTCTTCTTTGTTTCTGCAATACTGGAAGCCAAGCCATTGCACAGTCAGTGACTAACAAGAAGAGAGTCCATGAGAGGGGCAGGTTTTGACATGCAGGCTGGATCCTTTGCTTTTGTTCAGGGCCAGATGCCTTAGGTCATCCATAGCACAGGTTAGAGAGCTTTGTCAAGTTCAGCAGTGATTTTCTGTTTGATTCTGGCACTGCACTAAATAACTTTGAAAGGGAGGTGGGAACTCCTTTCTACATTGTAAGGCTCCCATTGTACAGCAAGTAGATTTGGAAGAATTTACCCTCAGTACAAAAAGACCTTAAGAAAGGAAAATATCCAAAAGGGGAAAAAATTGAAATATGCAGTTTTTTGTCTTTTGAGAAGCAGCAAGACTAATAGTGGATGATTTGTGCCTCAACTCCAACCATTCCATGGCTGCCCTGATTATAAAAGGTTCTATCCAATCACAAATTTTAGCAATTATATCTTTCAAAAACAAAAAGACATCTGGAAATATAGCTTTACCTTGAAAAGGAGTCAGTCAGGCTTCTATCCCTTATAAAATCATTTCACGGGCCAAAGAGTACTTGAGGACCTTCACTGGATACAGTGGCCTTAGCCAGCTTCTGCAAGCCAAGAAACCAGTGTGCAACTAATTACAAATGCTGTTATCTACAGTCAGTATAGCAGATGCATTTCCATAGATTTCAGGCAACCTACAGAAGTCTGACTGATCACAAGATGCATGAGCAAGTAATATATCATTATTAATAGTGAATCTTACACCATTAAACAGGTGTGTTTAATTTTTTTTCTTTTCCTAAAAGACAGAGAAGCCAACATCTTTTCTAGAGCCCACAGAATATATATTAGCTTAACACAATTTATGATATCTGATTATTTCCTTTAAAGAGCTTGCTAGGACTGCAGAACTTTTGGTGCTAACTAGCTATACATGCCATAATAACACTAGTACAACTATATAGGCTTGCAGTAATTGCTGCTGAAATTGCAGATAACCTGATTAGGAGTATTTTTATTATCACATATGTCATGCTACCAAGGTAGCAAATGATTCCCATCTTGGGTGGTGAGATGAATGGATCAAATCTCATATTTGGCTCTCAGTTTGTTACACTTTAAAAACAGTGTGCTCCTGGAAAGGACATCTTTCTAGCAAATTCACTACATATGTCATCCCACTGCATAGTATGTTTAGTTCATGTAGGATATGAAGTGAAACAGGATTAGTGTCCTAAACCAGACACTATAACCCAAAAAAGGTTACAGTATCAGGCATTGATGTAGAACTCTTCTTACTTTGGACATCCAAAACCTGGTCACAGTAGGAGCAGCTGCACACCGAGAGTGAGCTAAGGATCTCACAGTGGTAAGATGAGCCTCTACTGGTGCCCTTTAAAACTGGTTTCCCCTGAAAAGCAGCCACAGCACATTCATTAGATGCTTACACATCGCACCTACTGACAGGAGAGGAAGATTCAAGACAATACCCATTCACGTAAAATGGGTCAGATTAGCAGATGACAACCACAACAAGAGGCAAACAACAAACATCACATACAGCTTTCTCATGCCCACACACTTGGTGTCTTTACATGGCTTTGGCTGCAGCCAGCAACATATTGCAGAGCCTGTCAGCAATGCAGCAGCTCAGTTCAGCTGCACACCCTGCCCAAACTTTAATGAGAACTTACAGGCAAGAGGCCGCATTATAGGAGAAGGAGCTGATGGTGTCACTTGATTCACACACAGAAAGCCATCTGCCTTCCAGGGATTGCATGAGACAGCAGCTGGCAGCATGAGTGCTTTATCTCCCCTTCCTGAAACAAACAAAGGGCTCAGTTGCTATTTTTCCTATTTTCCCCACATGCCCCAGAGCAGGTTCATTTTCCCCACAGCTAGATGAACTCACTTGAGCAGGAAAACCAAATTCCATCACCACTCTGTGCTAATTGCTTCTCTGGCTCTAGAGGGGAATGTGTACCTTCTACATAAAGAAGCTGAAGCTATGCTTAATCTAGTTACACTTGGATTCTTCAGTATTGTATCTCCATCACAAAGAACTCCACATCACCACCAGAGCAGGTAAATAACTACTTGAACATCCATAAAAGTGCCCTAGATGGGGTGATGCTTATATGACATTGCAGTCATTGCAAGAGAACCACAAAGTAGATATTCCCTGAGTGACATGTGAGGTGCCCTTTTCCTGGATAAGTCTCTTAATCTGCTCTATTTCATTACATGCAGACTGAAATTCGTACACAAAAACTAGTAGGTCATAGAAAAATCAGAAGCTAATTCATGAAAATGCATGTACTGAACGCAGTTCACTTTTCTCTTTTTACCACATTCTGTATGCAGCATGAGAACAGCCTCATTACTGAAAAGAAACAAAAGATTAACTGCTTTAATATATCATAGCTGGAGCTACGGTAAACGTGATGTTAGTTAGTAGATAGGAATTGAGTGCAGCCAATGACACACTGGGGTATTTTTGCAGACAGGCAGTTTACAGTTCTATTTTTACCACCTTTGGGGGCTACAGTTCAATCTGTAGAGTAACTCATCTGCATTACCCAGACACGTCTCTGTGACGCCATTCTGGGTAAGCACCACAAAGGACTGCTCTGCATCACGTACGGCTGCAGGCTGCGTGGGTCTCCGGGCGAAGAGAGGCAGAGGAGGACTTCTGCCTGTCAGCAAGAGAAATAAAGAACCAAGAGCTGGATTAAGCATCTGGAAAATTACTGCAGCCTCACAGCTTTCGCTGCCTGCTACCCAGGCTGAGTCATCACTGGTTGCTGCGGCAACAGTTATTTTCCTCCTCCTGCTGCTGATCAATTTTGTCTGTGTGAAGGTCCCTTGAAACCCAGAGCTGCACAGATAATGCAACGAAGTCACAGAAGCTCCTACTCAAAGAGTATTTGCATTTTGCATGTGCTGGTCTTGGGACTTGCAGAAGGAGAAATAAAACATTTGGGGTAGAAGGGCAGAGACAGCAAACACTTGGTTTTATTCAACTTTCATACTGCTTCCAGACAGGCATGCTTAATAAATAACCCTAATACCATTTCCACTAAGCAATACCTATAAATAAAACCTAATATCCTGTCTTAGACATTAACCTACAATGTTCATCAACGTCAGATGCTCCATAATTTAAACGCACGCCCTGAAGCGGGGGCTGGCACAGCCCAGTGCACAGCTCTGGAGCCTGCCAAAGCATTACAGTTTCTAGCCCAACTCCTACCCTCTAGAGTTAAGAAAATGACCCTAGGCAACTCAGGTTATCTTGGAAATACCCTATTTACCCCCTTCAGCGGCAAAGATAGCGTTGAAGAGAGCTTGAAACTTTGTAGCTAAAAAATACTAAAGTCCCCAAAACCCATTCAAGTTAACCCTTCTTCAGCATCTTTCTGGGGTAAATGGAGTGGATGTTAGATTAGCTTTGCTGAAACAAGGAAATCTGAGTATTTGTCTACTCCATATGTACCATAGAGCCCACTCAATAATTCCAATAAAGTTAGTCTGATATCCTTTGTTTTCACCTCTTGTTTTTAATTGTTAACCCCTGAAGGCAGCTTAAAATGGCTGCTGGTAGGAGCCTGAAGGTGTTGAATCAATGAAATGAATGGCCCCACCATCCACTTCTCTGAGATTTGCTACAGGAACATGAGAGCTTCAGATAAGGCAAAGTTGTTTGTTTTTTGTTTATGTTTTTGAGGCAACCCAATAGATATACCTACCATTTCAGCAGGAAGTTCGCTTTAGTTTAGCTCCCATACAGGCCTTGATCTTCAAGCAGCAGCTTAGGTACAATATTTAGGCATTTGTTTGTGAAACGTGGAGGGGGTGAGCTGGTCTTTTCTCCTATGTGGTTTTTTTTATTATTTGGGAACAGTCTGATATTCTTTTAATTTCTGTTCTTTATGTGTGAATATCAGATTCCTGTGTAAGCATGGGACCGTGACTCATTAAAAATTGTTTGTGAAGTTATGGCTTCTCTGCACAAAACCAGTCTTTGCTATCATTTCTCAAAAAAGGTTTTGTTTTGACCATGTAGACTGTGACTTGCTTGCTGACCATCTCCCAACTGTTGCCCTTGTCACAGGAACAAACATTCTGTTTATTTCCTTCTCCAGCATCCTGCAGTAAACAAATTATGAAAACAAGTCACACAGAGCAGCAAGACAAGAAACAGCAACAGGAAGGATTAGAATTTCTGCATTCCCACCATGAAAATGTTTTCAGCAAAGCATTCCAGCCTGTCTTATACTCAAGCTCAGGGACAGTTTCAGAACAATACTCAGTCTGCTCTGAGGTCTGCTACCGGCAGAGCATAAGAAATACATTGTGGGAAGTCAAGGAAAGCATCAACTTTCGTAAAGAGCCATGGCCCAAGCCTCACTGTGACTGCCTGCCCTACAGACAGAGCAGAGAAACCACAAAGGTGAAAAATATGCCCTAAACATCCTGTTGGCAAACGACAGAGGACCTGCAGATCTGGAAGGATGGACGTGTGAAAAGATGTCTGTGATATGGGAAAGGCTGAGTATTCCTGAGCTAAAGCAGTCATTGGAGAATGAGAATGAGAATGGAAACAGACCCTTCAGACACTCAGTAAGGGGATCATAGCAAAAAGAAAGCAGAAGTGACTGGGAAAGCCTTGCAAAACATGAAACATAATTTGGTCTTTCATGTCCAGCACTTGGCAGGAACAGCTGAAGAGGTGACATGCGCTTCTGAGCTTTTTGGATCTCATATGAGATCCAAAAATATGACTATTTTCCTGACCATACACAGCATAAGCCTAATGTGACGTTTCAGATCAAATTCAAAAGTATGATAATCATCAGGCTCTCCTGCAAAGGAGGGTTTTCCAGCAGAACTACACTGGCATGGTTTTAACATTCCTGATGTTCGTTCCTGATGCATCCTTGTGCGCATAAACTTAGCCTTCAATACACTCACCTTTTTCTGGTGTCATTTACATTGCTTTGAGCATCCACATAAGGAATTACAGTAAGACCGGCACAAATTCTAACACTGTAATTAGAGTGCTACTGTCCTGCTAGGAAGTAAACAAGAACTGAAAGTCTGTTAGAAGCAAGAAAGAGCTACTGGTGAGGATCAGCAAAACACTCTGAGATCTCTCTTGAGATTGAGTGCGTGCTAGTGCAATTCAGTTATTCCCATGGGATTCAAAAGTACACTCTGTAGTATTTTATTGCTTTGAAATAGTAAGAATACAACCTTGGAGGAGATGATCCAAAACCTTCTCTGAACTTGTAAGGAGTGCTGAGAATTTGGGACCTTGTTTGTTCACACAAGCCAGTGCCAAGCATGACTGCACTGCCTCGCGCTTAGGGCAGGTTGGTGTTCAAAGGATAATTCAAAGGATAATTCTTTCAACTCAGCAGGTTGAAAGAAACTTTAGGAGATTCCTAGTCCAATCATCTGCTCAAAGCACAGTCTGCTTTGAGATCTGACAAGGATGCTCAGGGCTTTATCCAGTCAGGTCTTCAAAACCTCCAAGGATGGAGGCAACACAGCTCTGGTGGGCAACCCGTTCCTCTGTCTCACTCTTCCCTCAAAAAAAAAGTCACTTCAGTAGATCCACTCTGAGTCTCTCTTGTTTCAGTCTACTTGGGCAGAAAAAAAGAAAACTCTCCCTCCTAAAAAAACCCTAAACAAAACAAATCTCCCCCAACCAAACCAAACAAAATTAAAACCAACCAAAAAAAAAACCCCAAAAACCACAATAAACCCTACATCTCACACAAAACCAAAACATACCTTCATGCTCCAAACACCCCCTCAAAAAACAAATAAACAACCAACCAAAAAACCAAACACACACACACACAAAAAAAAAAACCCAAAAAAACAAAAAACCAAACAAAAAAAACCCAAACCACAAAAATTGAAGCCATTTACCCAGGTCTCTGCATAAAATCTTTCCTGCAAGGAGTAGCAATTCTCAAGGCCCTGTGGAGTCTTTACCACAAGCCTCCCAGCAGGTGCAAAAGGAAGATAGTATGCAACTATCCAGCTATCTGCCAATTCAGTTTGTTCTGAAATATTCTCTTCCAGGATTGGGAGGCAGAGAGAGGAGGCAGGAGTATGAGACTTTACAGTCACACTGGAACAAACTCTAGCTATCAACAGTACTTTCTTATTTGTAGTAAGAGATCAGGGAAGGACCAAGTGAATGCTGGCTGCCTTTCTGAATTAATCAGACATTTTATCATTCACCTCAATTTCATTTTGTTGTTTAAATTCCCTTAACATGTTGACAGATAATTCCAGGCCTGAGGGCAGAACTGAAGGAAGACTGAACCTTACACACCCTTGCACAGGGACATGATTTCAATGGTGAGAAGCTTTCCTTATCTTAGGGTACAGTTACTGATTTCTAGAGTAAAACTGAATCCTTTCACCTCAAATGAGGAAAGTAGGGAGAAATACTTCAGCTTCCTGTATCATAGATGGAAAGTTATTATTAGCTCTTTTCTCTCAGTCCTTCACAGCATGAGGAGATGATGCATCAGCTGATGCTTACCTTTGAAGGGAGCCACATGCAAATTATTACAACAGGTTTTCTGACCTGGTCAAAGTTCAAAAGGTTTTCCAGAAGAGGAAGGCTGCATCACGGATTCACAGGAAAGGTAATCCCCATCTGCTCCAGTCATTCCAGAAGAGCATTTGCCTCAAATATGGAGAGAATCAGTTTAAGAACTATGTTGTGAGACTACATGCTGACCCAAATGCACCTCCAGAATGTATGTATTCTTCAATAATGGGCATGCGAAAGCTCTGCAGGGTTACACTGCCCACGTTTGCAAAGAGTCACCACTATTAGTCAGTTCTCAGACACCAAATCACTGTGAGGATGTTGAAATATTGCAATTATTCTACACCGTTGGCAGACAAGCATTTTCCTGCACCACTGAAAACAGATAAGAACACTGCTTTGCTACGGAAAATAAGGGGTTAAGTTTGGGACAAGTATCATAAGGAAATACGGGGCGAGGGGGGCGGGGGAAGCAGAGTAAAATTCTTCAAGCAAAAGCTGCTGGTCCCACAAGTTCACAGAAGATCAACAGTTTGTAAAAATAGAAGATCCAATGTCATATAGCAATTGCCATATCTGGAACTTCTGAGAGCCCTGTACCAAGTCATCAGGCAAAATACGGCCATTTAAGGTGCATTAATGTGATCCTGCATGCACAATACAAGAGGAGTAAATATCTTAAGACATCAATAAGTCCAGAAGAAATCAACATGTTTTATAGTAACAAAACATACTTTGTGAGAAAGGATGAAGTAACAGTGAGAAGACATTTTCTAAATCAAAGCTTATAACCCATGAAATCCAAAGCTATCACCAGAAAAAAAACCAAAACAACTTCGTATAAACAGAAGGATATATGATTTAATTAATGCTGAAAATAGGAAATATTTTAGAAAGTAGACCTCTCAAGTCCAGAGCTGCTATATGAATGGAAGTAACAAACATCTTTTCAAACAAAAACAGAAAAAAAGAAACACACATGGGGAAAAAAAGGCAAAATAAACCTTTATCCTCCCAGGAAGATAATGCAGGGAGTTAATGTATATGCACCAGAAAGTAAAACAGTGTAAATATAATTAAGTTAATCTGACTCAGTTTTATTTGATAATGAAGACCAAAACACAAACAAACATACAGCATACAGGCCATTTGAATAATGCATGCTGTTCTTCCAGTCCAGAGAGAATATTAATACATGAAAGATTAAAAACGTTATTTCTAAATGGCCTCTAAATATCGAGCAAGTTGTTTTTAAGAAGCATAACTGGGAAAAGAAATGAAGATGCTTAGATTCCTGAGCAGTGCTTCCATTTGTGAGTTCATTAACATTGAACTTGTGCTAAAACAATCCTTACAATTTTGACAACTAGGCCTCAGTACGGTCACTGACAGTGTAGATTCCCAACAGTGTCTGGTTAGTGGCCCTTGGCAAGGATAGGAGGATTCTGCGCACACTTGAAATGTGCCAATATCAGCCCTTGGACTTTTTGCAAAGACTGGCATCAAGAAGACAAACTAAAACCTGTGGACTTCATCCACTATTGCACTTGCATACCCATGCTTTGTCTGGCTCTGAAGAGCCAAAACACACTAAATGTTGCATTATCCCTTCATGCAGTTTTCAGAGTCATCTGGGCAAGGACTGAACATTTTCACCTAATATACCTCAAGTGGTTAATCCCATTTTGCAGTTCTCTGTCACCAACACAGTTCCCAGTCTGGTTTAATAATTTCAGATGTTAGCATCTACCAGTGAAAATTCAGCGCAGGGACAGTACTGATGTGTTGCCACAGCAACCATTATTTATGAACTTGCATCCTCTTGGCTGCCAAGGACCATTTTAAGAGCCTCTGCCCCCCTTCAGTCCACGTAGTCTGGGGACACATCCAGCTGCCTTAGAAACTGATGAGCTAAATTGACACTGAGGGATGAAAAAACAACCAAACCCCACTAACTTAAGAGAATTATTGTTTAAAGTGAGGATGAGTCCATTTCCATTGAGGTCTGCATCTCTGGACGTGAACCAGAAAGGATGAAAGCAGTGATGAGATTTTACTAATTTCTTTTTTTAAGATTTATCTTAAAAGTAACTGAGAGCTAAGCAAGCCTGAGGAGACAGCTTTAATGCCCAAGCACAGGACATTACATACTCAACCAGCTCATCTACATCAGATCTGCAATGCAGAATTGCACATGTATGAGACATCAAGGCAGTACTGCTAACCTCAACATTCCCCTTCAAAGCAGCAAAGGCTTTGAGGTGCACTAACCAGAAGCCTTTCCTTATATGCTTTTTTTCCTTTACTGTTTCTTGAGAAATCCAACAAAAGGGAAGACACGGGGGAAAGCAAATCCTCTGTGAAAACTCAGGGCATGAGGCAAGACCATAGCCCTTCCTCCTCTAAAGGATTCTACAAGCTGGCCAGGGATGCCAAAATATAGGAAGTAGGGCTTCCTGGAGGGTGGGTGTTTTTTGATTTGGGGCTGAGTGAGGGGGTCCCCTCTACAGGCCAGAATGGACACATGATTTCCAGCTAGGAAAGGGGTGGTCACACTTAGGGATGTCTTAGCTTCCCAGATCACATATTGATAGGGCTCCCCTTGCGGTTAGTAGCCTATAAATTGCTTTGGGATGCTCTAAGATTAAATACCATGATCTAAATAATTCTAATTACTGGGTGTGGATTTATGTACTGCAAGACAGAAGCCATATCCCTCTCCTGTCAGAGGAATAAATAAACAAAACCCCAAAACTCCAAAAACAAAACCAAAAAGAAACAAAGGCAAAAAAAAACCAAACCCCAAAAAACACCAAATAAACAAAACAAAAAACAAACCAACCAAACAAAAAACCACAAAAAAAACCACCACAAAAACAAACCCACAAAAAATCTTCTCAACAAAGAAGCAGTCCTGCAGTCTGTTAGCAGACAAGTCATGATACCTTGCTTTCATTTTCTGTGCCTCTACCCAGGACATTTGTATACCCTAGTACTCGCTATCTTTAGTGACTGCTTGGGAACAAGTCTACCAAGTAGAATACATTATCCCATCATTAAAAGCTGTCACTTTATTAAAAAAAAATTTCCTGGGACTGTATAAATTACGCCCTCGACTGGTATGTCAAGCCTGTTGTGCAGATGATTTTCTATGTCAGTCTGTTAACTGTCTGATGTTAAGGCGAATCCTACCAGCACACCTGACCCAGCTCCAGGGTCCAGGATAAAGGTTGCTTTAAAAGGCAGAAGCAGATGTAAACTAAGTTCTATAAGCAGATTCCGAATAACAGGGTGCAGTAACCTACCTGTAGGCCGACCATAGCACACCTATAGAACCCCAACTCTTAAATCTGTCGCTTAAATACGCATCATTATCTCACAGGAAAGGAAGACCTTCACAAGTGTGTAATCCCACTTAGAGTAACTGAACAAAACTATGTGTGACCCACCAGAAACTGTCAGCAAAGACTAAGCTTAGCAAGCGACTAGAAAGGGAACGTGTAGGCTGACCCTTCTCGCCTCATATTGCCAGAACTCGCATTCATACAGTCATGCTTCACAGCAGACATGGGTTTTCTGAACTTGCCCAGCCTATTTTGGATGCATTTATTTCTCCAAATTCCACAAAATAAAAAGAAAAATCAAGTGACTACTCCACGATTTCACTATGGGAACTAGAAATCTTAAAAAACTACCAAACAACAAAACAAGAACTTCTGGGCATTGCCTCCAATTACATTTCAATAAATATCAGTAATCTTTCACTGTTCACCTTTAGCATCTCATTTATAGCATTCACTCATATCCTATCCCAGTCTCTTCTCTTCCAGGGCAAAGAGTCAAACCAGTAATGCCCTCTTCACATATAGTGAGTCCATGCCTTTGATTATTCCTGTTGCCTATTCACATATTTTTTCTAGCTCTTCTATAAACTTTTTAAGACAGAGTTATTACAACTGGCTGCAGTATTCAAGAGGTAGGTTACATCACTGAGTTATATAGCAGCAGAACAGATGTTTGATTATGTATCTTTTGATTATCTAGTTTAACCACTCTATGAAGTATCCACAATAACCCAAGATATTTCTTAAATGGTAGCAAGTTACAGCCTATTTGTGCATATATCTGTTCAAGTCGATTTTTTTTTCTGCCTCATAGCTTCACACTTATCAGTTTCCACATGTAACATCAGCATCTATAACAGATCTAGGTCAGACAGACACTTGTTCTGCAGAAGCTTGATCAAGACCCAATGCATTCATCACACCAGTTAACAGAAAGCAGTCAGAAACTGATGTCATATTTTAGCCTGGCTGGACAGTGTACAAGCTGCTCAGCTCATATTTTATTCATTCAGCGTAACTTATTTCTCTTGTATGTTCAGTGTGATTTAGGAAATACTTCTGTCACAGGAGTGCCCTGCACAGAGTTTGTACCACTTCTCTCTTCAGATATATGCAAGGAAAAAATGCAATTAAAAAATAAACTAAAAAATAATTTGTATACCTCCCAACCCCAAAACACTCCATGAGGGCCAGTAGTTGCATTTTTTTCTGCTGCATTGCACTCAAGCATGCCTAAACCCTTAGAGGAAAAAATATTATAGATGTCACAGAAGTCTTGATTTAAATGAAGTACTACAACTATGAAGCTCCCCACCCCCTAGTAGTAGTAAGCTGAAAGCATACACACAGATGCTTAGAACAGGAGCCTATCACAGCTTTCAGATTCACTGAACATCCCTGCAAAACTGTTTTTTCTTTCATCCTTCTAGCTCTGTCACCGATGAGATGTGCTTTCCATCCCATGCGAGTCATTAAATAGCCATCTAACACCATCTGCTGGATTGGAAAGAAAAAAATTATACCAGCACCTCACTGCCAGGCTGAAAGGAAGAAAAAAATGCCCCAAACATTAAGGAAGAAAAAAATTATACCAACACCTCGCTGCCAGGCAGAAAGAAGTAAAAAAATTCCCCAAACGTTTAAGTGTCTGTGGCTCAGGTTTGACTTGGTTCCCTCCCCTCATCTGCACCTTATTTCTGTTTTCTTTCCTCTTTCTAAGAAGCAAATCTGCGCTGTTGGCACTAACAGGCAGTCACAAACACAAAAAGTTCCCTGCTCTGGATGGAACAAGTTTTACAGCGGGCTCTGCCAGGCAATTATGCTTCCAGATCACTGACCTGCAGACCAGCTTTCCCCGTTCCTGATTAAATACAAAGAAAATAACAACAGGCGGGGGGGGGGGGGGAAAAAGCTATCCTGAAAACAAGGCTTCTACAAAGTCAGGATAGAATTCTGCAGAAGTGTAGAAATGAGAGCTGGCTCTCTGCTGAAAATCCAGGACCTCAGCATGAGTCAGAAGCTGGAGATGCAGAGCCTGTGCAGTGAGAGGAAGCAGCCATTACACATTCAGACATTATCTCAGACATCAGCCCTTGGCTTTTAACATCCTGTACAAAGGCCAAGGTACCAGTTGTCTCACCACCATGAAAACATACTTTTGAAGACTGGCAGGGGTATTTTTAACATCCAGTTAGGCAGCTGCCGGATGCAAGATGATAGCTTTTAATTAGTTGTTTGCAGTAGGGGGCTGCACCCCCTTTCTTGTTTCTTCAGGTCAGATTTATTTCACACATCACCTGTTTCCTTACAACATGGGATGCAGTGGTTAAGCTTTTTCTTTCACCAAGAGGAAACACAGGCCTGGCTGAAATTACATCAGATATAAAGCACCCTGTGGAGATTGTGTTTCTACTTCCCACTCCTTTTCTTTCCCCTCTGTTTTCCTACTTTCATACTGAAATTAGGGATGCATCACACATTCGACAGTTAGACACCAGATTTTATGTAAGTTACTGATTTATTCAGCCAGACATTGTGTGAAAGGAAAACTCTCTACTGACTCCTATTGCACACCTCTGTATCTAACACATCTGCTCTCTTATTCAAGGTTTTCCTCTGCTCCAGCTTTTTTGGAAGCACCACTAATAATTTAGCAAAACAAATTTCACAGCAGTAAGCAAGCTGGTTCAGATAATGCTGTAAAAGCTGCAAGGATCCCTGAATCATGGGATCCCCTTAGGGGAAATAAGGTCATTCCTCATGCATCAGTGCTGCCCCAAATGGAAGCTTACCTTCTGTGAGAGAGGCAAATATGATCATAGGGTGAATTTGCTGAATTATTTCCAGGAGAAAGAGGGTAGTTTTTGTGACATTATACAAGACACTAGCAAGACTGCTTCTGAAATACTGCAGAGAGCTCTGCTCACTAAGTTCAGGATGGATAAATTTCAACTGAGTCAGCACAGAAAAGGGTTTTAGGATGAACACAGCAACTGAAAATCAAAATATATCAAAGGTAGTGGGGGCATGAAATAAAATTAAACCTTTGCTTGGTTGGCCAGCAAAATTCAGGCTTGGATTGCAGTTACAAAATAATCTGATCTAACAGCAGCTGCCCATCAGAAGGGCAGCAGTGCCACAGTCCCCCTTGCATTGATATCACAAGCTTGCTCTGCTACTGCATGGAAAGGTTGGACGAAGGAAGCAGCAGAAACATGCAGATGAGGGAAAAGCAAGCATCATCTCCTTCAGCAGAAGAAAGGTCAAATAAGACAATGTAAAACTGTCTTAAGAGGGCAATTTATCAAGTGTTGCCAAGCACAGCAGTTCCAAAAAAACCCCTAAACCCCAAAAGCAACAAACACACAACAACATAAAAAATCCCTAAAACCACACCAAAAAATGAACGAAGAAATCAATTTCAGTTAAAGGACAGCACAGTCCAAGAACTAATGTTTATAAATTAACCATAAGGATATTTAGGCTGGAAATAAGCTTTCTAAATGCCAGTCCTCTCTATGGGCTACTGGGTCCTAAGCCTCAATTAATATTCCAAGAAATCTTGATTAGTTTATAAAATTAATTATATTTTTCTTCCAATTGCAGGGGAATAGAGCATGCTCCTGGAGCTCCATGGCCATTCTACATTCTTAGGTTTATAGTCTCTTTATGCCAGCCTTTGTAACAGAGAAACTATTGAACACATTCAAAGGCTGCAGTAACTAATTTTTTTGCTATAAGCAATGTAAACAAAAAACAAGCACAAAAAAACCCAACAAACCACAAAATAAACAAACAAAATCCCAAACAAAACACTGCTCAAGGTGACTCAAGCCAAAGAATTGAATAAATCTGGACAAAACATTTTATTGCAAGCTGACAGAATAGATCAAAAAGCAATGTGTCCCCTTTGGACATTTGACTTTTCAGGGGAAAATTGGTTCAATTGACCAACATATGTTACAGAAATTGATTTTTTTGCCTGGGTGTTCACTTGTGCAGAAAGGAACTTCTATAGGAGGAGACAGCAAGGACCTGAGGACAGTCAAACACATCAGATAGAGAACATGTCCAGTTTTCTGTCTGCCAGCTACTTTTTATGAGAAGGTTTACAAATACAGATTATCCACAGACACATGTGTAGACACACACAGCTTATCCTAGGCTTAAATTGATTGGTCTGAAGACCTTGGGGTTTCAAAGGAAAATGCTGAGCTGATGGCACAGTGGAATTTCACAGTAGCTGAAAGCCTGCCCCAGAACAACTTGCTCCCCTGATTCCCTACTAGAGTCAGCTCAGCCCTTCAGTCTGCCCGTTATCTTATATGGAGCAGGGCTTCAAAATCACCCCCACCCCTTGGTTAAACTGCCACTTCTGCTCTGATAATGCCTTGCTCCTCTGGACAAGAGGCACAGTCTACATCTTCTATATTTCGTATTTCCCTCTGGAACAACTCAGGAATAGAAGAGAGCATAAGGCATTTAGAGATACAGCATCCAAAGAGCAAAATCATAGCTGTCGTGCTTACAAAGAATATGGCACACAGTGTGCCCCGTGAGCTGTCTCTCTGACAGGGAAAGAGAAGGATGGATGGTTCTCCAACAGTACCACTGACTCCCAGAACTCTTTCAGTGTTATGGCTGAGATAATTTGTGTAAGTATAACACTGAGGCAGGCAAATCAGTTTAGAGTGAGTCACAGAGAGGAGGAGAACGTACGATCGTCCCAGTGGTCATGCTAGAATTTCACTACGAAGCACCTCTCTGCCTCAGTCAGGGCTGAGCCAATGCCCCAGATAAGTACAGAAGGCACTGCAGAGTTTTGTTGGCAAAAGCAGCCTTTACAGATGTGCCCTTGCCTAAGAAGTGTTTTGGGAACCAGGCTGTGGCATTTGGATTTATTCTGTTCACTACAAACTTGGCTGAACTGTGCCACACAGCAGAGGGTTTATCCTGTGCCTTGTTAAACACCCAGCCTTCTCAAAATGCCAGTGTTTTTTTTTTTGTATCAGTACAGGCTAGGAAAAACCAGACAGCTTTTCCACAGCAGGTGGAACATCCTCACTGAACAATCCCAAAAGCACCTGACAGTTTGTTAGCCTGAGAGCTCTTGATGATCTGAGAAATCAGACAAACCTCTGCTATGTCTGTTCCAAGAGATGAAGCAGGCAGACCTGTAGAGGTGGTGGCCATCTATACAGCATCCAGTGCAAGAACAGAAGCAGGATTTCCTGGGGAGGGCAGGTTACAACCTACTCAGGGCAGGACAAGGCTGTGAAGGAAGGAAAATCTCATCTGAGGAAGTTACCTGCTGCTTGTTCCCTGCTGACAACAGAGGCACAGATGTCTTTGTTGGGGGGCACCCAGGGCTGGCTTAACAAGAAACACCTGGGCTGGTGCTGGAGCATTCAGAATGCTGGTGCTTGTCTGCTCTCTGGTTTTCTGCCTGCAAGGGAGCATAGGGACGTTCCCATAAAACTCCACAGTGGATGAGAACACCTGAAGCCATTTGTTAAGCCTCTGTGTTGGCCTCAGGTGAGGTGTGTGGGCTGGCACAGCCCATCTTGGAAAGAGACCCAGCAAAGCACAGAGGAGGTGACTTTTTGGGATGACAAAATCCAGGCTACTGAGTGCACTCACCACACTGTACAGAGATGAGCAGGCATCATCATTTCTTGTTGTCTTAAAACCAGAGCTATCTGGGGAACTGTGGGCTGCTTTCCAACAGAAAAACTCCTGTATAGGTCCTTGGCTGCAGCCTGAGGTGCTTTCTTGCCTCCCTGGGAGACTCCTGCCCAAGTGCCAGGAAAATAAACGCCAAGGGAAGAGGCTGAGACAAAAGGCACCTGCCTCAGCCTGGAGGGAGAGGCAGCCAGGTGGTACCAGAAAAGGGTTGGAAAGCTGAGAAAAAGCTCTGATTCAAGAGCAGCTGAAGCCCACAGAAGGGATTAAAGGGCAACAGCCACCAAGGGCAATGTCTCTCCCTCCCCCCTTGCTCAGCACTGCTCCAGGGAACAGGGACACTGAGGACCTGTTACAGGAGTAGAAACTGTGGTATCAGAGGCAACCAAGTTGTCTTAAATTTGGCAGTTTAGGTTGTTTTGGTTGGTTGGTTGGTTGGTTAGTTAGTTGGTTGGGGGTTTTCTTACCCTCTAGATCTTCTGCTTTTATTAACCACTTCCCCCCATTTCTTTTTAAATACAGTTAAATGAGGTGTCGCACAAACCACTCTGCAACCTCACATTTAACAGCTGGGTACAGTGCTAAAGCCCTGCAGAAATTGAAAACAAATGGCTGCTCCCTCTAATCACATGGAGATTTGTATGGAGCTGTGTCCTCAAGCCCTTGCTCTTTGGCTGCACGGGTGAGAGGACTGAGGAGTACAACCCATGCACCCAGCATTGCTTCTGTCAGGACAAAAACCTACCGTGTAGACTTCGTAATCTAGTTAAGTTAAGAAATATGAACTATATCATTAATACCAGGTAGTATATCTACTCTGCAGTGCTCAAAAGAGTTCTTCTAGTCTCTTAATGCATTTCTTTTCCACAAAGTCAAAAAGTTGACTTTGTCAAAATATATAAAAACTGGGGAGGGGGGCTGATTGCTCTCTTCTCTTGCTGCCATTTTAGTTACTGCTTACAGCAGCCACTGAAATATTAATTCAGAAATTATTATTGTGTATTTTTCAATAGCAGGCAGAAATCTGCTGCGAAACAAGTACACTATAGGTGCAAAACCAGATCCACAATAATGGCTTATACAGAGGGAAACAGTTTTATATACAGTTTAAGGGAATCTGCCTCCCACAGAAGAACAGGGCAGCCAGCAGCCCAGGTTGATTTAGGGAAGTCCACTGTGTTGGGAAAAGAGATCTGCGCAGTTAAAACTGCAATTTTTTCTTGTGAACAAGTAGCAAAGCTATATCCAGTGCTTCCAATGCTCAGAAGTAATCTGTCCAAGCCAGATACCAAATCTCCAATTCTTTATCAAAGTGGCAAAATCATAGATTAGAATCACATAAGATCTTGATTTGGAAGGGACCCATAAGGATAAATTCCAACTCCCTGCTCCTCCTGGGACTCCCCAACACTATATTCAAGATCAGCATACTCCCCGCTGTCCTCAGGCCCAGGGACTTGGGACTACAGAAGCTAGTTTGTATTGAGTCAGGCCAAGAGTAGTGAGCAAACCAAGGGTATTTTCGTCCCTCCATGTCATTTCTCAGGCTTGGGTTAAATCAGATTGTCTGCAATGATAAAAACTTAGCCTGCTTCTGAAACCTCAGAAGTTCTTACCTCCTGTGACATGGACCATGGTTTCTCTTACAGTGGTAAAAAAGAAAAATTACTTTCCCTGGTCACTTTGATACTTTTTTATTCATTCAAACCTATGGGACTACCAGGAAAGCTAATTAGATTTTCTCCTATATTGTTTATTTGTGAAATAAAAATGCAGTTTATATAGTTTTATAATCACCCTTGTACTATGGTAATGCAGTATACGGGACAACTGAGAAATTATCCAACTTGTTAACCACGAAGGAAGCATTGCAAGTACTGGGACATAGAGAAGTCACCACTTGCTCTTTTTTAGCCTCTATAGCTATCTTGTACAGACTCAGTGTGTGGCATGTCTGTGGGGAGCTAAACAACCAGAAGAGGGTAGCATAAGTTAGTTAATAAACCTCATTTGTGAAACAGAGGTATTTTTGAGAGAAACACCTGCTGACATTTCTGGCTGCAAGGCAGAGAAATATAACTTTGAGAAACTCATAACCAAGTATTTGTCAGAACATGGGAAGGCAGATTTACAGTCATAACTGGAAAGCAAGACACCGAGCTTTTTGACTCTATTAGCTCCTGTTTGACTAATGCCTCTATTACTGAAAATGCACATCCAAAGTAACTTCATTACTTTGTTTTTAGGGGATAGCAGCACAAGTGAGCAAAACTAACAGTGTTACCGAGTGCATCCTGCAGTGAATATGAAAAGCCAGATGGGGAAGTCATGACAGTGTGGTTCAGGGCCAGGTAATAGAATATGAAACAGGAGCTTGCTGTGTTCACCAAACAGACACACATTTGATGACCTGAATGAAAAGGCTCCTTTTGCTGCTGCCTCTAATGTCTACCCAAAATAAAATGTGGCTCCGGGAGCTTGTATGTAATAAGTGAGTATTCACAGAGGTTATGTTGCTATATCTAATGGAGCAGAAATACCACTGCAGAGACACCAGCTCACAGGGTCTTTGGAGAATCCTCTTCTATATCTGTGCTGAGGATTGTCCCCTATCAGTGCCCATGGCTGTAAGCAGAACTGAATTGCTGGTGGGCATTTCATTATACAAAGACATAGCGACATGAGTTAGCTTACAATTTATTCTTTATAAGAGATCAAACAGCAGCATTCTTCTCTGAGAAGCTGATAGGGCTTGCCTGAGGAGATATATGAAAGGACAAGGAATATTGGGGAATATTGGTTAGAAATCCCAGACAGGATCAGGCCTCCATGATGCTAGATGATGTACACTCACACAGGATAGAAAAAGTTGTAGCCTGAAAAAGGAAGCTGAAGCTGACAAAAGGTGAGAGGGGAAATGTGCAAAGAGATGAAATACCATGCCCAGGAGCATACAGCCAGTAACTGAACAAGGAATAGAAAATTCCTGTTCCATCAACTTGCTTCTGGTAGAGCTGCTTTAAATAGCTCAGAGTTTGTTAGGTGAAAAAGACTGTATGTGTGCTTAAAACTTGGAAAGGCACTGAAGAGATAATACACCGTTTATTCATATTTTATTTGTACTCCATATCTGAAGCAAAGTGTAAATGCAAGCAGAGTATTTTTTCTATAATTCTTTTCCCTCCACCCGTTCAAAAATAGCACATATTGGAAACACTGGAACTCTCCATTTCAAAGACTGGGACATCAGACTCTAAATGCTAGACTAGCTGCCCTTCACCCTGCTGCTACAATGCAGCCACTTTCTCAGCTTGAGTGTGTGCACTATCCCTACGGAACACAAACAGCAAACAGGAGCTGGAGAAGGGAAGGGGACAGAGAACAACGTATGAAGGTGGCATAAGGATGTCAGACAAATTTCATCCCTTGAAGGGTTTAGTCTCAGATATTGTGAAAACCTTCATATAAGAAATCCAGAAAGCCTTTAAAGCATCAATGTCCCTTCAAATAACCAGCTGTGAACTTGATCACAATTTTGCCTGGACTTGACTATTAGTTACAGAAAGGGCTTCTAAAATGACATGCAAATATCCAGCTGCCGTGTCTGCTTCACTCAGTCCTGTCTCTGACCATTTTTTAATGTGGTATGGAAGCAAAACTAACTAAAAAGATTCTTTCTGGACATCCTTCTAAATGATGCATAAAGGTTACAGTAATAAGCTTGTTCTCATAACATTTCCTGCCTTTGCATTTTGGCTTCACTGGCACACAAGAGATACATTATGGCAAGTGATGTTTGATGAAGTCATTTTTCTGCATATGTTCTGCTCTGCACTGCAGTTCTAGGGAATCGTTTGCCATTTGTGTCAGGCTCGTTGGGCTGAGCTTCCCTCCTGACCTGCCTGTCCATTAAAAGGAGTGTAAGGATGTCCATGCAGAGTCAGCTAGTCTGGCTAGACTGCTTTCCCCTTGTGTTTCCATGCTGCCAGACACCATTCCCTGCAGAGGGATTTGGACTGATGATGAAGTGGGTAAGGGGACATTACCCCTTAGAAACATGCTTGAAGAGCTGCTGTTCACCTCGCTTCCTGGGTTGGCAACATTTACAGCACTGTTGCTCACTGTCCACAGGCAAGGGTAGTGGCTGGAAAAAAAGCAGTACAAATTGAATGACTTATTTCAAAGCATTTTCCCCTCCATAAGACTTGCCATGATAAGGCAATTTTATTATCAGCTATTCAAATAGAGCTACTAAACTAGATCAGCCCTGAAGATCTTGACTGAAAAATCACCAGCCACCATCACACCCGATGACCTTGGACAGAGGCATGGAGAGAAATACACAAATAGATATGAGGTTTCAAGGCTTAAAGATCTTTGTTGCGAATGCTTGTAAATTTTTGACAATTGCAGCTGATTTTCCTGGCACCTAAGTTAGAGAAGAAATGTGTGCATTCATTTGGAGAAAAGAAGGGAAAATATTTGATAATTAATTGGCTCTCAAGGTCTAAATTCCATCCACTCTTAGATAGGTTCCTCATTTCATGCAGAATAATGAGGAATAAATGGAGAAAAGTAATTTAGCTTTACAATGATCACAGACCACAGATACCAGAGTTCTCTGTGGCTGTTTCAAGATTCTGGTTTTCAGCAGTGCTGGGGAAAAATTAAGCTCCCATTGATTTCAGAACAGGAATTAACTAGCTTGTCAGAAAGATCTGGCCAGGAACCTTTATTTCAGAACTTAAGACACATTTCAAATCCTGGACACCAATTAAAGCTTGGAAGAAAGTGTGAATCATTATTACAGTCCTACAAGCCTCAGTGTTCCTCATACCAGCAGTTTTCCTGTAACCTTACCTGGGTCCAGGGCTGGCTCCTCCCTTTGTGTGTGGCACTGAGAGCAAATTAGCATGTGGGGAGGATGGCAAAGTCCAACTGTCATGTCCTGAGAATACCTGAAGATTGTTGCTGGAAGTCTCCAACAAATTAACTGGGGAGGGGAAAAAAAGCAACAAATAAATGCTCACCAACATCTTAAGGCAACAGAACATGGGCAGGCTTGAGGCAACAACCTGATCATGAGGTTCCCAACCACAGGTAAAAAGGAAAAATTCCCGTGTAGCAAGGTGCCATTGTAATTCCAGGTGTGATATCTGAGAAGGTACAGCATGACAGATGTAGGATATGCATTTTTGCAAGCCTGACTAATAGTTTTTCATTAATAATTGACATATATCAGGCAATGTTTTGATACAGATTTCCTTGCAATTTGAGGTTAAATACTTAATAAAGTTTTATAAATATTACCCCATCTCTTGATGTAGGCCAGGTTGGATGTGGCTTGGAGCAACCTGGTCTACTGGAAAGTGTCCCAGTCCATGGCAGAAGGGTTGGAACTGGATGATCTTTAAGGTCCCTTTCAAGTCAAACAATTCTATGATTCTATGACAAATATTTCCATTATACGGGAATTCTTTATAAGTTATAATTAGAAAGCAGATTACTTTATCCTTATTCTTCTTTCTGACCAACTTTTTCTGATCAAAGCAGAATCAATTTCTGAAACTCAGGGCCCAGATCTAGAAAGTGAAAGGGACTCAAGAGATGTTCTGCCAATACCCAAGTGCTTTCACCTCACATCAGCTCCTACCACGTTTTTAAGAGCTGCTTCGACTTGAGAGCTCAACTGCATCATGGCATGACACTGAAAGAAAACATGCAGTGTTCTTTTTGTATAATTGGGAGCTACATTTAAAGCAAAGTCATACACTCTCAATTATAATTAACAGTTACAGTGCATCCAGCTCTTTGTACCTCTTGTTTTGCTGCCTTAAACATACTCGGTGCATGAAGGGTTGGGTGCAGATTGTTACAGACACTCATCATGCTCTTCCCTAGCCTCAGCTCATGCTTGTCTCAATGCTTGTGCTAACTTAAAGCAGTGGTCAGGCAGGCAGAGGAAACAAAGCAATGTTTTATAGCAGTACCTGTAGGTGAGTGACTTCTCTGCACGTAGGGAGGTGGGTACGGAGCAGCCCGATGGCCCCGCAGTGCTGAATACCGCTCACAGCTGTGGGCAGTGTGAGGAGCTGGCAAAGGCAGAGGCCCACTGTACTGATAATTAGAGCTTCCTGGTGCACACATTGCATCTGGGTTGGAAATCAACCAGCCACCCACTTTGGTGGGCAAAGAGAGAAGAAAACTATTATGATTGCATAAAAATGCTGCAATACAATTAAGAAAGTTACTGGCCTTCTTGCAGAACTACCTGTGCCTCAGAAATACCAGATGATTCCAGGACACTGGTTTTTGGAACAACTGACAAAAAAATCAAAATATCTCCCAAAAGCCCCAAACCACCAACCCTAAAAACAAGACCTGGAAGCAACTACCAGAACATGTCACAAACGCCAAAGAACAAATGAAAGAAAAACTATCATTAAAACAAAAAAACCCTCTGCTCCCCCCATTTTTACCTGTTTACCAATGAAAGATAATTTTATAGGTGGCAAAAATATTCATAGTTACAAACACACACACACACAAAAAAAAGGTAAGAAAGCAAAAATGTCATATATCATCTTGATTCTAGATTCCTTTTAATACTGAAAAACTGGATCACAAGGAAAATGATCCCTCTGCAGAACTTCTCACATTATTTCCTATTGTGAGGTTTCTTCAATCTTCTTTTTTTTTTTAAGAGTCTCTTTCTATGAACATAATTCAGGACTCAATAAATGACTAAGCCAGTCAGGAACCAGTTAAGTCCCAGGTTGCCAACACCCATCATATCACACAGAACTTCCAGCTGATATGAATGAAAACCTTACTGTGACAATATGTCATATGTTGACCTTCAGAGAGTGTCTCTGGAGCATCCTTAGAATGGTTTCTGAAAAGCAAAATACTTAGTGGTAAAAATTCTCACTGAGAAATTACAAAAGTTATAAACAGAACTATTCACTAAAAGTTGGAGAAGTGAGTTAAAAAGAGGGGGAATCCATCTTCTTTAACCACCTGCTAGGCAGCAGTAGACCTTTCTACATTCTCCCATAAAGAAAACAGGAACTTGTGTTTTACAACATACACAAAAATGTTTGTAAGTTTGTGCCATATTTGGGGGCTGAACCTGGAGTTCTAATCTAGCTGTGGGCACCAGTCCTCCTTGCAGGCCTCCTCCCCAGACCAAAGCCGGGCTTTGCCTACTGCTCAGCCAGGCAAGCTGAAGGCAGCATTCCCACTTCTGCAACTGCAAACTCTGATGCTGAGACACAACAACTTCTTAAGTGGTGCAAGGAATGAAAGGAAATACAGATTCTCCTTCAGGCACGTGGGACACTTCACGTGTCAGAAGACACAGCAGGTCTAAACAAAATTTATCAGCAATTATGGGCTGGAATGCATCATTTGGATGCTCCTCTGCAGTAAAATTTCAAAAGATAAACCACAATTTGTTTCCAATGGAAGCATCTCCGACACCTTACGTACTTACATCTTAGCACCTACAGGTTACTTTTAATAAACACACCATATATTATTGCACAGTTTTAATAACAGCAGTGTAGTTACATTACAGTTACAGTGCAATTTCACTTCAGTTATGCTTTTTGACATTTGCAGTTAACTTTTATTCTCCCTGACCTATCAAATCACAGGATTCATTGGAGGGCAAGTACAATGTAGTGAACATATGCTGATTATAACATTACTGGTGAAGTTCACTACATCTCATTTCAGGCTTCCTGTGCAGACAGTGCTAAGCCCTAGGATCCCCAACAGGATATTCACCAATTCAGACACCACTGTAATAATTATACAGAGATTCTCCCCACTAATATCAGTGAAGCAACTCTGGATTTAAGACAGCAGAAATAAGATTCAGTTATGTAATATTTCTTTCATATTGATATGCCACAGTTTCAACCATATCAGCAGCAAAATGCTACTGAGAAAAAAAAAGAAAAAAAAAGAAAAAAAAAGAGCTACAGAGCAAAAAAAATATGAACTCACCTTTCCTTTGCATCCAGGAATGCTTTGGCAAAGGGGTTATACTTGATTTTGAGAGCTGTTATCTTGAGTTTACAGAAAACAAAGCACGTTAGTGAAGGCAATTTGGAATAGAAACTTAACAAAATATCTTTGAGAGTAATCTTAAGTGAAATATTCTGGGTTAGCCTAAAATATATCCCCACACTTTATGTTTTCCAGAGCTAGTTAGGAGACAGCTCTGCTCATTGCAGTGTTGTGTACTGATCAGGGCCACAAGCAGAACACCAGTTGGGGCAGCCTGGCATGAGCCAGTCTGCAAATCCTGTGGGGTGGTGGACCATTTCAAGAGTTTAAACACTGAATTCCTATCAAGTCTGAATAAAATCTGCAGCAACACCAGGTAACAGATGTGACACGGGAGTCAGCAATTCTCACAATCCAAAGCATACATCAATTACATTTTCAGGATTGGGAAGAAATTTTCCCATGGGATATTGTGCTGTTACACAATTTTATGTATTATAAGGAGCAGGGAGAGACAGGGTTATTATTATAACTATCAGTTATTGCTGGAGAAAGATATTGGACTTGACAGTACAGCTGTAGGGCTGTTTGTTTTTTCCAGTAAAGGATTGGGATGCCAGGACAGATGGACCAGTCTGCAACAGCTAGGGCAGGATATTAAGCTAAGCCTGGCTTAGTACTGCAGCCAGACTCTAAATTATCAATGTTCTACTGCAGAAAGACTGGAGTATTAGGCTGGATGGAACATTACATTGCATGGGACTGCTGGGGAAACAAGAAAAAAGCAGGCTGGTCTTGTAAACAATAACCTTTTAATATATCTCATCAATAGTGACCAAGAGCACAGTGTGGCATCCACCTACCTCTTCATTTTGGTAGGCAGTCACAGCTATGAACTGCGTCTCAGGGAAGGAGCAGTTCATCACCATCCGGTGGGGGCCTCCCACGCGAACTATGTGTACCTGGGGCTCATATTTATGCAGGGAGTTCAGCATTATCTGCAGAAAGCAAAACAGAGAGAGGGACATCACTCTGGTATCTCACAGCTGCTCTTTTGCTCTGGCTTGGTAACTGACCCAGACGTCACTGTTAAACCTCCTCTGTCAGTGATCACTGAAACAGAAGGACAGGTGCCTTCTTCACACAGTCACAGAATAAGTGGAGCTGGAAGGGACCCACAGGGATCATCAAGTCCAGCTCTCAGCCCTGCACAGGACCATCTCCAAGAGTCACACCATGTGGCTGAGAGTATCATCTAAATGCTTCTTGAACTCAGACAGACTTGCTGTGACCACTTCTCTTCCCTTATGAAAACCACAGGGCGGAACAGAATGAGACTTCACTGGACTTGCATTTAAAGCTTTTGACACAGCAGCATTAGTGAATATTTGTATTGGCTGCTATGGCCTTCAAACGATTGGGATTCCACTTCAGTAAGAGCTGCTGAAACAGATCGGGGCACTCCCTGTCCTGCTTCTACTATCTGAAGGACTCAGAGAATCACCATCACAGAAACTGGGACCAGGGGGGAGCTCAGGGAGTCACCTAGTCACCTCTCTAGGCAAGATGAAGTGTATCTAAACAAGCCTTGGCAGATCTCTCTAACCTGGCACTAAAAGCTACAAATAGCATTGATTCCTGGCAGTCTATTAAATTGTTTAACTATCTCTACTGCAAGAAAAAGAGGTGGGGTTTTTTTAAATCTGTACTTTGCAAAGTGATGTGTGCATAGATACATACATACAAACATATATAAAAGAAAGAACACAGCTGTTAGTATAAAGCACCTCTAGTCAGCTGCTACTTTCTAACACTATCGTATATCTGAAGCACAGAGTGGGGACATGGTTTACCTTAACACTGTTGTCAAGATTTCAAAAGGAAACAAGGGAAGCCTCAGTTGTTTGTTATTTGGTGACTTTTGTCTGGGCTCTGTTTATTATATGGCTTTTCCTCCCCTGCTTTCTACTCTGTTCCTCTCCATTTCATCATATATACATACCATGTTCCCCTGTATTTTCCCCCCAGGATCTCTTTGACCCTCCAAGTTTCCTGTAGCCTTTTTTCCCCCATGCATATTTTTTCTGAGGTCCTGAATGCAAGAAAAGCATTTGCAAACTCAGATCTTGTTCTATGCTGCACAATCATTCTTGTGTGCTGGTTTCATGTATGACTTATGAAAAGTCAGATCATCTTCCTGTTCTCCAGTCTGTAAAAATTGAGATAATTTCCTACCTAATTAGGGTACTAGGCTTATGGAAGTACCTCACAAACCTAATGGAAATAACAGATGGAGAATGTATAACATTTACATGGAAAAAATTGATTCTGGGCTGCCAAGTATCATCCACTGTAGGAGTTTTGTACTAAACAAATGAGCAAACAAAAGGTCTTGTGCAACATTTTGCCTTTAGATGCATCATCAAAAATAAAATATGAAACAAAACTAATTTCCCTGTTTGGATTTTTAAGGGGTTCAAAGAGAAAGTCACTTATTTCTGGTACATGTGGTTTCTTTCCAAAGGCCAAAGCTGATTCAATGGAATATTGATAATTATCATGATGCAGAAGCAGATGTAGTAATTATTTCATTTAGGAGCAGCCTTTTATTCTGCTATCTGACTCCTGCCAACATTCCACTTACACCAAACAACATTGGGGAACACAACAAAAACCTAATACGAATGACCATTTTTCCCCTCTTTCTCTGAAGTCCTATGTAAAAATCCCCAGCACACAAGACCAACTCTGAAAAGCTCCCTGATGATTAAGTAAACCACAGCACTCTGTGTCTCTTAACATCAAGAAGTCCATTAAAATCTGAAAGTGCCAATTAAGGCCTGTTTATCCCTGTTTACATTTGGCCTCCAGAGAATAATTGGCATCTGTGGGTGAAGAGGCCTGTAAGGGCTTCTATAATTACATAAATGCACCCTTGATATTTCTTGATTGGTAGGTGCTTGCAATTGAAGCCAAGAGGTGTATGTGGAAACATCAAGCCATACCTGCCCACTCCCATTGAGCTTGTTGGTAAGTTTGACTTTGCTGAAGGAAATGGCAGCTTTCATCCAATGGGCCCCAAAGTTGGGAGAGTCTGGGTGGATGTAGACACAGCTGTGGTTTGGTGGCTCTGGTTTCCCAGCTGGCACCCATTCTCCATTGATGTACTTCCATCGGTGGCCATCAGTTGGAGCGAAGTCCAGCAGGAAGGAATACATAGCATTTGGGTCCAAGCCTGACACACTGATCTTCAAAACAGGGAACATCCGCCTGGCCAAGGAAACAAAAAAGGGAGACACCACTGGAAACCGGTTTTGAAAGACTCTCCTCAGTATGTTTGTGTCCAGATGCTCACAGATTAGTTCAGTGCAAAAAATATCCTTCCTGCCTCCCTCCTTCTATCCAGCTGAAGAAGCCTCTTAAAGGTTAATATTTTAGTTTAGTTTAGTTCAATCATTTGGAAAGACCTTGTGTTATCCTAAAGTAGGGCACTAAGGTCTTGATCACACCAAGAATTATGAACATAATGAGCTGTGTATAGGATCAGCAGAATCTAGGGGATCTGGACATGGTAAATACATCCTTAAGTGTGGAACCAGAAAGAACAAACAGCTTTAAACAGAGCAGAAAATGACTGAGAAGGTGGAGCTGAACCACAGCTTCACTGCAGAATCCTATTAAAAAGTGCACTTTGATGTTTAGATTGACCCTGTTACACTCTACCATGCTCTGTCCAGTGGCCAAGTCCCACTTTGTCTGACTCTGGATATATCCTCTAAAATCATCCTGCACTCTCCACCAATCAGGACATAATACTAACAAGGTATTCAACAGATTCCAGTTAGATTTATTGGCCACACTACTGTATACAAAAAAGTTTCCTTTCTTCCTTTGAACGGATGGACATGTTTTAGAATTTTGTGAGCAAAATCAGTCAGTTCCCTCTGTCAGTTCCCATGGTTCTTGTGTTGGTCTACCCAACATCTCCCACTTGAGTAGTGGTTTCCAGGTAGCACTATTCTGAATGCCCTAATCTGCTACATTTTCCTGGTCTAAAAAACTTTCTTTGCATTATCAGGGTTGTGTCATGTTAGTATGGCATGACTTTAATAAAATGCCTTTTTATATAATTTTCCATTGTTTTCCACATATTTCATTACTCTTTCATTCAAAATTCTTACTACAGGGATATATTAAAAACTTTGTAGTTAGCTGAAACTTTTTTTCTCCCTTCCTTAAGTGCAACTATTCACATACAGTCCCATTACAGTCATACAAATACCCAGGTTGAGACGTTCTGGTTAAAATCTTTGCCATTGGGCTTTGCCCTTGGCAGTACTTCTGGTAATTTGATCCCATGCTTCCATATTCCTTGACCTCATCAGCTTGATCAGGTTCTTTTGTTTTTAGTTCCATCTTACATGCAATATTGTCCTTTTCTAAGCTCTAAACATCTATCCAGCCTTCCACCATCTTGTGCATTTAAAACTGAAATCCTACCTTTGTTTAGTTTGGGGAAAATGCTTCTTTTGTGCTTAAAGTTCCAATTACACCTTTCCTCAATCCCCTTCTAACTATTCTTTTTTCTTTTGTAAAATAGATTTGCAGGAACTCACAGCTTGACTTTCAGCAGTTTTCTGTCTCTCACAGGGTTTGTGACTGATGCCAAAGAGCTTTGAATTGACACCTCAATGCCTGAAAGTCTACAGGCAAAGAGTTAGTAAACTCCAACAGTTTCAGGAACTGGGAATAATTTGTGCTCAGAAGAACAGAGGAGTCTCCCAACAAAGGTATCCTATTCATTAAGTTTCTTAGCTTGTCAAGGAATATATGTAGTTGCTGTTATGTGTCACCTCCAACATTCTTCTCACATGAGTAACAGGCCTCCCTGCCCCAGACACCTCCACACTGACCTCTCCCAGCAACTGTCATTTTTCCATGACACATTTTTATGGACAGGCCAATGAATCTTTGAGCTCTTTTTCTCTATGGGTGCAGAGAGACTGGTTACACCAAAAAAAACACAGCAATGGCCTGAGGTCTGTGGCCATGGGGCTAAGGTAGCTTTCTAGGCTTAGTTAGGTAGCAGTGCAAGACATCCAAAATACCTAAAGGAGCTGAAACTCCAGTCTCTTTCAAGGATCACTGGAAGTCTTTGCCTCTGCAGCCACACTCTCCTGTGACAGCCAAATACAGATTGCTAACAATCAATTTCCCATGACACCCCCCTCACCACCTACCTTTCTGGATACCTTTATATAGTTCTTACTGTATATATTCAGCACCTTCTGCTGACAGGAAAAGACAGGATTTCAGAAATTTGAGACTTTTTTATCTAATATTAATAATTGGTGATGTAGGGTCAGTGCAACATTGAGGAAGATATCATAGAATAATTATAGAAACATCGAATGGTGTGGGTTGGAAGGGAACTTAAAGATCATCTCATTCCAAACCCCTGCCATGGGCAGGGACACCTTCCACTAGACCAGGTGCTACAAGACCCATCCAACCTGGCCTTGAACACAAAAGGGATGGAGACCCACAACTTCTCAGGACAACCTGCTCCAGTGCTTCACTGCCCTCACAGTAAAGAATATCTTCCTAATATCTAATCTAAACCTGCTTTCATTCAGTTTAAGACAGTTACCCCTTATTGTATCCCTCCGTGACCTTCTAAAAAGTCCCTCTGCAGCTCTCTTGTCAGCCCTTTTTTAGATACTGGGAGGATGCTATAAGGTCTCTCTCTTCTCCATGCTGAGCAACCCCAACTATCTCAGCATTTCCTCATAGCAGAGGTGTTCTAACCCTCAATCATCTTTGTGGCCCTCCTGTGCACTTGCTCCAACAGGTCAATGTCATTCGTTTGCTGGAGACCACACAGCTGGATGCAGCACCCCAGGTGGGGTCTCCCAAGAGCAGAGGAGCAGAATCACCTCCATTGCCCTGCTGACCATGCTGCTTTTGATGCAGCCCAGGATGTGTTTGGCTTTCTGGTCTGCAAGTGCACATTCATGGGTCATGTTGAGCTTCTCATCCACCAACACTCCTGAGTCCTTGTCCTCAGGGCTGCTCCCAAGCCATTCTCCACCCAGCCTGGATTTGCTCTTGGTATTGCCTCAGCCCACATGTAGGACCATGAAATTCACTTCATGAGGTTTGTACTGGCCCAGTTCTCAAGCCTGCCAAGGTCCCTCTGGGTGGCATCCCTTCCCTCCAGCATGTTGTACACACCACACAGGTTGGTGTTGTTGGCAAACTTGCTGAGGGTACACTCAGTCCTACTGTCCATGTCACCAACAAAGGTATTGAAAAGTACCAGTCTCAATACCAACCCCTGAGGAACACCACTCATCACTGCTCTCCACAATACTGTGAACCATGGTCTTTCTAATTAAATAGAAGTTCAGCTGAGGATTTATATGCTACATGTGTTTTTCTGACCAGGATGTACCAGCCACCCAACTGATGTGAGAAAAAGTATGGATGCATTGCTCCCTCCACCCCTTAGACCTTCTACAGTTGGTCTTCAAAGTAACACATTTAGATATGAAGATGAAATTGAATTATAGGGGAAAATAAATCACATGAAAATTTAATTTCACTAGATTTCTCAGAGCTATTTGTGTTACATACAGGTTGTTAATTTCTCTGCCCACAATGCAGGTGCCTCTGCCTTTCTATTTGAGAGGCTTGAGTTTATAAGGCCAGAAGAGAACACTTCCCTCTGTTAACCAGCTTCACTCACAGTTAATCCCTGCCTTGCTTGGACCAGCATTGTCTTGACTGTACAGATTTTAATGGTGGAGAACTTACCATCTCACTTCTTCAGCCACTTAAAGTGGCTTTACTCTTAATATCTGTCTTTTAGCCTGGCACATGGTGATTTCTGCAAATTTATTTCAGTCAGAATGTTCGTTTCAGTGATCAGGCAGGTGCACAGGTGACCCCCAATTACTGCAACAAATCTGAACTTCAGCCTCTTCAATTTATTTAGAGCAGGTCTGCTACAATTACCCCACAGTACAGAACCTGAGTGGGAAGATGTTTGATATCAAACTTGAATGTGCAGGAACCAGTAAAGCTGCTTTAGCATTTAAGCCTGCAAAGGCCTTCTTTCCCCCTACCCACATTTGCCTTCACTGATCCCCTGTGGATTGTTCCCATCAGAGATCAGTGCCTTCCTGCCTCCAGGCAATAATGGGGATTGCAAAGTCTCAGGATACTGCATAGGTAATACAGTATAACCACTTAGAGAGAAAACCTACTCAATCAGAAAACAGAGCACTTGACATAGAAGCGTCAGTTGGATACAACAAGTCTGAGTACAATAGCAGATGGTTTCCCACCCTATCAGTTGCACCCATTGGGATGTATTTTGTGATAAACCACGTGGTTTAATTTTAGTGATGTCTATCCTGGTCAGAATGTATTTATCTTCCCCGTGTACCAAGACATATTGCTAGGGCAGGTGACTATTATAATGAAGTATGATATGGCCATGGAAACATATCTATGTATTAACACTCAAGATGCTTCATCTAACTATGGCATTTTGGGACCCTTGGTACCAATAAGAGATGACACAATAAGAGCAGATAGAACCGTCCATGCTAGAATTTGATGCCTGAGGATCACTAGTCAATTAGACTTTCATTCTCTGGGATGCTCCCAGATCAGGTTTCACTTTAATTTCTAGGTTTTGTTAACAACATATCCGTGGCAACAGTTTTAGTTTTCACACACAGTAAGTTTAGACTGGCTTTCTCTTTCACAGTAGAACATAGTTTTCAAAAGCCTTTGTATACCCTTCAGCAAGAGTGATTGTGTTAGTTATACTGACTGAAGCAGCAGCAGCACAAGGTCAGTATTTTTTCTACTGAGAATCCCCCTGGAGACAAGAATTCTGAACCTGAAAAAAACTCGGCACTCAAGTTTGTCTCAAGTTTGTCTTTTTTTTTGAATAGCATGGACTTGTTCAGAGATCTTTGCTGCAGGCCACAGTCTGTATTTCATTTTTTTTTTGGTGCAATAATATGTTTTTTATGAAGGATACTTTCAGAAACACAAGAAATCCTTTCTCATTGTGTCTGATGCTACAGTAACTTTGGTAAAAGGATTTATGTGGATGACTGTGCGATATACTTTTGTGGTTTGTTATTTTGATCATAAAGAACCTATTCCTGCCTCCACTGACATTCCTAGAGATGTCACTGGCTTTAGAAAAAGTAGAATCAAGCTGATAAGGCATGTATAAGTTAGAATAACAAAAATAAGGCAGCTTACAAAATGAAATAAAAAGGCATATTCAGATAACAAAAGATTCCCTTATCACAAAAAGATTTTGTCTATGCACTCACACTGACATTTTAGAGAGAACTAATATCACAATGCAGTCATGATTTATATTAGCTGGGAGGAAAGAAAATGAAAAAGCCTGTTGGTGAGGTGCAACTTTAATGAATTTTAGGCAAACCCTTCTTACCTCAGTTTTGGTCACTTACGCTGCCAATTCAATTTAAACTACCATACACCAAGAATAAGTCCACTCAGAAGTTTGTAGCCTAACAGCAGTTTTTAAAGCAATTTAAATGAAGCAAAAGCAGCTTCTCGGTGTAAGGAGAACCTCAGCAGCAGATTTCTATCACTGTAGTTTATTAAGAGGAATCAGAATGGCAACAGGTACTGTTACCCAAGAGCTGGTATTTTGGGAAGGTAGCTGTTCTCTCACCAGAGTAACCTTGTTGAGCAGACAGACTAGATTTTTCTTTTTTACTGCTTTCACCTATGTCCCTTGTCAAGCTACAGCCAACAGTAATTTCATCTACAAATTCTGCTAAAATGAAGACTGCAAAATCAATGAAAGTCCACACGAGTAAATTTGCATCTCTTAATTCCTCTCTCCTATGTGGATCTCCTGAGAGATCTTGCAAAAGAAACATATGCATGTTGGGGGGGTGGGAGTGGGAGTTGCAGCAGAGGGTACATTAAATTAAAACCTTAGTGCCACTGCACTGGCAAACCTTATTTCAGTAGCTGCTTGTCTCTTATGGGCTGGACTCTGCAGTCAGCCCAATTCAGAGCAGAATCTCTGTGGAGAGCCTTCCTTAAGCCAGTGCCTGGTTCAGAAAGAGTATCCTTCTTGACAGGTTTTGCACCCTTCTACTGTGCCTTTCTGTGTTCCCCAAATAGTAATAGATCCATTAACATCACAACATTTTGTCTTTCTAAAACCATGTAAGTTAAACAATATTCCAACTTGTTTCTAAGGGCACCAGCAAAAGCTATGGAGCCATGCCAGTGTGGGACCATGCATACATACACACCACGTAGAACACAGTTTTGTTATACCCCATTCTAGTACAGACTGCTTGTACAAGCTGTTAATATCCAAGGCCAGAGAGATGGGAACTGCAGCTGGGATAACAGCACCAATCTGCTTCTGTATAGTAATTTGAGGTCCACAGGTAAGGACTTGCTAATAAAGGCTGATGGTTATTAGCACAAGAAGTCATTCCAAAGGTTTTGAGAGGTACCGTCTATTCCCTTGCAGAAGTTCCGTTTTTGTGCAGCCTTAAGTCAGTCAATATATTTTTCCAGCATGTTTCACAGTAGGAATAATGGGTGGCAGGAGTGGTTTGGCAGTGACCAAAGAGGAGCAGGGATACCCCATTTTGTTCATATGTTGGTTTTAGGGGACTGTGAGGCTGCAGTCCCCTAAAAGCTGTTGTGTGCTCATTGCAGTTCTTTCAAGTCTGCACACACACAGTTTATTATTATAGCACTTAACCCCCCTGGCTGTCACCTACACTCAGCCCACAGATCACTCACCTGCCGTTCTTGGTCACAATCATCTCATTAGTGACTTCCCTGAATCTCTGCCAGAGCGTCGCATCCTCTAAGACAACCTGGAGCTGTTTCTCAGTGGGGTCGCCTTTGTCTCTCCCAGCCCGGAGTTCGCTCTCCACTACGCTGAGCAGCCTGGAGACAGTGCAGTCGCTGGGTTTTTTGCAGCCCGGGTCTGCCATGACGACTTTACTGCCAGAAACTTCAGGTAGCTGCTGAAAAGACAAAAATAATGAGCTACATAAAAAAAAAAAACCAAGTCGGTTCATTGGGCAACGACTGACAAAGATGCTCTCCTCACTCTTTTGCCACTGACAAGCTCTTTCCTCTGGAAGTCCCAATGGGCAGTGACACCAGTGTGTGGAGGTTTACGCACACGCTCCACACAAAAAGAGGACTATCTCCTAATTACCTGTCAGACAGTCAGGTGGGTGGCAGGCTGATGACTCAATTGGCTGCCTTGAAAGAAGAGTCCTCCATCCAAATTAGCATGCTTTTATCTTTTTTCAACCTGAAGTGGGTCTAATTGTTCTGCTTGAGAACCTGGTTTCCATTAATGAAAATTGTTTCATTTCCAGACTGAAACAATGCATGGAAATTGCATTCATGCTGGTGCGGACTCCGACTGAAGGAGCTTGTAAGAGTCAAGATAGTTACACAGAGAAGGTAGTCTTAAAATATTTTCGCTGGGCATGTTGAACAAATGCATTAAGCTCATTCCTCTATGTTCTTAAATCAAAATGTACCAGTAAGAGACCATTCTGCATTGTGGCTTCACTGCACAAGGAGACGGTAGCACCCCTAGATTCCACTGTTGATGCATATTTTGTCCATCCTTTGGTCCCACTGTCATTCAAAAAACTCTGCTGCACCTTACAAGGGCTGAACTTCCCTCTGGCTGCATTTCCAGGGATAGACTACACACTTCTGGAGCCAGATGTGAGCTTTACTGCCTGAGGCCTGACATTGCTGACCTCCTCAAGGTCCATCTCATACAAAGGCTTCTTCAGAACCCCTGAAAGAGGCATTCCCCTGAGACCATCTCTGACAAGCCTAATCCAACAATACATACTCACCACAAAGAAGGCACCATTTTACTGAGACGTCCAACAATTTCAGCATTCAGCCAAGGATGTGAGAGACCTGGGTTTAATTCCATTCAAGAGGGTTAAGTGGAGGCCCCGTGAATACCAGTGACCCGTAAGCACTGGACTTTGGTATACAGCAAGGCATTTGAGTGCCTAACTTCTCCTGATAGATCTATCTTTGATAGTGCCTCTGAAATTTCTGGTCTGTTGGGTATAACAGAGTCAGGGACTTGATTATGAAAATGCAGCATTGGAGGTCATTTTTAGAGAAATACACTTTTTGTGTACTTATTGAGAACTTTGCGTTCCTTTAATTCAATAGCCCGTGATGAACTCCTGGGCTTCTGATCTTTCTAAAAGACAAAACGACTTGGTGGATCACTTGGCATTTTTACAGACAAGAAAGAGTATGGCAAAGTTTTTAAAACAGAATTTAAGTTAAATCCATCATTTGACAAGGCCCAACAAACAGATCTCACAGTTAAAAAGCTGAGAGATACCATCTACCTCAACAGCAATGGCCAGAGCTTGATGGCACCTTATTTGGCAACTAGTCCTGCTGCTAATCCTACAAGGAGTAAGGATCCTGCTGGCAAATCCTCAATGCTTCACAGCTGTAGGTATGCAGCAATGTGATGTTCGGCAGAATGGGAGACTTTAGGAAAGAATCCTCAATTCCCAGAAATGTCAGCACCATAGGAAAATGCAACCTAGGCAGGTCTGAGGTATTTTCTCTCCTCCGTTCTACTCTTGTGAGACCCTACTTGGAGTACTGCATTCAGCTTTGGGGCCCCCAGCACAGTAAGGACTTAGACCTGCCAGAATGACTTCAGAGGAGGGCCACCAAGGTGATTAGAGGGATGGTGCACCTCTCCTGTGATTATAGGCTGAGAGAACTGGAATTGATCAGCCTGGAGAAGAGAAGGCTCTGGGGAGACCTTATAGCAGCCTCGTACTTAAAGGGGGCTGATGAGAGCTGGAGAGAGAGACTATTTACAGGACTAGTAATGTAGTGATGTAGTAGTAGTGATGGGACAAGGGGGAATGGCTTCAAACTAAGAGTAGGTTTAGATTAGATATTAGAAAGAAATTCTTTACTGTGAGGGTGGTGAGGCACTAGAAGATGTTGCCCAGAGAAGGTGTGGATGCCCCATCCCTGGAAGCGTCCAAGGCCAGATTAGATGGGGCTTGGAGCAACCTGGTTTAGCGGAAAGTGTCCCTCAGTAGAGGGTTTGGAATGAGATGGTCTTTAAGGTCCCTTCCAACTCAAGCCATTCTATGATTCTATGCTGCCCCCAAACTTCACTCTCTAAAACCCCTTCCCTCTCTTCTGTTTTTAATTGTGAACTTCTAACAAAAATACCTAAATTATTTTATCAGTAAGCTTATGTTCTGAATTAGACTAGCAGGTGTCAATTAGCAACTTCTAATTCATAAACAGCCCGTTTCCACTTCTGTACAACTAAATAATGTACTTTAAAATCTATAGGATATTTAGGTACCTGCAAGTGTGACTCTTTGCATTTGGAAAAAATAATTGCATCTCTGGTAGTATGTTTGTGTAACATGGAATATGTTTATGTTTGGGTTTCCCTTTCCAAATACTCAAAGAGGAGAGAGAAGCTGGGTTTTTTCCCTGAATGTGATCAAATGGCACAGCAAATGCATAGGAAATTATGTGAGACATTTTTTATTATTTTAAATAATATAAATGCAATTAAACACAGAAATTAAAGCTGTTGAAGTACCATGAATTTCAATGCAACATCTTCAGTTTTTCAGTCAGTTCTAAAACAGAGACATGTTATTTTGAGACTATTTTTTTAGTTGAAGCCCTATTTCTATACAGCTTTTTTTAGACTCAGTTGCTCAGAAATCAGGAGATTCAAAGTTGAAGCAGTAAAGAGATAATAGCTCATAAAAATAGTAATATTTCAGTAATTACACACAGTTGTTTCTATAAACAAATTAAAATGTAAGCATCCTGGGTTTTAAAAGTACTGACTGCCCATCTCTCCCACAAGGCTTCAAGTGGAGTAATACCAGATTAGAGCCTCCAAAAAATCACATCCCGACTACCTTTCTTTAAGGTGCTTAGAGGAAAACAAAAGCATGCACAAAAGCAACAACAGTTGATGTTGGTGGAAGGGTTTCCCAATGAGGAAGTGAAACACTTTCTCACCAGCAGACAGTGGTGCATCACTAGAGGTAAAGAATAAGTCCAGAAAAGATGGATTGGAAATGGAGGTTGCCACAAAGCAAGAGAAAGGGATGTCCTGCTTGGAGTGTACTGCTTGCCCAAAACACTCCATGGACTGAACTGTAGATAAAGAAGGGTATATGGAAGGAATGGATAATGGTCCCATTCCAGTAATGGATTGGGAGGGAAGTTTTTCATTGATAAGACTGGATTTTTTACATCTACCATTCCTAAGGGAGAAGCACGAATGTGTTTGCTTAGGTGTATCATACTAAAGCTTGTATCCTGCACAGTAATAAGATGCACTTTCAGTAAGTAACACTTGGGTGCTTACAGTTATCACTCACACAAGGTGACTGATGTTTCAAAGTCTAGTGTCCACAGGGGAAAAACCCCACAAATCTAATAACCTTCATACCTAATATCTAACTTTCATATAGTTTCAGTTTTAGTAACTATGTTCCCACAGCTCAGGATGCCTGAAACCACAACATTTTCCAAGATGAGAGTAGTTACCGTGGTTGGTTAGTGGAAACAGCCTAATTACTATTTTCAGCATAAGGAAGGGTGTTTCAGCTGTAAGAGTTCAGCCTAAGGTCAATTTGTGATGTATGTAGCAACATACCCAGAAGGCACAGCTCACCACTGACATATCCTCCCAACCTAAAACAAATAGCCAAAGAAATTACAAGTTTGCCTGCATGCAAGCAAATAATCAGCTGAATGTACTTGGGCCTGAGATTTTACTTTAAAATACACATCCAAACCAATACGAACCCCATTCCATGAATCAGGCTTCCTAGAAATTGTACATTGTCTCTGTGTCACACAGCTGCCACGCAAGATGGTTGTAGAAGGGAAACCAGATAGATTCATTCTCAAAGTTATTTTTTTACTGTTGGCTTTTCATTGAACAAAAATACAATGGGTGGAAATCTACTTTGAATATTTACCTGTTTTAGGAGAAGTAAATCTAATCTTATGTCTCTCTGTTCACCTAAATAACAACTTTGAATGCTTTCCAAACACCCCTTCTTTCTCCTGCTTTCTTGCAAGGTTAATTTTTCCAAGTCTACAGGTGCTGAAACTGAAGCACAGATTAATGTCCCTGGTGTAGGTATTGCTGGGGCACTGAGAATAACCCATTCTCAGATGTCAAGTGTTATTTCTTGGGCTGGAAGGTAAAGCTTTCTGATTCTAACATTTGCGAAAAGGTAGCTGCACTTACAGAGGAGCACAGTAGCTGTTTCTGATGACTGTCACTCAATGCCAGTGAAAGTGGGACAGAGCAGGGGCCAATGGACAGAAGACTATTACCCCTCTAGCACTTACCTCCTGTTTAATTAGACAAACAAATCAGTAGGTGCATCAGAGGGAACAGAAAATTCTCCTGAAAACCCTGCAATGTCGTAAGGTTTCCCTGAAACCCAGCTGAGAGAGCTGCGTACTTCCAAGCAGGGATCAGACACCTTGTGGCTCACAGCCAGTCAGAACTAGTTAAAACCACTCATAATCATCTTTGATTTACTAATAAGTATTTAGTGACTCCTATTTTTAAATGAAGCCATGAGGACTGGGCAGAGCAATGAAAGAACAAGCCTGCAACACTTACTGGAGTTTACTCACCAAGTTATGGCAGGAAAAAACAAGGGGTTATTTTTGACTTTTTAATTAAGCTTGCTGTAAAATGCCCCTGGCCAGCAGCTGGTGAGGTACACAGAAAGAAAGAAATAACTAAAAAAAAAAAAAAACACGCAAGAAAAAAGTTAATTAAAGAGCCTTTCTTGCCTTGACATTGGATAGCTGTTTTTTGGCCTTTAGGTGCATGTTTCCAAATAAAAGGCAGCCCTTCATCATCAGATGAAATTGCAGAAAACAAGACTCACTCTTTCCATCTCCAAAGCTCCCACTGCAGCATTCAACTAACCCCCCTCTGAACATTCAGTCCCAACACAGGGAAATGTAACCTCCATCACCATGACACTCCCAGGAAATCGACACCTATCAACTACCACAGAATAATTAAGAAAGGATAAAAAGACAGCTGCTTTCCTTCTGTTTTTTAATCATGGACCCAGCCCCTTAAGAGATTGCTAGGCTAGAAGAGACTTAAAGAAGATTAGCCTTTTCATTAATGGTGGCGGTGAGGGGACAGTTTCAATAACTTCCACTGGGTATGTTTTTAGCAGAGAGGCAGGCAGCTTGTTCAAATAGTACCTCATTGTATATCTGAGATCATAACTGAGATTAATTCTGAGCCCAGAGAGCAGGGGAGGCTTTCCGGATCAATCNCTGAATTCAAGCTTCCTAGTTTTCAGTTCTAGTGTCATGAATAAAGATTTTTTTTTTTTTTAAAAAAAAGGAAAGAAAAAAAGAAAAAAGGAAAAAGGAAAACAGAAAAACTGATGTGGTGTGATGGGTTGACCCTGTTTGGGTGCCAGGTGCCCATCAAAGCTGCTGTGTTTCTCCCCTCCTCAGCTGGGCAGGGGCAGAGAAAAGGCTTGTGGGTCAAGATAAGGACAGGGAGAGATCACTCACCATTTACTGGCAGGGGCAAAACAGGCTCAACTGGGAAATTCGTTTAATTTATTATCAATCGAAACAGAGTAGCCTAATAAGAAATAAAACCAAATCTTAAAACACCTTACCTCCACCCCGACTTCTTCCCAGGCTTAACCTCACTCCTGATTTTTTCTGTCTCCTCCCCACCAGTGGCTTTCTCAGGAGAAGGACTCCTCACACTCTTCCTCCATTCCAGCATAGGGTCCCCGCATGGGAAACAGTCCTCCACAAACGTCTCCATCAGACCTTCCCATNATAGCTGGAATCACTGTAACAGCAGGATCTGAATTCAAGCTTCCTAGTTTTCAGTTCTAGTGTCATGAATAAAGATTTTTTTTTTTTTTAAAAAAAAGGAAAGAAAAAAAGAAAAAAGGAAAAAGGAAAACAGAAAAACTGATGTGGTGTGATGGGTTGACCCTGTTTGGGTGCCAGGTGCCCATCAAAGCTGCTGTGTTTCTCCCCTCCTCAGCTGGGCAGGGGCAGAGAAAAGGCTTGTGGGTCAAGATAAGGACAGGGAGAGATCACTCACCATTTACTGGCAGGGGCAAAACAGGCTCAACTGGGAAATTCGTTTAATTTATTATCAATCGAAACAGAGTAGCCTAATAAGAAATAAAACCAAATCTTAAAACACCTTACCTCCACCCCGACTTCTTCCCAGGCTTAACCTCACTCCTGATTTTTTCTGTCTCCTCCCCACCAGTGGCTTTCTCAGGAGAAGGACTCCTCACACTCTTCCTCCATTCCAGCATAGGGTCCCCGCATGGGAAACAGTCCTCCACAAACGTCTCCATCAGACCTTCCCATAGCCTCCAGCTTTTCACACACTGCTCCAGTGTGAGTCCCTCCCGTGGGACACAGTCCTTCAGGACAGGCTGCTCCAGTGTGGGTCCCCCACAGGGTCACAAGTCCTGCCAGAAAACCTGTTCCAGCATGGGTTTCTCTCTCCATGGGGCCACAGGTCCTCCCAGGACCCTGCTCCAGCATGGGTTTCCCGTGGGCAAGACGTCACAGCCTCCTTTGGGCATTCACCTGCTATAGTGTGGGCTCCTCCACAGGCTGCAGGTGGATCTCTGCTCCCCTGTGGACCTGGACCTCCATGGGCTGCAGGGGGACATCCTGCCTCCCCATGGTCTGCACCACAGGCTGCAGGGGAACCTCTGCTCCAATGCCTGGAGCATCTCCTCCCCCTTCTTCTTCACTGACCTTGGTGTCTGCAGGGCTGTTTTTCTCACATATTCTCTCTCAGCTGCAGTTGTGCAGGGTTTTTTCTCCTCAGATACACTACCTACAGTACTGTACTGCTGCCAGGACAGTACCACTGTCACTGATGGGTATGGCCTTGTCCAGTGGTGGATCTGTCTTGGTGCCGGCTGGGATTGGCTCTATCAACATATGGGAAGCTTCTGGCAGCTTCTCAGAGAAGCCAGGACTTCAGGCCCCCCTCACTAAAACCTTGCCACACAAAACCTAATACATGTACTCAGGCTGCCGATAAATAAGTTTGTTTTAAACAATAATACTTTTCCCTATTTTTTTTCTTGAAGATCTTCAGTGATGTCTTCAGACAGGAATTAGAACCTCGAGGAAGAAAACTATTATTGCCCCCATTTTTTAAAAGCAGAAAATAATAAAAAAAATAATCTAAATGAACTTTTAAATTATATTTATAACATCACAACAAAAGTAATAAGTTCAAAGTTTACTGGGCAAATCAAACATGCACTTATGACTTGGATGTGTAAGTTAAAGCTTTTGCTAACTATGAGAGTTAACGAGTTCCAAGCATAACTCTGTTGAAGCATTTGATTCTCTCAGAAGTGGTGAGCTTGACACATATTGTTACACACCAGAAACCACAGAAGTACGTGCCCATGATAAAATATTTGTTTTCACACCACATATTGCATCATGGAATGGTTTGGGTTGGAAGGGGCCCAAAAGATCCTCTAGTTCCAAAGCCCTGCCATGGGCAGGGATGCTGTTCCCTAGACCAGGTTACTTAGAGCTCCATCCAACCTGGCCTTGAACACTACAAGAGATGGGGCATCCACACCTTCTCTGGGCAACATCTTCCAGTGTCTCGCCACTCTCCCAGTAAAGAATTTCTTCCTAATATTTAATCTAAACCTACTCTCTTTCATTTTGAAGCCATTCCCCCTTGTCCTGTCACTACATGCCCTTCTACAAAAGGACCTCTCCAGTTCTCATGAATCCTTCTCCAGTTTTTTGGACTGACAGCCCTTCAGAGCTGCAATGAAATCATGTTGGCCAGACAAGACTTTCAATGTACCATTTTTACACTATGTCAGTGTTATTTCACACTTGTTCCTACAGATTTTAAAGCACAAATTCTCAAGAATAACCTCTCTTAGAGATGCCACAAGGGAATGCAAGAGAAACTTAAAAGGGTTTCAACGAGGCTAACTTTATAAAATATCAATCCCAAAGATTGGCAGCTTAGATATACTATTCCATCTCTAATTCATCAGAAGCTTTCTTCTGAAAAGTGAGAAAAAAAGAGGATTTTTTTGCCTTTGTGCATCTCCAGCCCTTCATGGCTGGGCAGTTACAAACCTGTACCCCACTCATACTGCAACCAAGACAGCTCAGTAGGAAAAGTACAAGTAAGGCGTGGAAATAACTATCAACACCCACCTTCGAACACTTCACATCCACAAAATACCTTCTCTTGCAAATTACACCTTGTGGAGGGAGAAGGGAAAGGGGCAGACATTAAGAGTACAGCAATCTTCCAAGGGTCACTGAATTTGAATGCTGCTGACTTTGAATGCAAGATCATGGGATTCAGGGACTAGATGCTGTAGCACAACTGATAAACCCTTTCGGAGTATTTCTAAAGAGCAAAGTCTTTAATCAACAGAATGTCTTTCCATAGAGGGCAGCTGATCACTGTTTAGGGATTTCAAATGAAGACTTCACTTCTTTTTTTTTAAATCATTCAAGTATTAAGACCTTAGCATGAGAATGATGTGGCAAAGTTCAACAGCTTTGATGTTACGCAGGAGGTTGAACTAGGCAAGCAAGATACCTCTAAGCTGTTAGATATGGGAAGGACTTATTGTCCTTTTAGGAATCACAGTTGAATCGATATGACATAGATATATCAAGCTTTCCTGACCATTCCTTGGAAGTTCTATCCTTTTCAAAGAGATAAAATGCAACCCCCTAGGTTTCTATATTACAGGAAGACAAGCTGTTGCTTCTTCTACGAATGCAACTTTAGAGTCTCCCGTAGGACAGAAATTTCAGTTGAGTCAGCTTTGAGACAGAGACTGTTTAGAAGAACAGTCAAAAGAACAAAACCAAAAAAGGTAACTGAAAAAACCCAGTCTCCCACAGCACACAAATCTCACCACCACCCTTGCAAACAAACAAAAAAAAGACACCTGCAACTGCCTGTCAACCAGGAGAAAGTACAATACACCCTAAACAGCCTGATGCACAGCCTTGACACACTGTTGAGGAATCCTGGGTTATGGTAATAATATTGTTTTGGAATATCCAAACCACAGGAAGTGTTTGGACACATATTAAGCACAAATTTAAAAGGACCAGCTTTCTGAAAGTTTAAAAAAAAAAATTGCCTCTATCTATTTTTAACAAACATTCATAAATCATTGGCATTCTACTTCCAGTGTACAATCAGCACTCAGAGCATATTTATTTCATGTTGCTTCTTGTTGTCTTTGCTGACAGAATGGCATCAGGCATTCTTTACTCTGTAGCATGGACTAATGATAGTCTGTTGGCATATCTGGGTTGACTCTTGAAGTAAATAAGTAAGAAGTCGTAAAAATATCATCCCCACCTTAACAACTCCAGTTGTGCCAACCAGTTGTCTGGGTGCACACAACTGCTGGGTGAAGCTCCTGCACAGCAGTGCTGACACAGAAACTCCCTCAGAAGTACATGTTGTGTGCACAGCAAAGGAAGTGAGGACAAAACAATAACTTTGAAAAAAAACCAAACACACAAACAGAACAAACAACCCAGAGCAATTTCAGCATCACTTGGAGAATCAGCATCATTAAAAATGCCATATTAACCACAAGAACAATTAATTTAATGCAATGAAAACTTTATTGAAGGGAAAAAACCAGCACTCACAAAGATTTCACTTCATTACAGAGAAAGTCGTACATTAGGGAAAAAGGTATTTATCAAAGTAGAAATAAAACAGTGTAAATACATAGAAAAAGCACAGCAGCAAACAGAATAATCAGTAACAGTATAAAATATTGTGGAGAATTTCTGAGTTTGGTTTTTATTTTACAAAACAATTCCACAGCTGTTAGAAAAATTTAGTGGTCACATTACAGTGAGGCATGTGGTTTTAAGAAAATACACCATTTTTGTGCCTTCTCTCCAACATGGCCAGCATTTGCTGTGGTTGTAAACATCAGTATTAAGACAAATGTGTTTAAACATCCTCCTCAGCTTTGAGAGTCTACAACAGCACAGTGATCTTATTTTCATGAACATGATTAAGTACGAAAACTAAGCAAGACCCATTCTCAGAAATTCAGAGGCTCTTTCAGTCTCTGAGCACACAGCAAGAGGGGATGAGCTTCAAGCACCCACACTGCTCCAGAGGTTGTTCTCAGCACACGTGTTTCAGACCACTCAGAAGTGACAGTGTCAAGAGCCTACAAAGGCATGACACACCCACCCACAGGTTACAATAGATTCAAGCCTGTCATCCTGTCCCTAGCTGGAAGCCATCCCATAGTAGTCTCCAGCCTCCCCCAAATTTGCATATTCACCTACAGAGCCTAACACACTTTCTTTTTTAAAACGTGATTTCTGAAAAGACTTTCAACTTGGTGCAGAAAGTATTTCTTGCTTTTTTGTAACAGCTCATGAACAATCTCATTACTGTAAATACTAAATGAGATGAAACTGTTCACCTCATCAGTGTAAAATCATCTCAGACAGTACCAGCATTCACAATGGACTTCATCACATAAAACAGAGCAAAACTTTGAAGTAGTGAAAAAAAATCCCACATTTTGATGTATCTCAGTACTTTGGGAACAGATGACCACCACTCTTTCCATTTCCACTTCTACTATAGCTGGAAATTCAGCTGATCCCAGATAAACACATATCTTGCTAGAACTGTATGCTAAGGCTGCTTGGTTGAGGTTATGATATCTGTACTGCAAAAAGTAAAAAAAGTGGACAAGTTGATCAACAGTGAGGGTAGGCAAAAAGCACTTCCTGGTAGAACACCAAATCCTGCTGGAATAGGCACCCAACATCATACAAGTTTCTTTAAGGAAGTCAGCCTTGAGTTAGGTGCTGCAGGCAACTGAGCAAGGACTTTGGGAAAGAAGGAGCTTCGTGATTTAAACCACAAATGTCTCTATTTGCAGTAGACTGCAGACAACAAACATTATGTGATATGAATGACATTGAATGACATTAAGATAGAAAGCTTCAGAAATGCCTACCATGCTTCCTGCCAAGTGGAAAAACAAAGCTGATGATATTAAAACTTAGCACAAAGTAGTTTTAATGACCCCCTCCGAAAAAAAAAAAAAAAGTTTAATGGTATAATATAAGTTAGATTGAAAACTAGTCAAGAGGGAACATTCATATACTAGTTTGCTCCCTGGTTATGTAAAAATCATATAAAATAAAGTACTTTAATAAAGTGGAAATTTCTTTTGCTCTTAAACTTGGCAACAGCCTGAACACAACTACTTATAAATGAATAAGAATCTAAAGAATTTTGATCTGATAGAGCTATTTTAAACCAAAACAGCTTTTAGATGAAGCGACAAACCCTGAGTATGTTTCACATATTGGCAAGAATAGAGCGAATCTGTGCTACTGTCTGACCTTCATAGGAACAGAGCACAACACCAAAGGGCAACAAAAACCCTAGTGGCACTTTGGTGATCCTTGTGTCTTTGCCATCTCTTCTTGGGTTCCCTTCCTTTAAGGGCACAATTGCTTAGCCTCATGTGCTATGCAGTCAAATAAAGACTTGTTCTTCTCTCTTATTCAATAAAGGCTGTGGAGTTGGAATTACAGTTTTAAAAATGACAGGACAGGGGGAAAGAAATAAAGAAAAAATTAATACAAGTTTACCTGCTATCTACTGGTAGTTTCATTAATTTCTTACTTCTAAGTGGCCGTATTCACAACAGCCAGCTCAAAGGTTCCAGTTAGCCAATAGGCAAGTTGATAAAATAACATTCAGCATACCCAATTCTACTGTTCTTCTAGAGGAACTCCTAGAGAGTCAGACTACCACAATCCTACCCACACTAGGCGAGGAATAAGCAAAAGGCTTTTACTCCTTTTAATGTGAAGTAACCAAAAAAAAAAAGAATGCCGGAAGTCAAGTTCCATTATCTTGGCTGCTGATGAACCTGGACTGATGATCCCAATTAACATAACTTTACTGGAAAGGGGAAGCAGAAACAATGTGTACTATAATTGTAGCTTTTTTCAGGAACACCCAAAAATTAAAGAAATATTGGAATGTAAAAGGCACTAGGGTTGCATTTCAATTTCCCCTATACAAAGGAATTCTGTAAACATTATCGAAGTTCTAAGAAAAGACTGACACATGTCCTTTGACAGATGTAAATTAGGTTTTGAACTTACTCCCTGACAAAACACACCAGTTTAGACACTTAGATTAGTCAGGGAAAAGAAGTATCAGCTTTCTTTAATTCCCAGTCTCCCTTGTGCATTTAACCAATTTTTCTTTTCAAGAGGAGTAATAGTCAGCCTAGTTACTTCAACACTAACTTCCAAGTCCTGGGGGAGAAAAAAAGCACTAGGACAGAGTACTTGAACCTGTATAACTAATTTATCCCAACATCAGTGCCATGTTTTCAAGGTGGCATTTTCCATTCAAATGCCTTTGTAACAATAATTCTGGCCCCCTGGAATTCACAGAAAGCTTGTTAAAATTTCCATTTCATGCTATCTGCAAAAGGGAATCCTTTATTTATTTCAGAGAATCCTAAGAGCTGGATGGTACTGTGCTTTATAAATTATCAGAAGGGCAATTAAATTTAAGATTTTGGATTAACTCAGATTTTAGTAACTTTCTGGAAGCCACAGAATTATTTGCCTTCACTGCCGGTTTATAATGTATTGCCAAGTAGATCCAGGTTTTTCCTACGCTAAAATCTTTGTGGTACAAGTCAGGGACATACTTGCTATGCAAACACTACGCTCTCAAATGACTAAACTCTTGGTAGATGGAGCAAGAGAGGTTTCAGTTCCTACCAGAGTCCACTGGATAATCATAAGCTCAAACACTGACTCCAGTAAGACAGCTTAGTCAGAGGAAAGGTGAAAGCAGTTGAACAGTACCTCACAGAGCAGAAGCAGGAATATGTGCTAAGATACTAAACAACTGACCACTGCAACGGTTTGGGAGTAAATGATTATATGTAGCTCAGAAGATAGAGTGGTCTTGGAATTTGGATACTGACTGCTCACCATTTGTTAGGAGCTGGCAGCTAGATTGTTACACACTTTCTTTGCCCAGACAGGCAATAGAACGTTGTACTTTCTCCTCAAAGCAGAGGAAGTTCACTAGTGTGTGCCAGAGTTTTAGGAGAAACAAAACTGATCCCACTTACAAAAAAAGAAACGTTGGAGTTTTAACTTATTTACATTTCAGAGGAAAATGTATTCTCCCCGGCCCAAGTTGCTTAAACAATAGCCCACATCCACCTTATCACAGTTTGTCCTTTGAGGAAGGACATAAATAAATTCTCTCTTTGCTTGCCTATCACGCCCTCAGCTTTGCACTGCTTCTATGCTACAGCTGAGGGAGAAGAGAAGCACCTAGCTTCATGTGAAAACTTGCAGCTTCCTATCTTGTACATACTGCCATTAGCTGTAAGCAAGGCAAAGAACTCGGGTTCCTGGCAGCTGAAAAAAATCAATTAACCGTATTTTACAAGTGTGTTTCCTATAGGAACAAGTTTTTACAGATGAAAATATCCCTTTCACATATTTTAAGGAAACACCATCAACATAGACTGAAAATTAAATGCTTCATTTAAGATGCAAACATTTCATGGTTAGTCCTAAACATTCTTTGACTTTATAATTAAATTGTTTAGAAGTCTCATAAACCTAAAATTTTGCCAGAGAGATGGGAAAAGAAAGAATACCAATATTCCATTATCCAAGGCAAACAGTGCAAAGATTAAGTGACAAAAGGCTATTTAAAAAAAAAAACAAACAAGTTCTCAGTAAGAAATCAATTTGCAACTGATTTCTTTTTCTTGAAAAAGAAATTTTGCTTTCTTGAAACAGAAATTTCTTTTGCTTGAAAAAGAAATTGTCTAGATTGCCATAGTCCCAAAAAGCCAAGGTCTTCATTTTACAGGCTTCATGTATTACTCTGAAATATTTGCAAAACCAAATACATGAATTTACTTAAGAATTATCATAACAAATTTTGGATTTCTGCCCAGTTCTTCTGCCAGACTGAATTTCATCTGATCACAAGCACCCTGTCCTACAAGACACCATTGCTTACAAACCCAAGCAATTGCGTACACTGGATGTAGCACAAAGAGCTTCTACCAAGCTGAGAGGCATATGTTTAAGAAGTAGGAAACTACACAACACGGTGATCTTAACACAGTTCTACCTAGAACTTCCTAGAACCTTGTGAAGCGTCCAGGATTCCTGTTAGGACAGACAGACCGAAATACATTTCTTCACAGCATCCCTACAGGCAGGAGAAAAAAAAAAAACAAAACAACACTCACGTCAGTTACACTGCTTAGAATCACAGGATCATAGAATAAGATGGGTTGGAAAGGACCTCTGAGATCATCAAGTCCAATCGTTGATCCACTACCACTGCAGTTACTAGACCATGGCACTAAGTGCCACATCCAGTCTTTTCTTGAACACCTCCAGGGATGGAGAATCCACCACCTCCCTGGGTAGCCAATTCCAGTGCCTGATTACCCTCTCTGAAAAGAATTTCTTCCTAATATCTAATCTAAACCTCCCCTGGTAGAGCTTGAGACCGTGCCCTCTGGTCTTACTGCTGGTTGCCTGGGAGAAGAGACCAACCCCCACCTGGCTACAACCTCCTCTCAGGTTCTCAACCTCCTGAGCCTTCTCTTCTCCAGGCTAAACAACCCCAGCTCCCTCAGCCTCTCCTCACAGGGTTTGTGCTCCAGTCCCTTCACCAGCCTGGTCGCTCTTCTCTGGACCTGCTCCAGCACCTCAATATCCTTCCTGAAATCCTGCTTGATGGGACTCAATCCATGCTGCCTATCACACTAACACTGAGGACTGTAAAGATCAGCTGGCCATGGGTTCATGGGACAAACATAATTTGCATGACTACACAAATACCTTAGAGACAGTGCCCACCTGCCCACCCACAGTGGAAGGGACACCTGTGAGTCTGTACTGAGGCACTGAAGAAGGGTGGGGCTGATGAGGTAGGAGAGAGAACTGTGTGCTCAAACACACCAGTGCTCACGGAGGAGAATGGGAAAAAAAAGGTACACAAAGGAATATCCTTGTTTAGTGGATTTGAACTAACATTTAGGCATTCCAAGGGCAAGCGTTACGTTCAGCATGTGGTCAGCAGACTCACATATTTTTTTACTTGTGTTCTCCCACTGCAGAAGTTGCTTAGTTTTATTTTCAGATTTAACTACGTGGATTTCCTACACCATGGAAAATCTTCTAAAGCCACATATTACAATGCTCCTATAATCTTCTGTATGATTAATAAATGATAAAAATTAAGGGAGTAGGGAAGCTTACCTTGCATATGGTATGAAGGAAATGCTATACCTAAGAAGAAATATTTTGAAAGTTACTCTTCATGTCAGATTTTATTAGTCACAAACAAGAACAACCCTTCTGATACTCTGAACTAAAAGATACACAACTAAAATAAGTTTGTGAGCAACAGGAATAAGTATCCTTGCAAGTCATCTTAGCCCAGCCAGGCTGTGAAACACTATGGTAAAAGAGGGGGGCATAATTGGAAGCATTTTAAACACAGCTCTCCTGCATTCAATATTCTTCATGCTCCAACACCTACAGGCAGGCAAGATTAGTCTTGAAGGCTGGCTATGTGTTCATATCAGTTTGTGCACTAGTTCAGTGACCTTGCAGAGAGCATATGTTAACACGAAGAACACTGACAATTTGATTGGCATAGCTAGGTCTCCAAACAAGACAAATTCAGGAGTGTAAAGAAGGAATACCAGGTAGTAATCAACAAATTGATTTAAAAGGGAAAGAAAAAAAAACAGTTTTACTTCAAGCTCACGGAAATTAAACATGTTCAAAGGAACTTCCTTCAGAAATAGAGCTCTGAGCCCCACCTCCAAAGCCTCTGAAGTGGTGTGAGAGATCAAAAGGTGGGAACAGGTCAGCTCCTCACAGATGCATTGTCTAGAATCTAGGGGAATGAGAAGGTAAAAATTTTCCTTCCTTCTAACTCATGCAAGGTCAAAATCCACTCAGCTACCAATGTTAGGTGCACAGAAAGTGGAGCAGGTGAGTAGGAAATCACTTACCATGCCATGGCAAAGAACTGTAAGATGCAGAAAAGAAGCGCGAGTCCTGCCTTACGCCACTGAAGGAAGAGAGAAGGGGGGAGGACAACAGTGTAAGAATCTTATTTTCAAAATATACTCCAGTTATATTAACTCCAGATATATACACACATATAGGACTCAGGTACTTACCCAGAAAGCAGAACACAGTGTTAGTATGAGGCACAACTAGAAGAAAACAAACAATTTCTATTAAACATAGAAACAACTCCAGTTTTTACAGATACTGCAACACTGTAACAGGTTGCTTCACAGAGACAGAAATGGATTACATAATTTCATAATTTTAAATACAAGGAACTCTTATGCAGGATTGGATAAAACTATCTCCCTATTACATTTTTGAAGCGAATTAAAACAATTAGGAAATATCAACCTGGTATCTCGGGAAAATAATTTTGTGGCTGCAAAGGAACATCAGCAGCTTCCTACTTCATCCCACACACTTCTTGGTGTTGTAGGCACACACCACATTTCACCATTTTGCATGAGTAAGACTAGAGTTGTACCTGAAGAGTCTTTCTGCCTCTGCATGTGCCACATTTCCTGATGATTATATGGTTACCGTGGGGTTGAAGTTGAGTCATTACTTAATGTTTACCAACTAAAACTGTGATACACTCTCAAGAACTTTGGGCTACTGCTTAGTAGCTCTCCTGTTTATATATATGCAGTCCAGCACAGTCATTCAAACCATTGCTTTTCCTTTTTTCAGAGTTGCACTGTGTCTTTCTTTACTACAGTAAAAATCTTGGGAGGCTATTAGGCCATTTTGGATTATTTTCTGCTTTAACCCTCAATTTTGACAGAAGCCTCCTATGAGTTAGAGTTTTCATTTTCAATTTAAGACACAACAGCTCATTTAGCTATGACAGATGTTGATAATTCATCTTCCTTCATCAACATGTAACAGCCTTAGATACACGTGTACCACTGTGGTACTAGAGATTATAATGTGCATTTTTCTGCTTGAGTGGGAAAAACAAAGATATAGTACTGCATATTCAAGACAGTAACACATGCAGTTCCAAAGAAATCACACACTTCACCTCAACCACGATAACTGACTTTAAATGTAATTTTTCCATTAGTTTTAAGGTGGTGATTTGTATATTGGTCTAAATACTGAATCATACATTTAACAACTGGCATTATTCCAGTGAACAACATTCCAGGCATTCTCCTGACTTCAGGCATCCTAAATGCATGCAAAACACATACAACAGCAGTAGGCTTCTTGCTTGGATCTGCAAGCATGCACAGTAAATTTCTCAAGCTCTCCAGCATCTCAGGATGTTTAAAGAAGATTAGGAAGTGCTGATGCCAAGCAAACGGAAGACATTCAGACTGAAAACAGGAGGACAGTTGCAGAGACAAAAAAACATTCACTTTTAAGTCTGAAACTTAGCAGCAACTTCCAGGCACAGACACACACACAGAGTAGGGTTTGGTAAAATTTCCATCTTCTGAAAATAAAAATAATTCTAAGGGTTGACTCAGCAAAACATTGAATTTGCAATTTCATTCTCTCATACAAGTTTCAAAACCTGAAGCTATCAGCCAGCTGGGATGATTCCTGTATGGTGACCACAGCATAGAGTTCCCTCAGTTGCTTTGTCAGAAAGAGACAATTTTATCAAGGCAGAAATATCTACACTGTTCTTTAAAGCAAATCAGATAGAATATAAAAAGACAAAAGTATGAAAAATAAAATATCTAACAACATCCATAGGACTAGCTTCCCATCTTCCATTTTTTAGGCACTGTGTAAATATGATGTTGTGACCTCAAGCACCCTAAAAAAGCACGTGCATGGTACACACACACCAGCCACAGACCCTTAATGCTCATTTAGTGCAACAATCTGGCTTCATCTCAGTCTTTTGTAATGGGTGGTTTTCTGGTGTTACACTTACCTTTCCACTATGTATATGTGCAGGGTGCTTGATACTTTAAGAAAAGAAAAAAAAAATAAATGCAAACACCACCCACAAACACATCCTGAGACACAGTGAGATCAATGTATCTGAAAAGACTTTACAATGAATATTGTTCACAAGTTTGCAGGAGTTAAAACTGACTCCTTTGATACTTACTAGCATAACAACAGTAGCAATCAAACGTGTAGGCTCAAACATCCTTTTCAATTGTTTCATTGGTCCCATAAGAAAAAGAGTGCTGTGAAAAACAAACCAGGAAAAACACAGAGGCAAGAAAGGCAAAAGTTAAACCAGGTAAGATTAAACTGTCTGCTGTAATGCAGGACATAAGTACACTACAGAATATACTAGACAAAATCCATTCCTGCTTTTCTTTCTGCAGAGTATTTCTAATCTTATTCACACTTGTTCAGTTAAAATCAACATAAGCAGAGCAGAACTATCAGGAGAACTATTAGTAGCATAGGTCAAGATCAGCTCCAGTTAGATCATTTTTGACAGATGCTTTTTTTAACCTGCTTTTCAAAAATGCTTTTTAAATCTTCTTTTCAAGAACACCATCCACAGAGGTTCTGCATGGATTGCCAGGTAATCCAGCTCAATTCCACTATATAAAGGGCTGTTTTCAGGCCTGGATCCATTCTCTGATCCCTTACCAGATCTGCAGCCCTCATTTAGGGCCCTGTTGATGGATACTGCATGAATTATACAAGGTGAAGGTTTTATCTAAAGTGATATTCCTGTCTCATACACTATGTTATTCTGCCTCATTAGTATATTACTTCTAATTCCATTATTTACACTTTCTAACATCATGCTAAATTTCCTCAATCACAGAAGGTTGTGTCTGCCACAAAGTCTGTGGGGCTATGCTCCAGAAACCTTGAAGTCCTAACAAATACGCCTGCCCTGACAAGACTGCTGCAAATATATTCACCAAAACACACACCAAATGCAAAATGGCAAAAAATTATTTTTAATTTGGGAAGGAGGAACCAACAAAACCAAAAAATGTCAATGCTCAAAGAGTTTGATTCTTCTTTACTGATGAGTAACTTCGGCCTCAAATGCATTACTAATAACAATAAATAAAATTAAAATTTCCTTTACCATTTCAGGGCACAACTGGTAAAATGCTGTTCTTTAAAATTCAATATGAAGATTATCTACAATAGTAAATCTCAGGCAAATGCAACAGCTTCTACCACTTATTAACACTTATGCACTGTCATTCTGCTTTTGGTTCTCATCTTTATTATGGAACTAAATTATAAAGATTGTTACCTCCCAATAGACGCAATATTCCCCAGAGTATAAAACACTGCAAAGAGAATCAGCCCTTTCCTTGGTATCCATAGCAGACAACTACCCTAAAAAGGAACATTAGAGAGACGGAGGGGGTGGAAATTAATAGCTTTTAAACTGAAAAATAAATATATCTCAGAAATATCACATCACAAAAAAAATTTGGGGGAAAAAAACCAAAACACCTTAAACCCAAATGGCAGAATCACACATACAAAAGGAAATCGCATTTATTAGCATTTTTGTTAAGATTTAATGTATCTAACTGGAACCGAGTCAGACGTCTTCCCAAAGACTCAGAAAAATCAAGCAACGGCACAGAGCAAGGCGGCAATCACCTGGGCTCCTGAAACTCAAATACTGGGGAGATCTGGAAAAAAAGTCCTTACCAAGATCGAGCACAGGCATCCTATTGCAAAACACGCAACGAAGCCTTTCACTCGGGTGCCCCAACCTAAAGAAGTTGAATCAATAACCTGGAAACGAGGACAAAAATAGAAGTGAAACTTATTTACTCGTGGACCTTGCCTCCTATCAAGTGTGCAAACTTCCTCTCGGACGCTGAGCTGTGTGCTATTCCAGCACCCTCTCCCGCGGCCCGCGGGAGGCGCGGGGGATGCGGCGGGACCGCCACCCGCGATGGGGACCCGCGGGGTCCCCGCAGGGCAGGGGGGGCTGGCGGGGGGAACCGCCCGCCCGTCCGCCCACGCCGCAATCGCCGGCACCGTCAACTTTTCCGCTGGGGCTGCTCCGCCAGCTCTCCGAACAAAGCGGGGAGGGGGCTGTTCGGGTGCCCCCGCTGTCCCCGCAGACCCCCGGCGGTACCTCGGCCAGGCCGCTCGGCTCTTCCGCGTCGCGGCCGCTCAGCACCCGCTTCAGCTTGTCCATGGCTCCGCTCCCCGCCCGGCCAGCCCGGCTGCCCTGCCCCTCCCCTCCCTTCCCTTCCCCTCCCCAGGGACTACCAGCTCCGGCAGGCACCGCGCCCACCTGCGCTCCCAGGTACGGGAAGGCCGGCGGGGCGGCGCGCGGGCTGACGGGGGATGTAGTCCGGATGTGGTTGTATCCCATCTCCTCCCGTCCCTTTCGCGTCCATTTCTTAGCAATAGAGAAGCTCATAGAAACTGTGATACAGACTTCATTTCGCTCCCACTACTGTGGCTCTTACCCTGGCCTGCAAGAGTCTCCACTTTATTTTGGTCGCTAGCCAGAGCAGTCTCCTGACAAAGGCACGCGGATGCAACATCTCACTAGCAGGCAAAATTCAGCATCACAAGTAGTTATTTCATTTTATTTTGCTCAGTTAAAAACAAAACTATAAAACATTTGGTACATTTCGTTTTGTAACATACGAGAAACAATATAAACTGCCACAATCGACTTGCCACAAAACAGCTGGAGAATCCCCCCCACTCCCTCCCCCTAAAATTATGTATCCAAAGTGGTACTTTCCTGTGGAAATTTTGTGCCAGTGAGCTCGCAGTACGCCAGTTTATGCTGCTGCTTCTTGGTAATCTGTGTGGCATAAGAAAGTCACAAAGTGCTCCAATTTTTAACTTCTAGTAACTGCAACTTCCTAAACATGTTCCTGTGATTTCCCCAATACGTGTGGTTCCACTTAAATGCACCCAAAATAGATGGGTATCACATATCTACATAGTCAGGATACAAGCTCATTGAATAAAACTGTATCAACAGGTCACAGACTAGGGTGTATGACGGACAAGATAAAATACACAGTATAAGCTAAACATGCAGAGTGCCCTTTTCAATGCTCGCTGTCCACTCTGTGGGTTTTCCCCACACACATGTTTTTAGCCCAACGGAGCTTATATTAGCATCACTGACCAATCCCAAATCACAGTTTTAATTAATTAATGCAGATATAGTTTCCTTCATGCTAGCACTACGTGAGCTCTGCTCTCAGCCATTACCAGCTTTAAAGTGTTATTTTATAAGCTTTAAGGCATATAAAATAATATATGCTTAAAGAAGTGCCACGATTTACTTCTACCAGAAAAATACCTCTTCACCACCATTTGTTGTTCCCTTCCTTTTCACTCTCTCCCCATACCCCTCTATCATTGGAAATGATCTTTTATTACCAAATGAATTTTAATCAGTTCTGTGCCGCATTTATTTGCAGCCCCTTCTTTACCCTGACATCAAAATCCTCAGGAAACAATGCAGGAAGATGAAAAAAAGCCAACAGAATATAGGACTGTAATAGGAAATATAGGACTGTAATAGGGAATATAGAGGATTTCACCTCTATTTCAAAGTGGCCATAAATTCAGTCACACGGACTGAAATTGTCCGGGTGACAATTTCTTTCAGAGACTGCTTAGTTTCAGTTTTCTTCACTCATTTTATCCTATGGATCATAAGATAATTTGCAGTAATCCTTTCCAAAGGATTCAAAAAATAAGGCTGAAGTTGTATTCAGAAAAAAAAAAAAATTCTAATCAATAACTTTTTACAAACTAATCCCCACAGACTCTCTGTGAGGTAGGCATATATTAACTCTCATTTTTACATACAGGGAACAGAGGCACAGAGAAGTGTCTTCCCTGTACTTAGAGTAAATCAGTGACACAGGATACCAAGAAAACAGTCCCTTAGATGGCAGTAGACTGGGGTTTCTTTCCTAAAAACCTCAGGGTCTTCTCTATGTGAAAACCATTTCTCGGAAGATCTGGTTAAGGTGAGTTCCTTCTATTAAGTCATGCAGTGTAGAATATAAAGATTTTTAAACAAAACCCACAAGACATCAGAATGCATACTCATCTGTCATCACCTTAAACCACAGCCTGCTTTTCACTGTAGTGACTTGCTTCTTGCACTGAGAGTCAGCAGCACACCGAGACAAGGCTGCTCAGCTGCCCCATTCTTAGGCCAAATCATTAACATACTGTAGGATTTCCAAAAGCAATACAAATATTTAAGTTTAATCTACAAAATGTTAAACCATACTATACAAGTGATCACAATGCTATTAATATTAAAGCTGAAAGAATTTTATAATAAACCAAAATTACATATCTGGAACACGTTAGCATCCTTTTAAGGCCATACAGGATTTCATTTGCCAAACTGTAAATACAGCATCCTTCAGGGATTACAGACTAAACACCCCTGTCTTCCCCAGCCTCAAGCCACGCTGCAGTTTGGCAATTTGACTGTCAGGGCAGTATAACCATCACACGTGGGCACCATCCAGCGCATCCAACAAATGGTCAATGCAGAACAATGCATTTCCAATATTGTATGTGACTGGAGCAGCATCCAGACCCCAAGTGAGAGTCTCCAGAACTGCCCAGAGAAATCTGGCTCACATCAGATCAAACTGCCTCACAAAGAAAGTCATTTTACCTTTATATAGTGTAAAACAAATCCATTTTTTTTCCCCCATCTCAAAACCTATCCTCAGATGAAATGAATATTCTTAGGTGAGACTCTGGATCAGAGAGTAAGTTAGTTGATTATCAGCTCACAGTAGGGGAAGCCAAGTAAAATGTGTAGTTTAGGACTGTCAGATCAAAACAAATGCAGAGGAATTTTTCTTCTTTTTTTTTTTTTTTTTACTGTGGATGATTTCTCAATAAAAATAAATCAAGCCAACTTTACAATGCCAGTAATCTCCTAATATCTGAAGCAGCAATAACAAAATCTTTGTTAAAGTGTTAGTGGTGGAGGGTCCAGAAAATACTCCTGCCTACTTGGTGAACTAAACAGAACCCAGACTCTTAATTCTCATTTCTCCAGTGCCATTGAAAATTATAACTCACCACCAGTTTATCATCAATTCCAGATACAGGTTAAAAAAAACAACCAAAAAACACCATTAGCAAAACCTGCTTGAAATGTTTTCTCTCAAGGCTACAGAAAAATTAGCCAAATTCTTCATTCCACTATTAGTGAAACACCCCCCATGGCAACGAATACGTGATCACATCATCTCCAGTCTATTTCAAGTCCATATAAAGTCACATTTATTTAGACTTAACACACATGGTTTCCAGTGATGCTTCTGGTTTAGGCTCCAGCTTCTCTGGGAATTCTAGTTTTTCACAGATTGTCTCCTTTATGGGTAGATACTGAGAGATCTCGTTAGGTTCCGTGAACAGGGAAGGTGGAACGTGCTAAAAAGCAAAAATTTTATATGAACAAGTGAACAAAACGAAGGGGGAAAAAAAGCGTACTCCAAACCCAAACTTTTACAGACAATTAATCTATCATTTAGCTGATGTAAACACCTGAAGTCAGGTGTGATTACTAAAATTTACTTTATAATTTCAAATGGACATACAGTCTTATTCCTTATGTGAATCAGCAAGCCAGGGAAAGGTATTTAACATTTTTAAGTAGCAGATTATAAGAGCACAAGAAAGTCAGAGACATCCATAAATAGCTACAATGTCTTTTAAAAATATATTTAAAATGTGAATATAACAGTCTTTTAAGGTTCCAGTTCTAGATGAGACTAGGATGGGCACAAGTGGTTCCCTGTCTTCTAGCCATTGTGATATATTCCCTGGAATTCCTCATATTTAGCTACTGATAATTGATCAATCTTCACATGTATCTTAGTTTTATGAAGTTCACCACAGACATGTATATGAAATACTAAAACTCACTGGGTTTTAATTTCATATTTTAAGAAATAAGGTGGTTTCATTAAGTGAATCAGTATCTTTGCCTGGAGATCTCTGTAGACAACTTTACCACATACAAGACATGTGATGGAGAAAAACAAATCTATACTGAACAAAAAACCTCCAAACTTTCTAACAACATTCTTTAAGAAACACACCCAGAGCTATTCAAATACAACCTGCACTTTGGCTACCTTTGCCATGCAAGGAGCCATACCACTGTTTTAATTATTTCAAACCTCAGTAAAGCAGGAATCTTTCCTGCTTTACCTGTGCAAGCTAATCTAGGGAACTGAAGAGCCATGTGCAAACACTCTCTATAACAACAAGCAGGAAGAATTACTTAACAGCACAGGTGATAATTGTTAAACATGAGGTGAGGTAAAACCTAGATCACTGACCAGTATTTCAAAAATTACAAAACTATTCAAAAAGCTCATGTCTGGATTTAGTCCTGTTTGTAGGGATCACATATTGTTAAGAAATGGTACAGTACCCATTTCCTCACAAGACAAAAAGCATTTGGTAAAAATATTCCATTGGAAGGACAGCATCACATTAGTCACTTTTTACAAGTGAAAGAAAACTAAGGGAGAAGGAAAGTTACAAGAATACCAACAACCAGGTGCTGGGTCAAGAATAAAAATCAACAGCTGCAACTCCAAATGTGCCACAAATTATTCTGAGCCATTCCTAGAGTTTGAAGGTAATCTATTAAACTTATTTGAGAAAAACTGAATGAGTTTATTACCAAACAGATCTTAGTATTAGTGTTAATCCCTAGTACTATTTTAACACTTAATCCCTAACACTATTAAGCATAACCAGGCGTGAAATTGAGCATCATGGGACATGGAATAGCTGATTTTATGCCTGAAGAGTTCTACAAAAAAATAATAAATTAAAAATCTTGGTAACTCAAAAGTAGGAGAAAATAACCCAATCCCATCTCTTGCCATGTGATCTGAGCATTTAAAAATGCAAATCCACCCTGAAGTCACTAAAACAAATGCTGCATAAGTAGAAAGATTTTTCCTCTCTATCAGTTCCAAATCTAACAGAGAATGACTTACAGACACAGTATTTTCTACGCTGACCATAAAACAAAAAAGCAGAAAGAAAAAAGAAAGTAAATTTTAAAAATGCAATACCTTTAAACTTGATATTTTGCTTTCTCTGGATGTGTATTCTCGTAACATGTAGGTCTTGTCAGCCTAATGGAAAAAAATTATCATCTGGTATCAGTGCAAGCCAAGCATTTTAAACACATTGAATTTAGTAAGCATTAGAATTTGGCTGAGCACAGATTTTCATCTGGGAGCAGAAATGTATGTTCAAAATCACAAGGACAGAGAAAGTGGATAGCAATGTTCTCTTTTCCAAAAAACACCTTTCTGTGTGCATGCATCAAAAAAAATGCTATGACTGAAAACACATTTTAATCTCTACTCAGCTAGAACTACACCATCAGTACAAATACAGTTAGACAGAATAACCAAACCACCTAAATCTTAACATTCTGTATTATTTATGAGGTATCAGAATTCAATGGAGTACGGACAGTTATTTGCAAGTTAACACTTGCAGCCTAATTCTATTACACAAGCCAAAAATAATTTACTTGGAGAAAAGAACAGTATCAAACTATTTACTGTTGCCTATTTTTCCTCCTGTACTTCCTTCTCTAATCTGTGTCTGTCACACATATTTAAATGAATACTTCACATGAGAAGTAGCTTACTCTGCTCATGTAACACCTCCCTCCACAGCATCCACACTTGGTTGCTAGTTCAGCACCACCATAATAATAAAGACAAATGAAAGTTCAGTTCAGGTAACCTCTGTGCCCCCAAACACCAGTATTAAATTAGAGGAATAGCAGCAGGTCTATGAAAGTAACACAACAAGGGAACCTCTGTAAAATAGTCATGATGGAAAATAAGGGCTTACCTCATGATGAAGCCTCGTATCATTCATCCTGATAAGTACCCCATCAACTCGCAAGAAAAACCTCAACAGCACAAAAAAGCTGGAAGGCATAACTCTCTGCAAAAATAAAGATGTTCCTTTCAGCATCTTACAAAGGTACACTTTAAGTATGCAACTATCTACATCAGATATTCACAATGAAAGATGGTATGAGAAGCCAAAATCTGGGCTGTTGATTTGCTACAACTATGGCTGGACAGTAGGGCAGATAGTGCCTCAAAAGACTCTTAGGCAGGATGCAAAAAGAGGGAAAGGATTGTTCCCTGAAGCAAGTAACAGATGAAGGAAAGATTTCAAAAAAAACATAGTCTCCAGTAAGATTGTATTTCTAAGAGCACGGATAAAGAACTTTGTGTTTTAAAGTTTAAATCCCAGAAGGAAAAACATGCAAAAAGCAACTGCATTTTGCATTTATTAGCCAATTATCAGCAAGCATCTCGTATAAGCCTCTGAGTACTTACTACTTTTACACTCAAACTTGACACTCCGTGATCATGAAGTTCGTCTTCAAACAGAAGAACTTCTTCAAAAAACATAATTTGTTCCCTGGCTTTCAATTTCTCTGTATTTATGTGTTCTGTTGTAGGAACAACCTAAAGATAAAGAACAGTTAGCACATTAATTTGTTGCCAAACTACATAAAGTTTGTCTTGATCTTTTGAATTCCGCCGTTTTAGAAAAGAAAAAACTTTTAGAGCTCACAGCTTAAAACATCTCAAATTTCTAGGAGAAAAAGTTAAAATTAAAACCAAAGTTTCCAAGAGTATCCTCTTGGAAACAAACATCAAGCAAAAGCTAAGAGTGGAAAATTCTGAATAAACTTCCCTCAGGATACAGGCTCAGTAGGTTTTCAGCTGCAAACAATTCTGTTCACTTTCTTGCCTCATGTTTAACATACAAATGAGAAATTCGGGTTTATAAACAGGATTCCATGCATTTAGCATCTCTTCTCACTACAGACCTTGAAAAGGATCCTAATAAAGCCCTTCCACGGAAATCAAGTACCTATAAATCACAACCCTATACACTTCTGGTGCCTTAAGACTACAGGCCAACAAGACATGGTTTGTCTTGCTACATGGTTTCTATGCTACATTTTTAATTCCAGAATAACTCAAATGATCTCTAACTAGAGCATACTTATGAACTAATATAGATTATCTACTTAGTAGCAAGAAATCTGTATACAGTAAAGAAAAACTGGGAACTTTAGTTTTATTTTCAAGATACGGGAGGGCCTGTGAGTTTAAATAAGAGGAGTTACTGTTGCAGTAACAGAAAATCATTGAAAGCAGACAGATCTACATATCTGCTTGGACAAACAGGCAAGCAACAGAGCACAAAGGTAATACAGAATTACACAGTTGATAGCTCTTCTGTGTGTGGGGCACTCAGCAAACGCTGAAGATTCCCACGTGCTTTAATTCTAAAATGCTTTAAGACACCACCCACTCTACTCCCACTCCTCCCCGTTATTAAAATAAGCCATGATTTGATCAGGATAACATGCTGAGAGACAGGATAAGCCCAAACTATTCTTTGAAGTCAGAAATTATGAAGCATACTTTAGATTTTACAGAAACATAATGAAACATAAATGACAGCTTTGAAAGTGTTTGACTGAACCAACATGCACTCAGCATTTAACAAGGAGAAAATTGTTACCTTTAATGTTGCAGTATCTCCCAGCAATGTTCCTTTGTAGTCTGTTGTGTAAGTCCAGTCATATGGCTTGACAACTTCCTTAGTGTGCTCAGTCTCACTCCTCAAAAAGTGAAAGAGAAAACAGGTTTGTAGTAATTCTCAAAAAATTACACCCTCATATATGCCTATGCACTATGGTTCCCACATTATTCTCCAAAAAAACCAGTAATTTGTGCTGCAATGACAATGTTAAGACTTAATCACAGTTTCACAACATCTGTTTCCGTAACTTAGAAAACCACTACGAGAATTCCTGTGCTAACACTATCTCAGTTCTATGAGTCAAAATAAAGATTTCATGCAGTATTGCTGAAAAATCAAGATCATTTTTTCTTTAAGTAGGCAGAAAGTGATGTGCTGATGACACACAGCAGTTGCTGACACTGCTAATTTGCCTTAGTTTTCATGACAACTTTGCTTTCTCTCTGTGTTTTCTTTCCAGGTGCTCTATGACTAATTTGGTAAATACCAAGCATTACAATTAGTTCTTATGCATGGTAATTGTTCTGCTTTATTCCTAAGGCTAAGATTTTAAACATGTACAGCACTTTGCACTTCAAAACACCATACAATCTTGTAATGCTCAAGGCCCTGGGAGTTCAAATAAACAGGAACAACACTGAGCCATGTTAAACTTGAAGTTATTTTAAGAAAGCCAAGACACAACTGAAAAATACAGCAGACCCAATGTAACAGATAGTTAAATGATCACAGCAAAGAAAAGTTAAGTGACTTCTGTGATCACATGCTGTATCTAGGGCAGAACCAAATGCAACATGGTCTTCAAGAGTTCTTTTAACTACTTTATGGCAATTCCATATGCAACGCACCAGTACTTGCCCACTGGTGATAAAATACTGTACCTGCTCTCTTGCCACTCTTCTGCACAAGCGACTTTGATCATACCTTGACAATTATTGACACATTTTAAAGCATCTGTAGCATTGAACTCAATTCCAAAACCATGATCATGCTGTATTCTTAAGATATTGTCTCCAAACATCATTTCTGGCAGGGAAGGCATGTGTAATTCATCGGCCAACCTGCAGAGGAAAATAAAAGACACATCAGTCAGCTACAGTTGAGTGAAAGTCTCTGTCCTGGAATAAGTATTCTTTAGACCATGATAATTTAGGAGGCACATCATCAATATGTTCTGCAAGACTTTGTATTTTCCCAGGTTAATCATTTGACCTGAAATGCAGAATCATTGAACCAAAATGACTTCTCCACTGCAGAAGTATTTCCAAAACATTCCTTTTCCATCAGGCTTGTACAAAAGTCTCAGGAATCAAAAAAACATCTGAGAAGCATGTAGAAGCAGTTTGCAATCTCTTCTAGAAAATCCCTGGGTGGATCATAAACTACTTCAGCAGGTGCTCATAAAGAACTTTTAGGAATGAGCACTCATGGTCAGCAAGTTTGAATTCACTAGGCACAGTGGGCCATACCTCCAAATTCAGAAGCCTACAAAAAAGACACTTAAAACAACCCTGGCGGAGTATGGAAAAGCACAGAAGACACTACTGTGATCTACTACTTTTCCAAGCTGGTAGAAGACTGGTACTGGTATTTATAACATTAACCAGAAAAGCCAGAGCCACAGATCCAACTGAACAAGGTACTGCATGAACCAAGTAAGCATGATCCCTGCAGAAAATCTCAAACCATCCTATTTCATGTTCTGTTCTGCTTCAGTTTATATACGTATTTGTATTATGTACATATAAACATGTGCTATATATAAATACATATACCCCCCCACCTCCTGATATATACTCTGACCTTAATTACTTAATTACTAAAAGGCTACCACTACCTATCTTACCTAACAAGATCAAAAAGGAATATATGACATCTGGAGAAACGAAAACTTCAGGAAATACATTAATTTGAAGGAGGGGAGGGAAAAAAGTGTCCTAATCACAATGTTCACATTGATAATAAGACATTCCTGAACAAAAGTGGTTATTTCTATAATCCTGCACACAAAAGAATATGCTCAAAGACCTGGAGAATAAGATCCTACATTTTTCCCAGAGAACGCAGAATAACATCATGAACTTTTCCATTTCATCAAGAGTAGGTCCCTTGACCTGCGAAAATCTACTCTAGCAGAGAAAGGAGTTCTTGGCTATGGCACATTTAATTCTTCACTTTTCCACACAGGCTGCTGAGGGATTTTTGCGATATATATCTGCCAGAAATAAAACTCCTACAGATACTAATGATGTTCCCTGAGCAATAAAAAAAGACAGAATGCCAAGAGAAATACATTATAAAAGCAAGCTGACTAAAAGCACTGCAACAAGATGGTTTCTGACTTTTCAAATTTGAAGTGGGATGCTAGGTACTGAGATCTACAGGTAAATGGCTATTTTTGGACTTCCCTACCCTGCAAAATCCTCTGTGTTCTTTCAAGCCTGTGTTATGGCTCTCGCTACTTTACTTTTCAGTCTTTCTTAACATGTTCTGAAAAACTGTGTGTTCCTCAAAAACACCTAAACATATATGGGTAATTTCTGAAAATTACAGAGGTGACCAATTAAAAATAGGCACAGTTAAAGAAACTGAAAGATTAGAAGATAAGTAGAGCAGGCAATTTGGCTTCTAGACTGGCAGTTTAAGTGTCTCACTTGTTCACAAATAATTAAGAGAATTAACATCCTCCCAATCCTAACAAAAAAGATCTATATTTTTAAGAGGTAGCATCCTACAAAATAAGTCTTCAAATATGGCATAAAAGTGAGATGCTCTAAGAACAGCCCTCCTTCTTCCACAGGCCACAGGTACAGCTTACATGGATGTTGAAGCCTCAATACAGAAAAAATACTAAATCATAGGATTCAAATTTTCTTACCTGTAACTGCAAAAACCAAAGAACCATTAGTCAGAAGCAGTTTGAGGTTATTTTAGGTATTGAACATAAGATAAAGACGGAAGAAAGAACATAGGTTTTACCTGTTTTAAGGCAGATGCCCAGTTTTAAAAAAGTAATTTATGTTTAAAAATATATATTTATATTTATATATAGTTTACTATAATGCTAATTAAAAAACAAGCATAGCATTTCCAGACATGAGACTTTATCAAACAAATTAGAATCATAGAATTGTTTAGGTTGAACAAGACCTCTAAGATCATCAAGTCCAACTGTTAACTCAGCACTGCCAAGTCCACCAGGAAACCAGGTCCCTGAGTGCCATGTCTACACATCTTTTAAACACCTCCAGGGATGGTGACTCAACCACTTCCCTGGGAAGCAGGTTCCAATGCCTGACAACACCTTCTGTGAAGAAATTTTTCCTAATATCCAATCTCAATTTCCCTTGGTGCAACGTGAGACTGCTTCTTCTTGTTCTATTATTTGTCACAACCTCCTTTCAGATAGTTGTAGAAAGCTATAAGGTCACCTGAACCTCCTTTTCTCCAGGTTAAACAATCCCAGCTCCCTCAGCCACTCCTCACAGGACTTGTGCTCCAGACCCTTCCTAAGCTCCATTGCCCTTCTCTGGACACACTCCAGCACCTCAATGTCCTTCTCATAGTGAGAGGTCCCGAAGTGGACATGGCACTAGAGGTCTAGCCTCACCAGTGCTGAATACAGAGGGACAATCACTTCCCTGGTCCTCCTGGACACTATTTTTGTACCAAGCCAGGACACCATTGCCTTCTTGGCCACCTGGGCACGCTGCTGGCTCAGGTTCAGCTGCTGTCAACCAGCACCCCCAGGGCCTTTTCTGCTGAGCTGCTTTCCAGCCACTCTTCCCCAAGCCTGTAGTGATGCCTGGGGTTGTTGAGACCCAAGTGAAGGACCCGGCACTTCGCCTTGTTGAACCTCAAAAAACTGGCCTCAGCCCATCAATCCAGCCTGTCCAGACCCCTCTGCAGGCCTTCCTACCCTTCAGCAGATCAACACTCCCATCCAACATGGTATCACCTGTGACAGACCTGTGAGGATGCACTTGATCACCTCATCTGGACTGTCAATAGATATCAAACAGGATGGCCCCACATACTGAGCCCTGGGGGACACCACTTGTGACCGCTGGATGTAACTCCATTTACCACCATTCTCTGTGCCTGGTCATCCGGCCAGTGTTTCACCCAGAAAACAGTGCACCCATCCAAGCCATGGGCATCCAGTTTCTCCTGGAGAAGGCCTTATTAATCTCAGGAAAGGTAAAAGCAAGATGAATGAACATACATTTAACACGACTAACAAGAAATTGTATTCCACTACTCCAGAAACTGAAACCAATAAGTATCCGATGAATTTAGCTGCCACTATGCTCAGTCATGGCACAGCTGAACTGTGCAGCTCCACATTAGCAAATCTGACTGAAGTGCTTGATGCTGACACAGGAACACTTTCTCCAATGGTTTGACAGGAGTGAAAATTACTACAAGAAGAAAGCAAATTATAAATTTTTAATGAAAACCACTGTCTTGATATAGCTATTACCAAGACATGATACTGGAGTAGAGAATCCACAGGCCACACTTAAAAAGCCCTTAATCACCATTAAAAAGAAATTAAGGAAATCAGGCTTCTAATTAGCAGGCGCCAGTTCACAGAGGTCCAGATCTCCAACTAGAATTATAGAATGGTTTGGGATGGAAGCGACCTTAAAGACCATTGAGTTCTAAGCCCCTTGCCCTAGGAAGGGACATCTCCCACTGCTCAAAGCTCCATCCAGACAGGGCTTGAACACTGTCAGGGATACGGCATCCAAAACTTCTCTGGGCAACCTGTTCCAGTGTCTGGCCATCCTCAGAGTAAAGAACTTCCTCCTAATATCTCATCTAAACCTGCTCTCTTTCAGTTTGAATCCCTGCCCCTTTGTCCTGTCACTACACGCTGTTGTAAAAACCCCCTCTCCGTCTTTCTGGTAGGCTCCCTTCAGCGATCACTAAAACCAAATTTTGGAAATGATCCGTAGCCCCAGTCATCCCAGTTTCTCCAGCCAAACAATCAAGCTTCCTGTCTCAAAAAAAAAGAGAGAAAAGCCTCCGCTCCGCCCAGTAACTGGACTGAGCAGCGTCTCCCCCGCCCTGGGAAGGGTCTGTGTTTCCTGCGCAAGGCGCCCAGCCGCCCCAAAGCCCTCGCTGTGAGGCGCTGAGGCCGCAACCCCGCGGGAGCTCCGAGCAGCGGGGACGCTGTGCTGTGCTGTGCCGTGCTGTGCTGTGCCACCCCCGCGGCCCGAGCCCGCCCCACCTCTCGGCCTGCGCCGACTTCATGATGTGCGTGCGGGCGGCGCTCAGCTTCCACGGCCCGAAAGTGAAGTCGCGCCGGCTGCTCTGGAAAACCGGGTGCATGGCGGCCTCCTCTCCGCCGCAGGCGGAGAAGGCAAAAGGGGCCGGAGCGGGCGACGGAGCTCTCTCCTCTCCACCTCTCTCCACCCCGCACGGCGCTCACGGCAGCGACACCGCCGCCGGAACCGACGCCTCACGGCGCTTCCGCTTCCAGAGGCGCGGGCAGCGCGGAGCCCGGGTGCGGAATGCTGGGATGCGTTAGGAAAAGCTTTGCTAGCAGGTTGAGGGAGGTGCTACTGTCGTTCTGCTCAGCCCTAGTGAGGCCGTATCTGAAGTGCTGTGTCCAGCTCTGGGTTCCTCAAAACCAGAGAGACATCGAGCTCCTGGAGCGGATCCAGAGGAGGGTGACAGAGATGATTAAGGGACTGGAGCATCTCTCTTATGAGGGAAAGCTGAGGGAGCTGGGTCTGTTCAGCCCCGAGAAGAGATGGCTGAGAGGGGACCTAATTTATGTATAAATATCTAAAGAGAGTAAATATCTAAAGAGAGTTCCAAGAGGATGGAGCCAGGCTCTTGGTGGTGCCTGTTATAAGTTAAGATATTAGCTGGACTGCAAAGCTGCAATGAAGAAATGGTTTATTATAAAAGCAATAAAAACAAGCAAAAAAATACAGCGCACCGGGCTGCTTGCATCAGAGCAAACGAGCGAGGAATGAACGCTCTCTCTGTCTTTTTAACTGTTCATCTCCTGTCTTTACGCAATCCCGAAGTCACAAGTGAGTTTCTTAAAATGTGGATTTGGGCTTCTATTTCATCCGAGAGTTTGAGAGTTTGTATGGTCCGGCGTTGAGATCAGAATATTCTTAGATAAAAGATGTGTATTTGAACTAGGATCTAAAAGGAAAGTTTAATGTCTGTCTCTTCTAAGCTTCTTTCCTGGAAACAAGATTATGTTGTCTAGGGGTTTCAGGAAGGGGCTTCACTTGCTGATTGACTCAGTTATCTTAACAAAAGATTGTATATTCTCTTGTCTGTCTGTGGATTAGAATTTCCTGGCATTCTAATGGATTTTATCCATTCTAATGGATACATTTTACTGGAAGAAGAGAGGTTTTTCCTCTTTGTTACAAAAAAGAAGTATATCATTAATTTTATTACAAAAGAAAGATCACAGGAAGTTATGCTTATACAGAAAAATTACAAATATACAGTTTAATTCATTACAGTGCCAAGCAATAGGATGACAGGCAGAAACTGATACACAGGAAATTGCACTTGAATATGAGGAAGAACTTTACTGGGTGAGCGGCCATGTGCTGGAACAGGTTGCGCAGAGAGGTTGTGAAGTCTCCTTCACTGGAGATATTCAAGAACCGTCTGGGCACAATCCTGTGCAATGTGCTCTGGGATGACCCAGAGCAGGGAGGTTGGACCAGGTGACCCACGGTGTCTCTTCCAGCCTGATGCATTCTGTGGTTCTGTGAGATGACATGTGGGGGGCAGGCAGGAGGTGCTGCCGCCCGGGGAGGGCTCCATGCTGCTCTGCACTTCTGAAACCAGCACAGGGAGAGCAGGCCGTTCTCTGATCTCTCCGCACCACAGAGAGCCAGCCAGCGAGCTCCCCTGTGCCCCTGGTGAGCTGGTCTGTGGCAGCTGGTGGAGAACATGTGTGTGCCCTGTGGCCATTCATGCTTCCATGTCACGGACACCTCACCAAGAGCAGCAGGACAGCTGAGTGGGAGCTGGGGAGCTCTAAAGCCTCTGATGGCCCCAGGCCATCTCCCTGCCCATGCTCAAAGGTGCAGCAAACATCACCAGGCTTCATCACGCAGACACCCTGTGCTGTGGTGGATAGTACACACATGTGTGTGCACACGTACAGTCATAGAATCACAGACTGGGTAAGGTTGGAAGGGATGGCAGTGGGTCATCTGGTGCAACCTTGCTGCTCAAGCAGGATTGTGNGGGAGCTCTAAAGCCTCTGATGGCCCCAGGCCATCTCCCTGCCCATGCTCAAAGGTGCAGCAAACATCACCAGGCTTCATCACGCAGACACCCTGTGCTGTGGTGGATAGTACACACATGTGTGTGCACACGTACAGTCATAGAATCACAGACTGGGTAAGGTTGGAAGGGATGGCAGTGGGTCATCTGGTGCAACCTTGCTGCTCAAGCAGGATTGTGCAGGATTGAGTCCAGACAGTTCTTGAATATCTGCAGTGAG
>VYXB01010749.1:1828847-1864030 GCA_013397135.1 Pachyramphus minor | reverse complement strand
GCGGCCGCGGGGAACATGGCGGTCTGGGAGGGGGCGCGGCGGGATGAGGCGGCGGGGCGGGACGGCGGGAGGGGCAGGGACGGGCCGGGGCCATGGTGGGGAAGGCTGGGGCGGCGGCGGCTTTTGGGTGTCCCGGGCGCTGTAACCAGGAACGTCCCGCTCTGACGGCGGCGGGCGGTGAGTGCGGAGCCGGGGCGGAGGGCTGAGGCCGTGGNTGAGGCCATGGATGCCCGGGGCGGAGGACCCTGTCCCAGCCCTTTGTTCGCTGCCAGAGGGAGCGCGGGGGCAAAATGGCGAAACCCCCCCTTCCCCATCATATTTCCAGCTGGATCCCGCGCGCTTTGTGTGTGCCGGCACGCCTGGTCAGGCTGCCCTGGGATAGGATGTGATACTGCCCCGGGAAGGGATGGGATGCTCCTTGTCCTGCCCAACCGCGGGCGGGCCACCCCTGCCGAAGGCCGCTTTCGCACCCCGGGGAGCAGCGGGGCCATGGGGGGCCGGGGAGAGCCAGGTGCCCCGGGCGTCGGGGCCAGTGCCGGGAGCGGCCGCGGGGAAACGCCGCCTGCCCAAAACGCGCACCGGTCCGAAAGTACTGGACAGGCCCGCAGAGGTGGTGCGGGCACGCTTAGAGAGAAACTCGAGGGAAGGCGTTTTTTGCAAACAGTCTCAGACAGCTTCGCTAGAGAGGAGTTGTGTTTCTACAAAGCATCGGCACAGTACTGTCTTTAATTACGCTCCTAGGAAAGTACAGATAAAAATGGAAAAAAGGCGTCTCTCGAGACTGACACTGCTGCCTAAGGCCACAGCAGCCACACAGATGGAAGCATTTCTGTGAGTACTCCTGGCTCTCTGGGACCCGTGGGTGGGCACAGCCGCAGAATTAGCTGAAACAACTTTCCCCGAGTCCCCAGCTTCCAAGAAATGCTAATATCAACTTCATATTGTTGATGATGATGATTGTTTAGGGCACTCTTTTACTTTTCTGGTCTGCACATTTGCATTTTTTGGTGGTGGTTGTTTGGTTTGGATTTTTCAGTATGCTGTCTTGCAGATGGGTGAAGGACCGAATGAAGTAGGTAGTGAATGAGAGTTGGAGGCAGCGGGGAAAAGGCTGCTGAGGAATTGGGAGAAATAACAAGGTTTCACAAAATGAGATTTTGAGTCAGTGGGATGGATGCTAACACTGAGAAGTCAAGGATTAAAGATTCTTAAGCATTTCTGTAGCATGGACCTTGGCCTAATGCAAGGAAGTGTCTTTCAAACCTCATGTACAGAAAGCTAGTTCCCCCGGTCCTTTGGCATTGGCAGCAAAATACAATCACATCTGTAGCTAAGGTGATTATGAACATGGAGAAGTGATGTTGGGAGAGTATATGCAATGGTTCCCGAGTCTTTGAATGTTACTTAGCAACTGTTAAGAAAGAGTCAGCAGGGTGTGACTAGACAGGCATCCCCAAACCACCAGGAAACGCTCTATAGGCAGAATACAAGGTAACAATTGGGATAAACAGGCAGAATTTTTTTAAAAAGTGACTTTCTTTAAAGTAAGAGAAACAAAGACTAATAGTGATGTTCTTGTTTCCTCACAGCCTAGATGAAGGGACTGAATAAGATGCACAGCTGGTAAGTATGACCTAGAAACAAGTAATATACTTAGAAAATTTTAAAGTAAAATGTGCTAATTTTCTTTCTTGTTTCACCCTCTTCACTTCTTTTTGTCTTTCAGACAGTTTCTTCCCTGTTCTAAGCTTGATGCTGTGAGTGACCTCTTTGGTGTGCCCATAGGCAATTTACTGCCCCTTCGCTTGCCTGTCTAAAATGATTTCCTGCATACTACAGGTAAATTTTAACACAGGCAAAAGGGCCTCCAGTCTTGGGAAGGAGTTTGAAGAAATATTGCCTGAATGTTTCTGAACATTGTTCTGCTTCTAGCTGCTCAGCATGTCTTGGCTGCTCCAGCTCTGCACGCTCTGACCATGAGCAGCAATTCCTCCCTCGGCAATGTGAAGGGCCTGAGGAACCTCACCACGCAGGAAGATGGGGCAGTCAGAGTCACCGAGTCCATTGCTATCATCGTCATCGCTATTTTCATCTGTTTGGGCAACCTGGTGATCGTTGTCACCCTGTATCGGAAGTCTTACCTTCTCACACTGAGCAACAAGTTTGTGTTCAGCCTGACCCTTTCTAACTTTCTGCTCTCTGTACTGGTGCTGCCTTTTGTTGTCACCAGCTCCATCAGGCGAGAATGGATCTTCGGAGTTGTTTGGTGCAATTTCTCAGCCCTGCTCTATATGCTGATCAGCTCAGCCAGCATGCTGACCCTTGGACTCATAGCTATAGACCGGTAAGCCGCTCTTTTTTTAATGAATTGTAACAAATTGTCTAGTTGTCTCGTAGAGGGACTTGTTGGCTGTTCAGAGAGTTGAGAAGCAATGCAGAGGGTAACATGGTGTAGTTGTGGTGTCATTTTTCCTTCAACCCTGTGTGAAATTTTGATCTAGACCAAGACAAAGTGATGTCATCAATAATGCAAAATGCAGACATGCATCTAAAGTTTTTTAAAACACTTGATGGTGTAATAACATAGTACTTGAGAAACACGAAATAATGACTTAAAATTCCAAATTATATCCTAAGCGTGCACTCACCCATAGGAGCAGATTTAATAGTTGCATGTGTGCCTTCAGCCAAGTTTGACAGTCTTGACTGCAACAATATGTAACTTTACATGTAACTGTTTTTAGAAACAGGTTCCCCAAGCCCGCTTCGATATTTGAAGAAGAAAGGGCTAGATGTCAACATCATTAAAATATGTTCCTTTCTTTGTCCTATGTCGTTTGTGCTCCTGTTGACTACTCCTTTTCCTGCCCACCAGGTACTATGCTGTCCTGTACCCGATGGTTTACCCAATGAAGATAACAGGCAACAGAGCAGTGGTAGCTCTTGTGTATGTGTGGCTGCATTCCCTTATTGGCTGCCTCCCTCCTCTTTTCGGCTGGTCGTCTTTGGAGTTTGACCAGTTCAAGTGGATGTGCGTGGCGGCCTGGCACAAAGAGGCCGGCTACACTGCCTTTTGGCAGATCTGGTGCGCGCTGCTGCCTTTCGTGGTCATGATGATCTGCTATGGATTCATATTCCGTGTGGCGAGGATTAAGGCCCGCAAAATCCACTGTGGTAGCGTCGTCATCGTGGAGGAGGACTCGCAGAGGAACGGGCGGAAAAACTCCAGCACCTCCACGTCCTCGTCTGGCAGCCGAAGAAATGCTTTCCAAGGGGTTGTTTACTCGGCCAACCAGTGCAAAGCTTTCATAACCATCTTGGTTGTCATCGGGGCTTTCGTGATTACATGGGGGCCTTACATGGTAGTAATTACATCAGAGGCACTTTGGGGAAAAAACAGCATTTCCCCTGCCTTGGAGACATTGGCTACCTGGTTGTCCTTTTCCAGTGCCATTTGCCATCCGTTAATTTATGGACTGTGGAACAAGACAGTGCGCAAGGAACTACTAGGGATGTGCTTTGGGGATCGGTATTATCGTGAGTCCTTTGTTCAGCGGCAGAGGACATCAAGGTTATTCAGCATTTCCAACAGGATCACAGGTAAGAAAGACACGTGGCTGCAGAAGACACTCTTCCTTAATACCACTAAGAGCAAGGTTTCATGTCTGCATGTGCTTGGCATGTTTCAGGGCTCTCTAAAGAAAGTGGGATGTTTCTGGAGTTTGCATCAGTCTTTTGCTCAGGTTATCATAGACACTTGAGAGGAGAATTTTTTTTTTTTTTTGGGTGGTTAATATGTTTCTCCTACCCTAGTAAAATTTTCTCAGCCAGAGAAAAACATAGTGATGAGGTTAATAGAAAATATTTTCGTTTTTCTCAAGCATTTCCTTTTGTGTGCCTTCAGTTTTGTGTTGCCCACATTTGAGCTCTACCAATAGTACTTTTTCTACACTTCTTCTATGGTTCCTGGCTTTGTGCTACAACTCTCTGAGATCCACTGAAGTTACACTGGTGTCACTGTAAATTCAGTTTTTAGGCTTAGTGGTTGTGAGGAAAAGGTCATTAACAAAGTAAAACTATGTAAAAATAGAACTATTTGCTGTCTCCCCATGTTGCTGGCTGAGGGCTTCAGTTGGGATGGCTGGTGGTTTTTTGTGGTTTTTTTTTTTTTTTTTAAAGTAGCAATGCAATGACATTCTGATTTTTTATCATTTGCCTTGCCCTGCTCAGAAACTTCCAAAAATAGAACACTTTCAAGGGATATTTCATGCAGAGGCAGGAACTGAAGTTATTTAATTGGGAAGGAAGATCTAAAATGCAGAAGGAAGGTGAGAGCAGCAGGGCATCTGTTATCTTTTCTTCACCTTGGGATTACTGGGAGAGATTGTCATCCGAATGAAAGAGTTCTGCAGCTACAGCCACATCACAAGCTGCAGGAGTTTTGACAAATCTGTATCCAGGTGATGCTATGGATGAATACATTGGGAACTGAGGTGGAAGGGAAAAGACAGGAATTTTCTTTCTCTTTCCAAGCGATAAGAAGCTGACAGTTTCAAGTTTGAATCAGGTGTATTAGCTGTAGGCTGACAGGGAGGGGAAAAAGAGCCCCACCAAACCCACAACAAAATCTTAAAGTGAGATTCAAAGAAGGCACCTTTGTAAAAACCCTAGGATCTCTTCCCTTCTTGTTTTGAGGATTTGAAAGAAGTTAGATATCTCTGTGCTTTAGCCTTGCTCATAAACTTCTTTACTGACTAATGGCTTGTAACAGCTGCTGGTGGCTACCAGATTATTCTCTGTCTAGAAGGTGCCTGGTAAATACCCCCATCCCTGTGAGCATGTACACTCGGTGCCCAGCCTGTCTGGCTCATAAAATACATGTAGTTGAAACAAGAATGGGAGGGAGATGGTGCAGGTAGAAAGGAGACTTTCCCTACGGAAAGACTCCAACAACACCTGAGAGCTGCTGAGGGGACTTCTAAGGTGGGAAGTCCAGAAGCTCTGCACTCTGAATCAGCAAGGTAAGTTTAATATGCAGAATATTAAATAAAGCAGTAGAGTGAGTATTACTGGAAGAGGCTTTTACTATTGCAAACCCTTGAAACATTCACTGTGTAACAAGAACAAAACTTTCTTGCAGATTTGGGACTATCTCCTCATCTTACTGCCCTCATGGCAGGTGGACGGCCATTAGGAAACAGCAGCAGCACAGGAGACACAGGTTTCAGCTGCTCACAGGATTCAGGTAACTACAAGTCTCTTGCTCTGTTTACTTGGGCAGAAGCTTGCACTTGGCAGAACTCACTGGGATAGTCAGTATTTGCACACAGATGTCTCTTGGTGGATGAATGACATAAAGCATCTGTTCCAGCTGTTACAACAAAACTGCTACAGTTGCTTTTTTCCTTCCTTGCTCTCAATATATTTACTTGCAAAATGCTGTTTACAGAATGATGACCCTCCCTTGTTAATGTGTCCTGGGAACAAGACTCACTGCTTTTGTGCCCTTCTCCTTTAGTTTTGTGTTGTTCTTTGTAGACTTTCTCTGTATCCACAAGGAACAGAGCAACAAAGGGCTATGGAGAATGTGCTTCCCTCTTCTGTTTTGTAAGAGACCTTGTTTTGTTCATCCTGCAATGTAAATATAAACACTTGGGATGGCTTTAGCTTATGACTCTATCACTACTTAAGATCTCTCAATTGAAATTGTTTTGGAAAAGGGAAAAACAGTTCTGCGGGTAATTTTCTATCCAGAACTGTTACTAGATTTTTCTGGCAGTTGATTCAGCTGCCACTCCTTAACTACACTACTTTAAAGGGTATTTCTGCTCTAGAGACAGTAGAGGGTGGTCTTCTAACGTTTGCTTGGTGTAAGGGGTTTGTTTCTTTCGTAAAGGAAAACTGTGGAGCTGGGATTTATTTGTGGTGTTGTTTTGTGCTGGTAGTTTTATGCCTGTGGTGGGTGTTCTGCAGTGTGATAAAGGAGAATAGCATCCTGGTAAACCTGCCTCAGTTAAGTGGATGTTGTGTTACCATTTTTTGAATGGCAGTGAGCAGTTTAAACAACTGAGCAAATTAAAGAGCTAGTGAATGCTGTTAGAAGTGCCACTGTTGGTTAAGGAAGGAGTATGGTCCATAGCCTGGGAATAGATATACAGTGATCCACTGTGAAATACTGTTTCACTGCATGCTTTTACTTTGAGGAACTAAAGAGCAGAAAGAGAAGTCTTAGTCCCTCTTCAGTGTTGCCTGCTGCATGTAGTACGTGATCCCATGGCTTGTGGTGCATTTGTGTCTTTATTTACCCTGGAAAACAGAAACTGGGCTTTTCATGTTGTGAAAAACAGATAAAGTATGGAAGAGGAAAAAAATCCAAGTGGTGCCAGCTGTACAGAAAATATGAAGTGAGAGACCTGAGTCCCAATTACTAGAAATGTTGCCTTAAGATCAGTTATTTCAAGGAAAAAGATCCACTGTGTAAGAATAAGAGGCTAGTGTCTTCACCAGTCGTGTTTGGAAAAAAGCACTAAAATTGTATTCCATGGAAGAATATATCCTTCTTCCTAGTGCTGCTCTTCCATTGTGTGCTACATTTCCGAGGAGGATTTGGTACCCTCGTAGATCAGTAAGAGTCTACTGTTTTCAGATCAAAAGCAGTCAAGTGGGTGAAGAGGGATGTGAAGTCACCATCCAGAGGAGTTACAAAACCTGGAAGGCACTTCCTCTTGGGCCTGTTGTCACATCACAGGAGTAAATGGCCTGATAGTAGAGTGCCACACATTAAATGTGTACAATCTGTGTCTTCCAACAACAGCTTCCTTGAGGACTGCTTTCTCAGCAGTGTCCTAGCGTGTCCACAAAATACTTGCTCTGCTTTTCCTTCATGCAGCAGAGAGACCAGCATTGCAAGGGAGGTGTAGGCTGCAGTCTTGCCTTCTTGTGTGAAAGCATTGCAGAGATGCCAAGAATTTTCATGTGCTTTTTAAACTCTTATTTTATGTTGGAAAGGTGCAAAGCAGATTCAGGGAGGTGAAATTAAAAAGAAAAATAAAAAAAATCCTGAACTGGAAAAAAGACTTATCAGACAAAAATAATTCCCCAGGGATTTTTCCCCATTAAAATACACTTCAAGAAAGTGAAAGTAGGTTATTAGAGACAAACTACATCAAACAGAAAAATTCTGCAGTTCAAATTCTACCCAGGTCTGATTACAAGCAGACATTTGGCAGCTATTTGGCAGAGGTTGTCTGCCTCTCGGGTAGCCACTGTTAGCCTCTGTCTTCATCACGAAATGGGGGAAGTTACTCTCAACTTTACCTTTTATTTACTGAAGGTAAGGTTTCACTGTTGTCTGCTGTCCTATTGACATTATAAGCTCTGCAGCTGAGAATTTTGGAGCTGCTTAAAGTTTTAGATGGCTAGTGAGAAAAGATTTCTCAATCCTGTGAATGAAAACTCTGACCTCATTCCTTTCCTATTCAGTGTTTACTTTGGGCTGAAATTTACTCCCAAAAGCTGGGTTTATACATCTTTTGAAGGAACTACTATAGACAGAAAAGTTTTTGCCACGATGTTGCATCATTACTGTACTGTAATGTTTCATTGTTACTGTCTTGCACTGTTTCAGGAACAGATACAATGCTTCTTGAAGATTATAGCTCAGATGGCCCTCATGCCCCACACTGCATCTGTCCTCCTCGAAGGAGAAGTTCAGTGACATTTGAAGATGAAGTAGAGCAAATTAAAGGTGAGTTTAGGGGTAACTATGAAAAACTATGTTGCCTGCTCAGGAAACCTCTCAGGACCTTCATATTGTCTTACAACATCACTGACCACTGTTTGCCTTGACAGACCTCACCAGTCATGCAGGTACAAGAGAAGGCAAGATCTGGTCTTTCTTCCAGTTCTCAAGTAACAACAGACAAGGACAAGAGTTAGAAGCTGGGATTCTCTGCATACATATTATTTATATAGGACAGCAGTATCCTCTCTGCAACTCCATTCATCTTGGTGGCTCTTGCAGTCTGTTTTGTGTTTCTCAGAGAATATATTTTCCTGCCCTCATATTTTGATTGTTCCTCATTTGTTGCCTTGGCTCAATTTTATCATTCACAAACTTGAACTTCTTCTATTTGCACGCTTGAATAGTCTGAATATAATTTCACTCTGTAACACTTACTTTTTTTACTTAACTTCTATTTCACTCTGCTGAGTGTGTTCCTCAGCAGACAGGGGTGCAAATAGATGAACCACATGCACTTACTTCAGTCAAATCACTTGTTGATTCTCTGCTAGCAAAGTGTTGCTGTGATCATCTATAAAATGATGGAAAGTTAATTTAGGGTCGTAGTTACAGTAATATGGAAGAGAAGGCTAACAACCTGATTTTCTAAACAGTACATGATTGTGGACAGCATGAAAATGTGCAGAAAGCCTTTAAGATTCAAGTAATAATAAAACCTGGGATAATGAGAATTCTTTCTATGGAATTTTTAAACATCTTAGCAAAATTCACTTTAGTCCTCTTCCCAGCATGAGATGAATATTTCCTTGTACAAGTACCTTACCATATACATTGCCCATTATCTTTCTGAGTGATTATGTGGGAGCTGACATCTAATTTTTCACCTGAGCAAAAGAGGAATGTTTTAGTGAAAAAGTTCCTCACAGGTTTAGCAATTCTCCCTGGTAAGTCTCAGGGTTTTCAGGATCCCTGAGACTTTAAATTATTTCAGCAGCCTCATTGAAGAGTTACACTTAGGATGAACACCTTTGTTGCTTAACATGTTGGTGGGTAGAGAAGTATACAGATGTTAGAGAAACAACTGCACCAGCACTGAAGAGCAGGTGTATCCCAGGTCACTCTGGGATACTGTGTTCATAGGGTGGTTTTGAAAGCCTGAGTATTGTTGGTAAATGCGCTCTGTAGAACAATTATTTTGCAGAGTATGTGACCATACCTGTACAAAAGGATCAATATTGGTCTTTAAGCATTTGCATAGCTGTGCTGATCAACACTTATGTTGCCTTTTTTTTACCTCCTTTTTTTCCAGAAGCTGCAAAGAATTCTGTTCTTCATGTGAAAGCCGAAGTCCATAAATCTCTGGACAGTTATGCAACCAGTCTAGCAAGAGCTATTGAAGCTGATGTGAAACTCAGCTTGTTTGGGGAAGATGCTTTACCAGGAGCCCTGTTCCCAGTGCGGACTCTGCCAGGAGGCAGCACGAACACACGGCGTGGTGCCAGGCCCCATGCCAGCCAAAGACTGAAGTTGCAGAGCATCGATGAAGGGAATATTTGACACCAGCACTGGAGTGAGAAAACAGAGCAAAACCACTAAGCAGGACCTATTACAGCTGTTAGTGTTTCAACAGAACCAAGATACCTTGTCGGGATGTCTTCAGCGTTTTTTCAACACTTGAAAGCCAGCTGAATGTTGGTACTTGCATCAGCATTTTACAGTAGTGTTTGTTTACTGTTTAGGGTGCTATTGACTTTTCTGTGCCATGTCTTTATCACACAGTTCATAGGAATGCAGAGTTTGGTTTCACTGACCAGATCATTAGTCTGTTGAATCTTGGGTCCATTATTGGCCAAAGCTGATAAAGGGAAAAAAAGGCAGGAAAAGTATGTGCAGTGTTTAATTTATTGTTGTATCCATCATCTTCTGAACACCAGGATAATCAGTTGATACTTGATAGCTGGACTGCTCTGATAGGAGATTGTGCATGGGATAGTACACACAGCCTTACTGTCACATACTCCTAGATGAGGAGCATGGACTTCACTAAGGGCAAAACCTGAACTTTTCAGAGAGCTCATGCAGATTATAGTCCCACTTACCTTTGCTGGGGGTATTTCTCTTTGTTCAGCCATCAGAATGGCACATCAGGTCTGACACTGGACTGTGCATTGCTGCAGTGGTACGGAGCACCAGCCTCTCTCGATATAGTGGGTGGGAGCAGACCTGTGCTGGAAAAGCATAAAGATGGTATTTGAGGAAATCATTCATGCAGAATTCTTAGTTTCTCCGAGAACTTCAGCTCATGTCCCTGGTTTTGCTGTTACTCAAACAGCACTCTGTGGCTGTGCTAAGCATGACAGAATATAAACAAGATATTGCCACTTCATATTCAGGATTCATCTTTTTTAGAGAGAAAGGAGTTGTTTGGTTTTCTGTTTTTTTTTTAATCATGAGGGAATGTAGTATTTAAGCTATACTTACCTCAGTGCTTCTATTTCTTGGAGTATTAATTAATCTCAAAAATAAGAACATTTGGCACTTATATTGCACTTTGCATGTTCTTAAGCACTGTACAGATGTTACCTTGTTAGGCCTTTGTGAGAGGGTTGATCAGCCCTGCTTGCCAAAGAAGGAAAACCCAGCACAGTCAAGCTGCTGGCAGTGAAACAGTCTGCAAAGGTGGAAAAGTTTTTTATGAAAAGAGGGATGAGGTGGATCATACAAGTATATCCAGCTTCAGGAACCTTTCTGTGCCTTCCTGGGCTACCCCCTTCCATACTTTGGAGGGATTACAGCCCTGCCTTATTTCATAGCGGGAAACAAAAGTGATCAGGATAATTCCTTGGGGGTGGGCAGTGAGTAGCAAATGGACTTAAGGACCAAGGATTTGCATTTGTTTACTCTGTGTCTGCTTCCCTGTGCCTCCACCTTTCCCTGGAAGTGGCTAGTATGAGGTTTTGCTCGAGATTGTTTGGAAATCAGGAGCAGGATGTTTCCATCTGGGCAAAAACTGGGTGTCTTTTTGTGAGTTATTCAGAGACATGGAAGCAAAGTGTTGTGAGGCAGAGCCTCAGTCCAGTACTGTATCCTATTTGTCTGTGTTCCCGACTCAGAAATGTATTTCAGCACAAGCTTATGTCCATCTCTGGACAAAGCAACTTGACTTCATGAACTTGCCTGAATCCCATTAAGTTCCCATGCAAAATATAACTGCATACTTAAAATTCAGTACATGGTTTGCTGATTTAAGAACAGGCTGTTACAGTAAGAACACTTAAGCTCCAATAAGATGGCTCTTTGCATAATGCAGGAATAAAACTATAATAGGGAGGTTCTCTCCCCTGCATTTTTTACTTCTAGTGTGTTAGATAAATTGGCACCTGTGGGCACTCGTTAAAAATACATAACTAAAAATCCCAGTATTTGCCAGGAAATGCCCTGCAGTGAGGTCATTATTGCTATTGATATTTATGTTAGCATTACAATCACAGCTGCTCCTAGTGCTCAGCACTCCTTAAAGTACACGCTTGCCTGCTTGCCTCGAAGTATTTTGTCTGCATCCCTTTTATTCAATATTCCTGCTTTGGAACAAGCTGACCAAAGTCGTTGCTGAATGTGAAAAGGGCACACAGTATGTCTGCATTGTGGTGGAGTCGGTGCCGGCTCTAAACAGTCTGTGTTTAGGCAGAAAAATTCCAGGGCGTATGTGAAAGGACAAAATCGTTAGTATTGTGTAAAAAGCACGTTTTTCTCACAGGTACTGAGCCAAATTCAGCCTTCAGGCAGGTCGGGGGTGAGTTGCATCAGTTTACACCGTGAGTGAATTTGGCTGCCACTGTTAATGGCACTAATCCGTTATTTAGTGTAAATGTTGTTTATATTTTTGTACACGCGTTATAACCCTTCTGTAATTCTGTTACTACCCTAGTCATTCTCTCACCAGAGTTGTCATTAACGAAGAAATGCACACGTTTTGTGAAACTGTATTCCCCACCCTAAATACAAAAGAGAAAAAAACCCCTTATTTCCGGCTCTTGATGGTCTGCGCTGTTTGTTTACACTACTGTTATTTCAACTTAAATTCATCTTGTGTTTTACTTTTAAAAGCACATTAAGCTCCCAGGAAGAGCCTGACAGCGGCAGCAGCTGGAGCAGTTTCCGCAGGATGGCGAGGCATTTTGGGTCAAGCTGGGCTCTCTGGGCCCAGGGCGGGTTTTGCGAGCGCGGCGGTGCTGGATACGACGCCGGGGCAGGTTTGGGAAGCTGGATGTGATCCCGATCCCGGGGCGGTGCCCGAGTGCGTGCTGCACCCCGCTGACCACGCCCCCTTCCACGTGGCCACGCCCTCTCCCCGTCGCCCCACCCTCCTCTCCCCGCCCATGGGGACGCGAGGTGGGCGGTGCACAGGAAACACACGACGCAGCGACGATTGGCTGCGCGCCGCCCCCCCTTGCCCCGCGCTGATTGGTCGGTGCGCAGGCGCGGGGCGGGATTGGCTGTTTCGAAGCGCGGGCGCGGCGGTGCCGCGCGGACATGGAGGACGTGCCGTGCGCGGAACATGGTGAGGGCCGGCTCGGGGTGAGGGGGGTGTCGTGTGGGAGGGGAGGTCTCGGTCTCGATCTCGGTCTCGGTCTCGATCTCGGTCTGACCAGTTCCGCGCTTCCCTGTCCCGCAGGGTCCCTCTGCTTCCTGAAGACGGGAGTCCGCGATGGCCCCAACAAGGGGAAGAGTTTCTACGTGTGCGGGACGCGCGGCCCCGGGGAGTGCGGCTTCGTCCTGCCGGCGCCGTAAGTAGATGGGGCGGTGGGACACGGCGGCTGCCCTCAGGGAAGCTCAGTGCTGCGTCAGCGCTGTCTGACTCACGTAGTCTTTGTTTTGTCCCACGTGATTGTTTTGTTTTGCCGTGGCTGTTCCCCGTCGCGTCTGTATTCTTCCACTTGTGCTTTCCTCCTTTTAGTGTCCCTGCTTCTCACTGCTTGATCCATGAGGGATGCATGGTGGAGCTGCAGGTCCTGGTCCAGCAGCAGGACAAAGATGAATACCAGTAAGTTCTTCAATTTTTTTAAAAGCTGGATGTCTGCCTTAAAACAGGTAAAACCTACGTTCCTTCTTCCATCTTTATCTTACATTCAGTGCCTAAAATAATCTTCTTAAACTGCTTCTGACTTTTTAGTTACAGGTAAGAAAACTTGAATCCTGTGATTTAATAGTTTTTCTGTAATGAGACTTCAACATCTACGTAAGCTGTACCTGTGGTCTGTGGGGGAAGGAGGGCTGTTCTTAGAGCATCTCACTTTTATGCCATATTTGAAGACTTAGGACCTGCTAAAAATAAAGGTCTTTTTTTGTTAAGGTCTGGAGGCTGTTAACTCTCTTCATTATTTGTGAACAAGTGAAAGACTTGAACTGCCAGTCTTTCAAAGTGGAAAGGAGGGTTTGCTGTACAGGTGGGAGCATTTGGAATTGTTTGATGGCGGCTGACTTGTAGCTTCCTTCTAGAATTGAAACGACTCATCCAGCCTTGAAGCCTTCACTTAGCGAGTTTGCCACTGTTATTAGAAGTTATATCCAATGACAAAAAACTGAGTCATCAGCTAATTTTTTTAACAGAATTGAACATGGCTCTGTGGTTGGGTTCATCCAGAACTCACAATGGTTGCATCAAATCCACCAATTTTAATTCTGAGAAAGTTCTTGCAGCAGTCCTGGTTGGCTGCCAGTTAAAAAAATAAATCACATCCAAAGTTTTTTTTTTCCTTAGTTGCTTTAGGATGAGGTGGCCTGTTCAGTGTAGCTAAAAGAAGAGCTGTTTCCTTACGCCTTGAAATCATAGGACTCTTCTGATGCTCTGAAGGTAGATAATATTTTTGCCTGAGCAGTTACTTTTTTATTGCTAAAGTCAAAAAAAAACACAACAAAAGAAACCCAAACCCCTAGGAATCGAGAAAACAGTGCTCTTGAATCTTCTTAAACTGCTTCTGACGGTGGTCTTTTGTTATGCAAAAGCCTGAAGGTAAAGTACAGATTAGGAGAGCTTGTCTGTGATGGTTTTTGTGCTAAGTGCTTTTTAAAGAATGCTTAGAGCTTCTTTACTGGTTCCTGTGGTTCAAATCTTGTTTTAATCTTTGGTAGGTTGTTTTATCGTTGCCTTAAAAGTAAGTTGAATGGGAAGAAATGGTGTGGAAGCATCCCATGGCAGGTATGAGTGTTTTGTTTGTAATGTATTATCACCTTATTCCAACATGACTTTTCATTCCTTATCCAGTCATCGCCTCTGAGACTATTTAGTGGGAGATTTTATATTTTCTAGCTGAAAAGTATATCAGCCTTCTGTCCTCTAGATGAGACTTCTTCTAAATTGTGTGAAGTGCTCACTGTTGTCCAGTCTTAAAAGAAACCTGGATTTGATCTCTGGCTCTTTTCTCAAGGATGGTGCTCTTAGAGTTAATCCCTAAAAAACATGGGAATGACAAGGAAAGCAGAAACCCGGTACGGTTTTTTTGGCTTTCTTGTAAAATGTTTATCCTGATTCTATTAAAGTGATAGGAAAGATGATCGTTGTAGAGGATGAAGGCTTGCTTGAGATGAACAGTTCTATAACGGGCTTTAATAAGTTGTATGTCAGCATTTACTCACTTGTATGTGTTGCAGGATCCAAAAGCTACCAAAGTGTCAAAAGCCTTAGAATCCCAGCCCAACACAGCACCCCTCTCCAATCTCACCAGCCAAAGAAATCCATTCAAAGTGCTGGATAAGAATTGTGCACCGTCAGTCTGGAAACAAATGAGCCAAGGAAACAGAGAGGAAAGTAAAGCAAAAGGAGTAAAAGCAGAGAAGGAGAGCATGCTGGTGTCATGTAAAGAAAAAAAATCAACCTCTGATTCCTCCATAGAGACACAACCTCTAGAAGGGCTGAAAACGAAAAAGAAACCATCCACGGGAAGTACAAGTGATCCTGAACTTCAGGAAACTACAGTGTCTGAATCTGAGCTTGGCCTTTCTGAGACCAGGAAAGGGAAAAATACTTTTTGGGAGGAAGGGAAATATGGTGGCAGTGGCCAGGAATCCAAGAAGTCTTCTGAATGTGCGGACAAAGAGCCAGACGTGAGATCAAAACTCTTTCCACTAAGTCTTGAAAAGCAAAATACAAGTACCAAGCCACCAGAGGGGGAGCAACTTGAAGAAAAAAGCTTAAAAATCTCTAGGGATAACAAAAGCCGAGAGAAAGGTTGCACTGGTCAGAAAAATGGAGAAATGAAACCGATGCCTAAAGAAGATGGTCTTTCTCGAGCAGTGCCACCATCCCAAAGTGCTGCCCTGGCAGGAGGAGCGGAGGGACAGATCAGGCCAGGGCTGCCACAGCCTGCTGGTGAAGCCTCTGGCAGTGACAGTGATGAAGTACAATTTGTTCATTCCTCATCAGGTAAAAGTAAACCTGAGAAAACGGTTGTGATTCCTTCAGGAAAGACTGTGCAGGGGACATCTTTGCCAGGAGCAGCAGCATCACATCATGTGGAAAGACCCCAGGACCGTAAAGAGCTTCATAATCATCTTGTAGTCCAGCTGAAGCAGAAAAAGGTCACTTACTGCACCTATTTATTTGGGGGGTTTATTTTTCTGTGTTCAGGGGTGCTTGCCTTACTCATTACAGGCATCAGAATACAGTATCACCTCACAGCAGAAACTCAAAATGTAGTTTAGGAACATGAGGCAAGGGAGGGAATTCGGCCTATGCTCAGACCAGTTGTGTTAAGCAGATAGAAGACAATTACCCCTAAGGTAATACAACTTTCTGTATTTGGGAATGGTCAGTTTTGACCTGCCTGAGGTTGTGCCTGTCTTTTACCCTGAAAGTAATTTGCGTAAGATGGATTAGTGCACAGCCACCTTCACCTTTCTAAATAACCTGGCTGTTTCTGGTGGTCTCTCTTGGCCTTATGTAGTAAGAGTGATCTAGCTACAAAAGCTCACACTAAGATGAAATAAACTACCTGTCTGGGTTTTTTTAATAGTTGCCAATAACTATGTTCTGTAGTTTTTACTACCCCCCTGTTTGCCTAGACTTCCAAATAGAGCCTCAAAATAAAGTCAGAATAATTGTTTGTGCTAGTGTAGAAAGAAACAAGCAAGCAGGTTAAATGTGGGGTGCTTTGAGAGAGGTTAAGATTGTCCAAGTCACTTGAATACCTGTTTCATAAAAATAGGGATGTTCTGTGTCCTTCCATCTGTTCTAAACAATAGTAAGGGTTGATTTTTTTTTTTTTTTTGGTTAATAAAAAGTTGTTTCTTTTCCTTTTCCACACTTCCATCTGAAGTCTCTTAATTTTTAAGTTATAATCTTGTTAAACTTAGACAAGGGTGAGTTTATTTTCTGCTAAAAGACTAAATGGCATTGAATGGCACTTGAAAGCTTTCGGAGATTGCAGAACAGTATCAAAATATAAGTTGATAAGATTAGTGTTTTTAAACTTCTGACCTGGTTGTTCTGTGTTGGCAGAGAGCCTGGTAACCACATTCAGGGTTTGATTTCTTTCTTGTTTTGCAGAGTACATTGGCTAGAGTGAACATTCAGCTGCTGCCAGATAAAGGAGAAAGGTTATTAAAGCAAGTGCAGGATTTGGAAGCTGCACTCAGTGCTCTTAACATTTCGACAGCAGATACTAATGAAAAAGGTAGGGCTAAAAGTTTTTTGCTCCAGAACTTTACAAATCAGCTTGTCTTACAACAGTTGTTAATATCGAGGAAATATAGTATAAACTTATATATGGCATGTGGTCTGTATAAAGTTTGTTTGTTCAGATTCACTGAAGATGAAAAGTGTTAATTGTAAAGTATGAGTTTGGGAGCAGATGAAACTAATGTTTCCTCTGAAGTGTGGTGGCTTCCCAAGGAAGTTTCCTCCTAGAAGTAGGATCCAGTGCTAGTTTTGCTTCTGGCTTTGGATACATGATTGAGACAGGTGTCTCTACGAGACAGTGGCAGTGAAGTGTTAACTTCCTCAGTTGCAGTATGGAACCATGCTGTTTATGCATGTCGTGGTGTCTGGACTTTTCAGTTAGCAGATACAAAATAAACAGCTTCCAGTTTGCCATTCCTATGAAGTGATTTCCTAATTCTATTAATTAGTATTAATCGCCTGTGCAAGAGAGAGAAGCATTTTGCTGAGTTACCTCTACAATCACCTCAACAGGAGAGTTCCTTTGTGATCATAGGATCAGTTGTGTTGATGAAAAGATCCAGTTTGACAGCTTGGGAAACTGAAGATCTCTAGCAAGGAAGCTCAACACAACAAAGCAGCCACAGTGCCTTGTACCATATCTGGTTTTAAGCATATCTGGTTTGTAGTGGCTCAGGTGATGTGGTGACCTGCTTTTGGTGTGACCACTTAATATTTTGCAAGCAGACTATTGAGCAAAACGAAGGCTCTTCTCTGGGTTCTAGTACAAGGTTCTGAGGTTCACTGTGAAACCTTTATAGACTGTGATTCCTTTCTCCTTAAGGGCAGGATAGCACAAGCAGCAGCTGCCGTGAAGAATCTTTGCCTAACCCATGTGACAGGCCAGGTGGTACAAAGTTGATAACACCACTCCCACTCCAGGATCCTACAGCAAAGTCCTCTTCAGGCTTGCACAGTCACCCCTCTGCTGCTGTTACTTTGGGTTCCAGTGAATATCGTGGCCAAAGTTTTGGAAGTAAGTATAGAAAGATTTTTTTTCATTAAAGAGAACACTGGTAAGTACTACTTCTGAAATAATCCTGCAATTTGTGGATGTGTGTGAGAGCACTAAACCTTTTTTTGTTACTGTGAACTGAATATCACCCCCCAGGCATCTGTAGCAGCTGAGGTCAGTCTCTGAGGTGTAAGAGCTGCTTGGAAAAGTTATCTTTGTAAACACATCTTATACCTGATACTGTATCTTTGCAGTGAGCTTCGGTATGCAGAATCTGTACGGGGGAAGAATGACAGAAGACCGAATCAGGGCTGTACACAGTGCCACATGTGAGGCTATTAATCAGCTTCACAAATCTCTAGAATCCTGTCCGACAGAGCAGACAGTAGCTGAAGATCCCTCTGGATTGAAGGTGGGTTGGCAAGGGTGGAGGCTGTCATGCTGATGAATGAGGCATAACCTCTCAGTGATACCCTAGAGCATCCCTTTCTTTCCGCTTCGATGTGCTTTGCAGACTTCATCGTGATGGAAGGAGATGTTCTAATTACATTCCATCCATGGGTGTTGCTTTGTATTGCCAGTACTGGTGGTCTTCCCCTCTTGCTGTGGTGCCTTCAGAACACTTAGTGCTTGAATAAAGTAGCAGGGCCTCAGACAAAGCAACCAACCCACAACCTTCTATTGTATGTGACTGGCAAAACAGAGGCATGAGGAACAGGCTGAGAACCTTATTGTTCTTTTTTCCTGGTGAGTTATAGGAAATAGTCTTTCAAAAAAGTGTTGCAGGTGATTGACTTCATTCAGTGCCACAGGTGTTCTGATCTGCCAAAGAGCAACTCCTTATCTGTCAGGTGATGCAGAACCCATATTTGAGGTTATATGCAAGGTACTGGAAGGCACATGCCTTTCCGAGATGATGTGTTGATGCATATATGTTGTGTCACTTGTCACATCGTCTTGGAACCTCTCCTTGGGAAGAGGTAAACTTCCTTGGGGAAGTTTAATGTTTTTGGAACATTTAATGTTTTGTGATGGTAGTATGTAGTCCCTCTTCCTGTTTTAAGAGTCTGTAGGGGTCTTAGACTTGGGTGGGTAAAGGGAAAGTGTTCTCAATGCCTTTTCTTGACAGTGATACCTGTTGTGAGCAAGGTAGTCTTGGGTGGATTTTCCACCTGCTCTCTCAGATCACTGTGAGGCACTGGGTTGGTTTGTCCATGAAGCATTAGGAAGACTCATCTATGGTACTGCTGACCTCCTGTCTGCAGGATTTGCTAACCTTGGGTATCCCAGTCCATGTGGAAAAAACAGGCATCTGAACTCCTTTTAGTAAGATCGTAGTAGAACAGTTGAGCAGGATGATTGGTACAGGAAGCAGAAGTGTCTGAATTTTGCAAGGTGTTTTTTTCAAATCCTCTGTCTCGCCCTCTCAGGTTCCACTGCTACTGCACCAAAAACAGGCACTCGCCTGGCTACTCTGGAGAGAGAGTCAGAGGCCGTGTGGAGGAATTCTGGGTAAGCAACAGAACAGGAAAGTGGATTTTGGGGGGCGGATTTATGGCAGCAGCAGTTTGGCATGCAACTTCCTTTGGAGGCCAATAAGTAGTTATTCTGTAGGCATGTTGAAAGGGCTTGTTTTCCTGTACCCCATTAGCACTTACAGCTCTTAACAATTACAAAAACATACCCTGAAACTTTCATACCTGTGTTTTTTATTTTCTGGATTCCCCAGGGCAATTTCTGTTGTAGTATTTACCTCAGTGCAGATCTGAGCTAAGGGGCCTCATTTCTGCAGCCCATCACAACTCCTGTGTGTCTCTTTGCAGCGGATGACATGGGCTTGGGGAAGACTCTAACAATGATTGCTCTCATTCTGGCCCAGAAACAGCTGAAGACAGAGAAAAGAAAGGAGACCTTAGACATATGGCTATCCAAAAATGGTACTTTTCTATATTGATTCTATATTGAANTAATGAATATTTTGTATTCACTACTTTATATTTTTGGGGGATTTATTTTTTATTGACTGTTTTCCTCAAACAATTAAAGCCAGCATATGCTGTTTTGAAAAGTTTCATAGTTTTCAAGCAAACATATGCATAGTTCTCATAAGGACTTAAAATAGTCACTACTCACCTCCCTGTGACTGATCTTTTTTCTTTTCCCCCTCACCCCCAAGATTACTTTTATCTTATCCATAGACATTAGGGATTTTAGAGTTTTTTAAGAATATTGTTTCTGTATCCACAACCTGTTACTGTCTGCAGCCTCGTGAGACTGGCTGGACTACTTTTTCCTGTATTGCCAAGTTTTCTGACTGTGTGTTTGTTTTTCCTGTGTGGTTCACAATGGTAACAATTCAGTCTTCTGTAATAGGAAAGAAGAATTTACTTGATACTGTGTTCTCAGTAGGTATTAGAATTAGTTCCTGCGTTCTAACCTTTCAGGCTTATCCAGAGGAAGCACACAGGTATATAGCATAAGTGATGCATTAGTGTTTATGTAGACTTTTTTCCCCACCCAGAACTAACAGTCCTCAAGAGTGTAATGTAGAGATGTCCACAAACTATGTTCACAGGAAAAGTGGATCACTGTTCTTGATTGGTTTGAGTTTCCAAACCTTTTGTCTTTGTTCTAGTCTGATGTGAAGACATTGAAACCTGTTTGCAATATTTCCTTTCAGATTCCACTGTTATCCCTTCCCATGGCACTTTAATCATTTGTCCTGCGTCCTTGATCCATCACTGGAAGAAAGAGATTGACAGACGTGTTGCCTTTGGCAAACTGAGGGTCTACTTGTACCATGGGCCAAACAGAGATAAGCATGCAGAGGTGTAAGTGCTAAACCATAAATATGACCAAGAAAAGTAAAATACTATGTAGCAAGAGATTGTGTTTATCAAAGATGAAATTCAGTGGCTGTAGAATGATGAAAGAATGTGAAGTGTGGAAACGTGGAGGAGCTTGAAGGTCAGGCTGATGTCTGCTGTCAAGGTGTATCTAGCAAAATATTTTGGCCTGTACTCATACTGAGTGGTTCTGGTGGAGGCTGTTGATGCTTCTGATAGGAAAAAAGGGTGTATATTCTCTAAAACATCTCATGCTTGCAGAGATCATCAGTGGCAGTTTCTCCCATGTTTTGGGGTTGTTTTTTTTTAATCAGCTCTATGTATAGATAAGAAAATTTTCTACACCTCTTCATGCTGAGCAGCATTTCTAGGTGCAGGATTTCTAAGCAGGGTTCATCCCATGTGGTGTGCATTCTGTACCACTGGCTTTTACTGTCATCTTGAGCTTTCTGTATCTACTTTCAGCAACTATAAAATGGGGACAATGCCTCCTTCCTGTTTGACTCCTATGAAGCTCAGTTTTCTGTAAAACTCAGAATTTCAGCTCCTGTAGAACTGTGTTGTTCTTAAATGTATCCTTCAGCATGCATTGTGTCTGTCTTGCAAAAGGAATTTCTCATTTGTTCTTGCTCCTGATCACTACTTTCCCTTTGTCCAGGCTTTCTGGATATGATGTTGTTGTCACAACCTACAGCCTTCTCTCCAAGGAGGTTCCCACAAGCAAAGAGGAGGGGGAAGTCCCTGCTGAGGACCATGATGTGGGGGTGAGAAGCCAAACTGTTCACAGGGAATTGCCTTAAGATTTTGTTCCCAGGTGTTGCAAAGCCATTATTGCTTCAAGTAGCTCCTAATAGGTGCTACAGTGAGCAGCAGCTTGAATTTTTCTTTTCCATAAGCCCGTGTTGAGTTTGCATAATAAAAATAAATTGATGAAAGTGCTGTGAATTGCAGAAAGACAATGTCGACCAATACTCACAATAAATCTGTTCTGTAGAATTATAGAATATTCTACATTGAATACACTGGAAATGTTTTAAAAAGTGATTTTAAGAATGCAGTGATGAACCTTGTACTCTTCATTTTGAGGTGAAGGAGCACTACAGTCTCCCATTTGATATTCTTTTTTGCTTGAAGCACTGATGTCACTTTGAACTACCAGAAACCTGTTGTGCTCAGGCTCTGGGTCAGTCTGAACTGGGACTGAGGCAGCTGATGTGCTGCCTTGAAGAAACAGCAGTGTGCTTGCCAGGCCCTGAAAATAATTAAGTGCTTGCTGAATACTAACTAAAATGACTACAGAGCATAGAGGAATTCCCTTGCTGGTGTGGATATTGCTGTCTCCTACCTCTGTGTACAGATCTAGGTGTATCTCTTCCTAAACGGGAATTTGAATTTCCTGAAGCTTCTAGGGGGCATCTATAAAACTGTTGAGAGATGAGAATAATTGTATGTGGTCCTTGGTCTCAACCTACAGGAACTGATATGAAATGCCTCTTTGGAAGCAAGAAGTGATGTAAAAAGCAAGAAGTGATGTAAAAGCAAGAAAAACAGCAAAATATTAGATTTTCTTATAGAAACAGGCAAATATGTTATAGCCTTTGGCTTATAAACTGTCAAGGAAGCTTTAAAGAGATGATTTTTGGACATCATTTCTTACCTGACAGTAAGAACACAAATTACTGCTGACTGACATCAACTGGAAAAATAGGTTTGCTTGTGGCTCTTTGGAGAGCCTAGCAAGGTTGCTGCTCTAGGTTATAAATGGCCTGCTTTTTCTTTCAGAGTGGGTCATCTCCCTGTTCACCCGTGCTCAGGGTAGCTTGGGCTCGACTTATACTGGATGAAGCTCACAATATCAAAAACCCAAGGTCTCAAACCTCCATAGCTGTGTGCAAGCTGAGAGCCGTTGCCAGGTGGGCCGTCACCGGGACACCGATACAGAACAACTTGCTGGACATGTACTCCCTCCTGAGGTGAGCTGGCTGCACATGACCAGATGGACAGGGAGCCAATCCTAGTAATCAGTCTCTGATAAAATGCTGAAGTTGTTTCTAAGTTTGAGATATTTCTGAGATGTGTGGGGTGTGAGACCAAGTTATGTTAACATTTCAGGCACTGGATTGCAAAGGTTGTGGCAGAGGCACAAGGTTGATCATGTGTCTGCTGTTGGTTTTGTGCTTTTGTGTAGCTTTTCTCCTTCCAGGGAGGACAAAGGGGAAATTACCTCAGATCTATGTCTCCAGGATGAGCATTCACACAACCAATTGTAATGAAAAGAAGTTTTGTCAGTTAATCCTTGTTGCTACCAGGGCAGTCTGGGAGGACCTCCTTAGAGTGTTGTGCTACAAGAGCTTTGAAGGAAAGGATGAAAACTTTGGCTTCTCTGAACAAATGATAAACAGATGCTCTTTGTTGCTGAGGGGGGGAAAGATTACAAATGGTCTTGGACAAGCAGAGGGAACTTGCATTTGAAATTAATTTTGGATAACTGAAATTAATTTTCAAGTAAGAAGCTTGGTATTTTGAAATAACAAACGAATATGCTTTTTGGCAAGTGCCTCTGCACCTTGATGTCCTTCATTTGCTGGTGATGCTTGAGACATAATGGGCTAAGAATGGGTACAGAATCAGAAGGAGGTGCTTACACAGTTAGTGATGGTAAGACTTTTTGGCAAACAAGTTTTCACTACTATTATACTGGAAGTGTTTTACTGCTCCTTGGCTATGCAGTTACAGCATTTGGAAATGGCTTGTTTTGGATAGCAAGGAATTTGGTTCTGGTCACTCAAGGGCAACTGAAAAACTCTTCTTCCCTTAGTATGAAGTCTTCTTTCTTCCTGTCATAGGTTTCTACGTTGCTCTCCTTTTGATGAATACAAAGTGTGGAAGTACCAAGTAGACAACAACACAAAGAAGGGAGGAGAAAGGCTAAGTCTTTTAACCAGGAGCCTCTTGCTGCAGAGAACTAAGAACCAGCTGGATTCGGCTGGCAAGCCCTTGGTAAGACCTTCACCCTACACAACTGTACCATCATTCCATTGTTTCCCTTGTAGCAGACACTCATGTCTGCTTATTTACATGCATAAATTTGTTAACGGGTGGGTTTTCCTATCTACTGCAGTCTCTTGAGCAAGAGAAGCAAGTGCCTGTGGGATGCTCTAGTTGCTTATCCAGAAAGCAGAAATATGCACAATAATTAAACCTTTGTTGTAAATCACACACAGACAAGAGCATGCTAAGCAACTTCAAGTAGATGGCCACTTAAGTGAGGAAAGTTAGCCTAGGTTGCTGAACTAGATCTCTGAGAATCAAAGCTGCTACCTCTCAAATGGACCTGGAGCTCCAGCTCCTGTGTGCTGGAGCGTTGGCTTTCTGCATAACTCTTTACAAATAGTCTAGCTAAGACTGAGGTCACTGGTGTGTCTGTGTAAGCCTTTAAAAGGTCTAGTTTTGCAGTACTGTCTGATTCTGAATGGGGAAGTGAGAAGCTACTTTTACAATGCAAAAAATTAATCCCCCTGTGGTCATTACAGAGCAGTTCATACTGAGTAGCTCATGCCTCCCATTCTTGCACGAGTTGGAATAAAAATTTTTATCTTGAGTGTTAACCAGGCTACTTGGAGTTCTGTATCTATGTTGTGTCATAGTTGCATTAATATACATAGCTTTAAAGAATAAACTGCTATGTTCTGAGACTTAGAATAGTGTGTTAGATCTTTGATTGCTAATATTTGTGATGCTCTGTAAGATTTTTGCCCTATAGTCATCTGATCCTGTGAATTTGTACCTCAGGTGTCTCTGCCCCAGCGTAGCACACAATTGCATCAGTTAAAACTTTCAGCAGAGGAGCAGTCTGTGTACAATGTGCTCTTTGCAAGATCCAGGTATGAATGTGGGTAGAGATACTGTATTTTGTGGTTTTGTTTCTTACTGGTGTGAAAATCAAGAAAAGAAATTGATTTCAAATTAAAAGAGTTTTTGGAAAAACTCCTGTTAATTTTTTCCCTTTCTGACCTACCTGTCAAGTATGTTTGAAAATACATTACTTGTACTGGTAGTAGGCAAAACTGATTAATTTCTTTTCTCCTGTAGCTTCATGCCTTGTATGAGCTTTGTGTTCTAGCCTTACACTTAATCTCGTTGATTTCAAGATGCCAAAGACCTGGAACTGGAACAGTAGTTCTCAATGATGGTGTGCCAGCACCTGTAAAGGAGAGAATTGTCATCTTTGCTCTGTGATACTTGTGCAATCAGAAATTATGCTGGCCTCTCTAGATGGTTGTAATGCAAGCCAGCATCACTTGGTGTTCTCCCAAGGTCTCTTTTGATGGTGTCAGTGTAAAGGGTTTTTATTCCTTTTAAATATACATTTAAAGGTGTCTCAAGGTATTCCAATAAGCAGACTTGCTGCTTCTTGAGATTTCCAAAATGGATCTTGGTTTTGATCGTACTCAAGTTAAACAAAACTTGGGGGGGGGTGGTTGTGATCATTTTTTGTGACTGAATGATTAATGAAACCTTTCTTTTACTGCATCATCAGCTTGCTTGTAAAGCTCAGGACCTTCTTGCCTTTTTTCCTGCTGTACATTTCTAGTGTCTTTGTCTTGTTTTTGCAGGTCAACACTACAATCCTACCTAAAGAGACAAGAACAGAAAAATGAAGACAGAGAGCATGCGGGTGGTAACCCATTTGAGAAAGGTTTGAGCACGCCCTCCCCTGAAAACATTTGCAGAAGTGGCTCTTAAGTGCCCAGTTAACAAGGGGGAACAGATCTGGCCACATGCGGTCAGGACTTAGAAATTCTTTGGATAATGATCCCCTGATGTTACAGAGAAGCCTACCATAGTATTCCAAAAGTATGTTCTCACTGTTGTAACTCTGGGAAAATCTTCTAATCTCTTTGGGTCTAAAATTTCCTTCTGAAGTAAAGGTCTCACTGCTCCGAGAACAGATGTCCGTGTTATAAGGTATTCTGACTTGTCTCGTTGTCTTTTTCCTTTTTTTTTTTTTGAAGTGGGGTTTGATGGGTTCCTGTGTTTAATCAGGTATTTTCTTGCCCACTGATTTTTGTCTCTTACTGACGAATCTCTTCCTGGAGGTGGCTGGGCAGTGCTTGGAAATTACTCCAAGAGCTCTTGATGTTTTGTCTTGCAGTTGCACAAGAGTTTGGAGTCAGTCAAAAGGCATTTTTAACAGACTCACAAAGTGCCTCCCAGGTCTCAAGTACTGTCCACGTCTTATCCATGCTCTTGAGGCTCCGTCAGTGCTGCTGCCATCTCTCTTTACTGAAAGTGGTAATTGCATTGTATTGTGAGGTCTTTGTGGGGATTTTTGAGTGTTTCTCTAAGTGAACAGGCTGTAACACCCTTGCATCTCTTAGCATGACTTATGTGGGCAGCTATGTCTCTGGAAATACTTTATTTAGATTTTAAAAACCCAAACAAACAGAATTTTAATGTGAAAGAAGTCTTTGTCTTAACTAGCCTTGAGAAGTGCACAAGTGTAACCTGTTTTAAGGGCTTGTGTTTTGGAGAGCTGTGTAGGTGCTTTGACTGAAGTTGCCTTGCATGAAGTATATTAATCTTTCAGAAGTTCTTGGCTCTGTCACATAAAGCAGCTGTAGAATAAATTCAGCTATTAAGGGAACAGGCAGGAATTTATCTTCTAACATCTTGCATCCTGGAGTTGTTAAATGCTATGGGACAGGGAGTCTGAGGAGACTGAACCACAGAAAATGGCGAAGCTCACGTGCTTTCCTTACGCTGCCCCTTCTTGGGGAAGGGCCCAAAGGGACTGTTGGTCTGACCCAGTAGTGTTTCTCAGTCATTTTGTCTTCATATTGTACAGCATCCTTCAAACCCACTGTCCTCAGCAGACATTGTGCAGACTGTGGATCAGTACTGAATTTGATCTCAGCCTTGACTGTGTTCCCTTATTATATTGCTTTCTTTCCCACAGGCTCTGGATCAAGTTAACTTGAAGAGTGAAGGCCTTTCCCTCTCCATTGAGGAACAACTTGGTGCTTTGACACTGTCTGAGCTCCAGACTTCTGATTCCCAATCAACAGTCTACCTCAATGGCACAGCTTTTAAAACAGATATCTTTGAAATCACCAGGGAGAGCTCAAAGGTACTCTGGTTGTGGCTTTCTTACCTTCCTTGAGAAGCTTGGATTGCGGCACTTTGTGTTTTAAATTGTTAATGAATTGTCACACCTTGGTAATTGCAGATCAGGTTAAGTTGCCAATTTAGATGAAATCAGATGAGTAGATTGATAGCCTGCTGAACCCCTTCTGGGAAGGCTCCAGCTTCTCAGGTGTTAAGGGGTGCTTCTAGTAAAGCTGTAAGAATCTGACTGCTGAAAAACTGTCAAAATCTTGAACACTGGATTCACAGAAGTTCAGAAAAGCTTAAGTGTGAGACCATGGTGCTTGTGAAAAGCTAGAAAAAATTGAATGGCAGCGAGAGGAGAGATGGCAATAACTTGGCTTCTCACAGAAAGATTGGAATCTAGAAGACATGTTTGTGTGATTTGATTTCTTGACTCGCTTTTCTGTGGTGTTAGTGTTCTTACCAATGACTCTTAAATCTCTTCCAAGTCTGAGCACAGGAGAAATTCCAGTTGAAAAGCTATTTTGATCACTTTCTATTTTCATGGAGAGTAGCCAATCATGAGCTGGATTATGAGCAAGCAGACTAACCTTTTTCTTTTTTTTTTTTTTTTTACCTTCAGATAGCTCACCTCTTGGCTGAACTGAAAACTATTCAGAGTCACTCAGAGCCTCAGAAAAGGTTAGTGAGCTTGTCCTCTTCTTTAGTCACAGTGATTGAGTGAAGCATGTTACTTGACAACAGCAGGAATAGTTTTAAATAATGGTATACAAAACTCCTGGTGTGGTAAAATGGTGGCAGTGCTGCACACAGATTTTGAGGAAAAAAAAAATCTAAGACAAAAGAAGGGAATTTAAGATATAAGTAAGTGTAAACATAAGGGAATGTGTGAGAAATCTCAGGCTTTGAGGCCCAAGATGATTCTCTTCTCCAAAAACGGAATTGGAAATAACTTGTTTGTGCTGACAAATATTTGTCCTCAGCTCTGCAACCCACACCTCAACCCCCAGTAAAGTGAAGGAATAAAGTAGAGGTTAAACCTGAACCTGTTTGAGATAAAGGAATGCATTGATCAGAGGGCCTGTAGTGCAGCTGAAGTTCAGCACTCTCACTGTGCAGGTTCTCCCTGTCTTTGCTGTGCACCAGACTGCAGCAATACAGGGGTTTCTGCTTGTTTTTGTTGAACAGTGCAGAATGCTCTTACAGGCTGTGAACCAGTGCCACCTGTGTTATGTTAGGGGTGGGTTGGAAGGGGGAATCATGTTGGGCATTTCCAGAGTTGCACCTTATGTAGAAAGCTTTTTTCCAGAGTCTTTTTCAAAATGCATCCCCATCATAAGAATGCGAACACCAACATTGTTTTGTTCCCTTCCAAGCAGCTATTGAACAAATTGTTACCTCACAAACTGTTTAGTCCAAGACTTGGTGAGTGAGAGGCTCAATCAGTCCAAGTTTATTGTTGCAATTGGTTTTTGTGTACTGCAGAAGAAGTTCAGGATTGTGACTTGGAATTGTGATTGGTAGGTGGAAATGTAAAATCCAAACATAGAGGTGAAAGTTACAGACTTAATTTATCTGAAGTTTATTGGCTATTAGCCTTCCACAACAGGTCCTACCACTACACCTAGAGGTGAATCTATTTCTGAATTGGGAGGGGGCTTGGTCCCAGTTTGCAGTTGGGAAGAGTGCCTGAATTGTTTCTTCTTGAGTGAGACAGTGCAATAACCAACCTGTTACATTACACACAGAACTCATAAGCTCCCTGGTCTCTCTCCAGTGTTGTTGTCTCCCAGTGGACGAGCATGCTGAAAGTTGTGGCTGTTCACCTGCAGCGACTGGGGCTCAAGTACGCAACAGTGGACGGCTCTGTCAATCCTAAACAGAGAATGGATGTGGTAGAAGAGTTCAACAGCAATCCTAAAGGGCCTCAGGTATGCCATCAGGGCAGGGAAATAGTCCCTGGTGCTGCTATCAGCAGCTGTGATAGCTGACTTTGTGATTCCATTTGCTGGCACTACTATAATTTGGACCTCTACATGGCAATATCAGCAGAGAAAAGGGGTAGCTGTAAAAACAAATGTACATCTTACAATGGGCAGGAGCAGGTGCTACAAAGCTCCTTTTGATGTCCACCTTCTGTTCAGGAAAATCACCAAACTCCAAATCTAGTTCAAAGGTTATCTAAATCTTCAGTGTGTTCAGATGAAGCATTCATTTTTTGGAAATGGGCTCCCTAACTCTCTTTTGGCCTTTGAAGGTAATGTTGGTCTCATTGCTGGCTGGAGGCGTTGGCCTGAACTTGACTGGAGGAAATCATCTCTTTCTCCTTGACATGCACTGGTAAAAAGAAACAAAAGTTCCATCTCTGAGAGTATATGTTGGGCATGTTGCTTTTCTTTCTCACCACATGTATTGTGATGTCTGATACAACTGGGATAGGAGGGCAGTGTAAGGGGTGGTGTTGTAGGAAAGTGTTTTTACTACAGCTTTCACCCAAGACATTAATTTGGCAATCCAGTGAAATGCAGTTCTGTAGGGGTAAGAAAATAGAGGAGTATAACAGCAATCCAAAGAGGCAGGTATGCAGCTCTGTGTCACAAAAGGTTACTGGGGACTTGGCAGTCCCTGCCCTAATTTCCTACAGTACTGAAAATGGTACAGTAGTGCCTACAGGCAGTTTTGTCTTGAAACAAATCAATTGTGTTGAGCGTAGTCAGTAACTGGGCATAACTAAAGTACCTTTGGGTTTTACATATAGTGTGTTTGAGCTCCTAATATTTGTTGTCCCTCATCAAAGTCAGAATTGCAGTTTTTTTAAACTGAATGTTGCTCATGGGAACTTACAGAGCAAACTAATGTGCCTCATTGCAAAACCAGCTGCTGAGTAGCAGCATTAAGGAGATGTTTCTGCAGTATGAAAGTTACACCAACAAGTATTCCCTGGAACTTTGTCAAATGGAACCATTTCTTATCCAAATATTCTTGAGTGATGGCGTCTTTCAATGGGTTTTGCCTTTCTGCTTCACTCTCCTTCCTCACCAGCTGCTGGGCTTTCTCTGAGTACCAACTGCTGGCCAGAAATGCAGGGCTACATGGACCAGTGGTCTAAGCCACACAGCTGGCTTTGTGAGGAGTTGTAGCATTCTTCTACCCAAGGCCAAGGGAAATACAGGCAGGGTGAATACTGGCCAGCAGGCCTCTAAACCTAAGGTAACCTGGGAGCAGTTTTAGCTCTACAGAGGATGAAAACAGGATGCACTGCAGGCAGGGAAATGAGGCATCTATTTTTTTTTTATTACTATTTTTTTACCTTGCAGGAATCCTGCTCTCGAGGACCAGGCGTGTGACCGCATATACAGAGTGGGGCAGAAGAAGGACGTTGTGATACACAGGTCAGGATTTTACTTAGCAGCAAATGAGGCAGCTGCTGCCCATGTGCTGTCTGGCTTTAGTCAGTGAGACAAGGCCTTGGCTTCTTTACTTAGAGCAAGACACAAGGTCTGACAGTGGGATTGAGGTTGGGGCACTGAGATAGAACACATGAAAACGACTTTATGTGGCACTTGCCTGTGTGTTGCTGTCCTGATAGCTAGCAGGGGTTTCTTCTTTTTCAGCCTATGGTTTAGTGGGAATGTTGTGTTCATTCCTGAGAATAATTCAGGCACCTAACCATTTCTCTTTTCTTAATTCAGTGGAGGTTTTTCACCTAAGCCTGGATCTTTCTAGTGTCACTACTAACATCATATAGAACACTTCTATTAAGGGCAAAGTGGATTTTTAGAAAAAGCATCTATAACTAGGACCTAAAAGGCTAACTTAGTTATTGTAAATGCGCAGCACATTCAATGACATTGAGTCCAAAGTGCTACTTTGGGTACAATGATTTTGGTAAATAGATGCCATCAGTTATGAAACAGTAATTTCAGGATTTTGTCAGTGAATTACTGTTGCTTCAGATGACCAAAGTTGAGGCTTTAAGTGCATCAGACTTATATTTGAAGGGTTATAATATTTGGATACGAGGACAGCTGGTTTCTGTTCAGAGGTATATTTTGTCAGTTGCAAAGTAGGATAATTATTGATTTCCGAGATGAGTCTTTGGGAATTTGCTGGGAAAGTGCTTAAATAATGCTGACACTTCTTCCTAGCATTTGAGATGGTGTGGCTTTGTTTTGTTGTTTGGTTTTTTTGTTTTGTTTTGGGGGGAGTTTGTGGGTTTTGGGTTTTTTTGTTTGTTTGGTTTTTTTTTTTGGTTGGTTGTTTTTTGTTTTGTGGTTTTTTTTTTTTTTTTTTAGGTTTGTCTGTGAAGGAACAGTAGAAGAAAAGATCCTGCAACTCCAGACAAGGAAGAAAGGTCTTGCCCAGCAGGTTCTGTCAGGCAAAGGAGAGGCCCTCACTAAGCTCACTCTGGCTGACCTCAAAATTCTCTTTGGCATCTAATTATCTTTTTCAATACCCAACAGAAAGTAATTTATACCTACAAGTAATGGTGCACACTTCAACAAAAGACTTCTGTTTTGAGGTGGTCATTTACTTTAAACAAATAACCACATTTTTTAACTGTTCTGGGAAGTTATCAACTTCAAGAATTTGTTTCAAAACTCAAATTAGATGGTGTATCCAAAGGTTAATAAGATTCTAAGTTAAGCTGTTGTTTTAAAACACTTTTAAATAAATATTTGAAACAAAAATGTGCTTGTTTCTTGGTTTTTTTATGTGTACTTTTTAGTTAGAAAACTTTCCTTTTCAGCACAGGAGATTTACAGGTGTAAGTGAAACAAGAACAAGAGAGACAAACATGAGGTAGGAGATTTGAGAAGGTTGAGTGATTGAGGTTGGGTGGGTGTGAAGGAAGAAAAAAAAATTTGAACACGATGCTGTAAGAAGACTATACAAACTTTAGAATCTGTAACAAAATTAAGCAAGGACTTAGAGAAATACTTCACCTTCTCTTTTGTTCTTTAGGAGGTCTTATATCTAATTGAAGAACCATTTTTCTACCCTGCTCCAAGTTTTTGTGCAAGCTGGGAGCTAGATTTCTGTTATGTTCCTATGAAACAGAACCTGAGTTCCTGATTGATGTGGGTTTTTTTCTTCTGTGTATTTAATAGCCTAAGGTTTCCTTGATGCAAGTCTTTTCATGTATAGACTGTTCTTGCTTAGCAGATGGTCACATTTTGTTAATAGCAGATGAGTTGCAAGTCCTTGGTTAATGGTCTGTGTTCTCTCTCTTATCAGAACTGGTGTGTGCAGGTGAGTGACATTTTTAGGTAAGTAATTTTTTAATTAGTATTGCATCTTCTCTATTTCCATCTCGCTTTTCTGCATCCCTGGCTGTATCCACTGCACATTCTAGTTTACTATTGATTACACTATTTCTCTGGGATTTGTCACAGTTCCCACAAGCTCCATACCAAACAAGGGCCTTTGACAAGTTTAATGCTAAAGGGTAGAGCATGACAAGTTAGAATACTGATATGAAACTAGGTCTTGGTTCCTATATGGTCATTCCCTATGGAATAAGGTAATGGCATTTGGTAGCCCTTGGGGTGAGGGAGAGATTTATTCACATTGTCTTGATGAAGTATGATATGTCGGTGTTAGTCACTTCTCTTACCTTGCTTGACGTGTTGTGCAAGGGAAGCTGTGGAATTATTCCAATTTATTGCACTGATACAGGCACCAGGGGATACAAAAATAGTAAGGAGTGTTTTTTTGTGTCCATGAATTCAACCATGGTGGCAGTACCTTGAGTGGCTCTCAGAACCAAGGAAGTCTGTGCAACTTGAGCAATTTAATCATAATCTCAGTTTGGGGAACACTGGGGGAACGATGCTTATTTGCCTTGCTGTGCTGGTTTTCTGAAAAATACACCAGAACATCTGTTTGTTCATCTACACTCTGGTCTGAGCTCCTCTCCCTTTCCTTGGAGCTACTGTTACCCTAGCAGGTTTCCCTCTTTAAGAGGGATTACTAAGGATAGTTAAAACACCTTATTTTCCCCTTATACCCTCATTCAGCCTTTGGAATGTAACTATATCTATATTCTCAATGCAGCATGAAGTGCTAGGTGTAGTCAATATTGCCGTGGGCATTAATTACTTTTTTCTATTTGTATTAAGCTCTCCCCAGGACTTCAGCCTTTCCTAGGAAACCCATACAACTTATGGGATATGAGGTGACATTCAGCTTAGTTCTGAGGCAATTTGGAAGTTAAGGTCTAGCAACTCTAGCTGCCCTCTCTTGAAATGACAAGTTTACTGCTGCAAAGAGAAGCGAATGGAGAATGTGTGATTTTGGTATTCAAGGCCAAATTTTTAAACGGGTTTTGTTGCAGGGATAAGTGGTTTGACTTTGGTTTGTACTGTTACCCACAGAACTGAGCAAAACCACCTCTAAATAATTTTAGCCTGTATGAAACCTGGTATTTACAACACGAACACATTTGGGTCTCTTGTAGAGGGGCTGAGAGTAGCATTCACCTGTGGTCACTGATGGCATGACAGAATAGTGGTTCAAGGTGCTGAGTGGTGTTTTACGGCAGTATTTCCAGAGGGAGGATTATGAACTTGGGCTGGTTTATGCACAGTTTGGGCGCAGGGCAAAAGCCCGAGGCTGCAGAGAGCCAGGGTGTCGTGATGCCATGGCATTGCCCTTCTTTATCCCTGTCTGTTGCTGCCAGCCCCCTTTTGCCACTGCTTCCACGTAAGATGCTCCTGTCCCGTTCAGATGCCGGAAGAAGAGCAGATAATTGCTCCGTGCACCCGTGGATCAGGTGCGGGTGGCCGGGGCCGGGGGGAGCGGCAGAGCCGAGTGGGGCCGGCTGAGCCCCTCGCCCAGCGGTCAGGATGGCCGAGCGGTCTAAGGCGCTGCGTTCAGGTCGCAGTCTCCCCTGGAGGCGTGGGTTCGAATCCCACTCCTGACAACTCACTTTTCTTGCCCGCGCCCCATCTGGTGCATTTTGACCCGCGGTGCCTCCTGGCCCCGCCAAGCGCGGGTGTGCGCGGAGGGGCTGCCGTCTGTGCGCCCACCCGCGTGGGCGAGCGGAGGAGGGAGCTGCGCCACGGACACGCGTGGTGCCCGCGCCTTGGTGCCTCTGTCCGGCGCGGGCGATGACATCGCGGACGCCAAGGGATGGGATCCGCTCCACGCCGGCCGAGCCGGTCGCGGTCACCGCCGCTCCGCCCTGCAGTCCGGGAGAGGGAAGGCTGCTAAACCGGCTGCTAACTGGCCGGTTAGCTCAGTTGGTTAGAGCGTGGTGCTAATAACGCCAAGGTCGCGGGTTCGATCCCCGTACGGGCCAGCTGCTCATTTTGAGCCCGTCTCCCTACTTGGGGCGGCTGGTGCTGTTTCTGCCCCGCCCTCTTAGTGCCGATTAGCGGAAGGGGGACGTAAACCCGTTCTTTTGGTGTCGCCCAGACCTAGTTGCGGTCACCCACGGAGCAGAGCAGGGTAAATGACGCCGCCGCTATATTTTTGGTTTGATCAGCTGCGGGAATTACTGGGGGCTGGAGGGTGTCCAAGGTGAGGAAGCGAGGGGGATGGAGGAGAGGTGCTGCCAGGGGTGACACTTCACGGGGCAGCCTGTATTCTTGTCTGAAGCAAAACGGGCCGAGATCCACGTCGGCGCTAGAAAACTCTCCCTGGGGCCGGCAGCTGCTTACATGGAGACACCTCTGCGGGGGAAAATTGCGAAAAGGATCGGCCCCTTGCCCCGCTTATCCCCAATACCCAGACGTGAGCCACCCGGGCCGCGCTGGGTGCTGCGGGCGCCGGGCAGAACTGGCCGGAGGCCAGAGACAGCCCGGCCAGGGACAGGTGGCATCTACCCCAAAAGGGGAGCGCAGGCACCGCTGGGATTCGAACCCAGGATCTCCTGTTTACTAGACAGGCGCTTTAACCAGCTAAGCCACGGCGCCGGGCGGGCCGCGGCCTGCCACGCCTCGCCCTGCCCAAAAGGGCGGGGGCGCTCCTGGGGGTGCCCCTTCCCTCCGCTCCCGGCGGCGCGAGAGGGGCGTCCCTGCCCCGAGCTGGAGCTCTGGGGGAGCGGCTCCCAATTCCCACCTTTTCCGTATGTATTACTGGTTAATATTTTTATCGCGTTTAAAAAAAAAAAATACAAGGGATTTGGTGCATCAAAAAAATGGGGGGAGGGGGAGGCGGGGATATTCAAGGAGTAGGAAAAGAACATTCGTAGTCGGCAGGATTCGAACCTGCGCGGGGAGACCCCAATGGATTTCTAGTCCATCGCCTTAACCACTCGGCCACGACTACCGGATTCGAGGGTATGCTGATTTCGCGAGCTTTCCCGCCCGAGAGGGGGCTCCGCCCTCTCATCCCTCCCTGCCTCGCGCGTTCCTGGCACGGCGCCGCCCCCGCCGGGAAACGCCGGGAAGTGCGCGCGAGCAGCTGATAGGCTGTCAATGGACGCGGTAAAAACGTGTTCTGAGTGGCCGGTTAGCTCAGTTGGTTAGAGCGTGGTGCTAATAACGCCAAGGTCGCGGGTTCGATCCCCGTACGGGCCAGTTGTTTTGGATTGTTTTTTTTCCTTTTTGGTGGGTTCTTGTTTGATTGGTTCTTGTAAGGCGTTCATTTTTTTTCTTGCTGGGTTCTTGTTTGATTGGTTTTGTAAGGCGTTCAATTTTTTTCTTGCTGTTTGAGCGTTCTTTGTCACAAACCATTCCCGCTCAGGGGCCCTGAGCGCACCCACTCCACATCCGGGGCCGGGAGGACCAAACTCGGCCCGGCTCGGCTGAGGTGCTCATAGGCAGCAACGGCAGCAGGAAGGGGGGAGGGGGGGGGAAGAATTAC
>VYXB01010749.1:1815995-1828823 GCA_013397135.1 Pachyramphus minor | reverse complement strand
AAAAGAAAAAAAAAAAAAAAAAGGAAAAGAAAACACTATTCCTGCCGTGACTCGGATTCGAACCGAGGTTGCTGCGGCCACAACGCAGAGTACTGACCACTATACGATCACGGCCGCCCAGCGCCCGGCGCCACCGCCGCGGACGCCCCAGCACCACGTTGCCGCGCCCCTCCAGCGGCTGTTCCCGATGGGGAGGGAATGGAACGGCGCGGCGGGAACCTCGGCGGGGAAAAGGAGGGCGACGGCGGCAAAACGGCACGGCCGCCTCCCCGTCGGGGAATCGAACCCCGGTCTCCCGCGTGACAGGCGGGGATACTCACCACTATACTAACGAGGAGTGCGCTGCGGGCGGGGTGCCCGGCGGCCGCCCCGAGGGCGGGAGCCACCTGAGGGCGGAACCGCCGGGCTGGCGGCACCGAGCGGGCACGAAGGGAAAGCCTACAGAGATTTTTGTGTTTGCCTGCTGCCCGCGAGCTGCCGCGCTTGCTTCTCTCGGAGTATAAACACGAGGTTTGCGAGGAGCCCCGCTTGACGGAGCGGAGTTGAAGGGTGTGGCTGAACGGGAAACCCACCCCTCCGCAACCCTCCGACCCATCAACCTGTTGTCCGCCATCTGGTAATCGATGTGAGGCGTGCGCATGGTTTGGTGGGTGGTTTACAGCAGTCAGAACTTCCAGTTATATCTCCCAAGAAAAGCTGCTGGTGTTTTCTTTGCTTAAAAGGCAGCAGACTTGACACTGTGTAATCGGTTTTCCATTAAGTACCAAAAAGGGGGGAAATAACAATTTAAAATATTATTTCCTGTAGTATTACACAGTCTAGGGGGATTGGGAACCTGCAGATCAGGAGCTGGCATTTGATACGTGGCACAGAAGTGCACACCGTGTTTGGGCACCTTTATAGCCAGTTTCTCACATGCAAATGTGTCATTTTGCTCCATCCGTCATCATTTAGATGAGTGCTGGTGATGATTCGCATGCCAAAGATGATGTTCCAGATCAGCATGCTTTCAGGCCATCTTATTCTGACCCGCAGCTTTCAGGGCCCTCTAAAGCAAGCTCATATAAAGGAGCTGGCTCATAAAAGTAGAGGAGGCAGCAGGATCACAATTTACAGCAGTAGCTACAGGATTTCTATATACATCAAATCATTGCACGTTGTCATTGAAAGCTTTCAGAGGCAAATGCACTGGCAACACCAAGACACTTAATTCAGTAATGTTAGTTCTTTAGAAACAGAACAAATAATGCCCAAATACTTGGCATTTCTTATGTCCCAGTAAGTGAGGATAAGGATGAGGATGAGCACAGATGTAGCAAAAGACTGCACAGGGAGATCAAACTCAGCAAAAAGCACAGGGTTTAGATTATATCTCTTATTTCATCTGTCTATGGCATGCAAGATCACTGGAAAGCACTGTGTTTCATTGCAGTTGAATCGTATCTTGTTGCTCCTGGCACACAAATTTGCACTGAGCAGGCTCCTGCTTTGGAGAAAGTCTTATCCCACTGGCTCTGAAATTAGTTTACAGTGAGATGAGGTCTTCTGATAAGAGCAGAAACATAAAATAGACTTTACAGCTTCTCTCTTCTCTAACCAGCGTTTTTGTTATGACACTTCTTGATCTCAGAATTCTAACAAAATCCATTAGAAGTGTGTTTTTGAGCGAACATGAGAGAGAGTTTAAAATCCATATTCTGCTTACAAAAGGCACTCTTTATCTGGCCTCCAGAGTGGTTGTATTGCTTTAGTACTGTGGAATCTTCTGATCAGCTTCCTGAGGACTGTGGTTTCTTTGATGGAGGAAAACCTATAGTTTTGGAGTCCCATAGGGTTAGCAACTGAGCAGTGCTGCTGGGAGTCCACAAAAGGAAGACACTGCCTGTTGGATTTGGGTGCTTTCTTAGGTGTATGACTTTTTGCAGATTCTCCTAGGTCTGTAGCTAATAAAATAATTTTCTATGTGGATTGCCCACAATTTTTAAAGCCCCTACATGTCACTGGAAAATAATGCTTTTTCAGTTTAGAAACTGTTATTGTGTGGGTTTCTGTTCCTTTCTTGTTCATGCACATCTGAGTTTTTCTGCTCTTTTTTCAATCAGATTGAAATTCAATCCTATTTCGTCCTAACTAACTGCATATTTTCTTACACTGGATCTATGGCTGTCTCCTCATACCACATATTTGTTGTTGTTGTAGTAGCAGCTTTGGAATCTTTTTTGTGGAGAGGGTGGGAATGGCTGTGTTTAAATGTTGCCTGGTTTTGAGGCAGCTCTTGCTCATGAAACATTTATATATGCTTTCTCTATGCAGATATTTGCCTTCTTTTTTGCTTCCTAATGGTTTTTATTAATGTTATGATAGGTGTTGTTAATGTCAAATGAAACAGCAAAGGAGAGGATACTTGAGGAGTACAGCTTAGCACTTGTACTGACAGTTTGTGAAGGAAAGGGCTTGGAATTTGGTGATGTCCTCTTCCTCTACGACTTTTTCACTGACTCACAGGTATTTCATTCCTAAGTATTTTCTACATTTTTTTATTTAATGTCTCAATTTTACAAGTTGCCCAGTTGACTTATCACATGGGGAGGGGTTCACTTTCCTCTGAGGACAGGTGGTTTCACCGCAGGGCTCCCCAAAGGTTTAGGAAATGCACCTGTCGTTCCTTGGTGCAGCATTTTCCTTGTGATCTGTTATTGCAATTTTAGGGAAGGCCTTGGAGCGCCGGGAACGGGCGGGGGTCCCACATGGTGCGGTGTCCCGCAGATGGCTCTTGGGTTGCGTTAGGAGGGGGCAGTGACGGACGCGCTCCTCGTTAGTATAGTGGTGAGTATCCCCGCCTGTCACGCGGGAGACCGGGGTTCGATTCCCCGACGGGGAGGTGACATCGCGTTTTATCCCCGGGGACCGCTCCTGCTTCCTCCGGACCCCGTCCCGCGGGGTGCGAAGGAGGAAGGAAAGATGGAGGCGGCTCGTTTCGTTGCGGCTTCCCTCGCGCCGGGATGTTCGTGTCCAGGCCAGGGGTGCGGTCACTGGAGGAGGGAGAGGGTAGTGAAAACCGAAAGGTTTTGAAGTCTGCATTTTTTAGCAACACTCGTCGCCCCGATTAATGCCCGTGCTGCTCTGCCACGGCTCCCTGGAATGACGCGCCGAAATGGAATCTAACGAGAGCAATCGCGGTAGTGCCGCAGATCCACTTCCGGCAGCGATTGCAGCTGCAGCGTGTCCGTGGGAGCCCCTCAGGTGCGCGCAGCCGGATGGGGCTCTAAAGAGAGGCCGGTTAGCTCAGTTGGTTAGAGCGTGGTGCTAATAACGCCAAGGTCGCGGGTTCGATCCCCGTACGGGCCAGTGCTTTTTCTTCCTTGAAGGTGAGGCGATGGCCGATTTAGCAGACTATTACTTATTATTTAGTGGCGGATGGTAATACGGAAGTGAACGCGGTGATCCCGACGGGAAGCTTGACTTGGGCGATCGGGCGGCGACAGCGACCGTGAGCCCACGCGGGACCTGTCCCCAGGCCGCCCGGGCGCAAGGACAGCCATCACCCGCAGCCCAGGAACCGCGACAGGAGGAGTCGTGTGCCGTGGTGGCAGAAGGGGAATCGTTGCCATCCCGTTCCTCGTTAGTATAGTGGTTAGTATCCCCGCCTGTCACGCGGGAGACCGGGGTTCGATTCCCCGACGGGGAGGTGGAGCTGTCTTTTTTTTTTTCTTCAGGCAAGGGGAAATGGCACTCGGTCTCCGTTTGTTCTTCCCTACACGTTCCGCGACGAAGTTTGTGCCGGGAGCCGAAAGAACAATCAGGGCGGGGCTGGGAACAACGTGGAGTGCTATTTAGAGACCCTCAGGGCAACAAGCAGCAGGTTCCTGATCCATCCCCGACCTCCTCGGCAAAGGAGCTGGCCTGAGGCAGGGGCTTTATCCTCTTGTGATCACAGCTGACATGCTCAACTCTGAAAGATTTTCTTCTAAGACGGAGAGCCAGCCTTCCCCTCTCCTCAGGTAACACTGGTGCCCCAACCCAGATTCTCCCATATACTGATCAGCCAGGTCGTGCTACTGCACCATCAAAATACATGTGATTAGGTACTATCTTTTCCACAACTTCCTGAAAGCACAGTTTAAGGTTTAAAATCTTATCAAATATTCCCTTTATTCTTTACAAAAATGTGTTTAAGCATCCAAGCATTTTCTAAGGGTAAGCAGTGCTATTTAGGCACACATAATGCTTTCATTTCACTGGGAGAACACAGTAATTTGCCATTTTGCAGTCAATCACATGAGTTGAGAAAGTTATAAAACACACACACAGTAGCCCTGTGAGGCCATCACCAGTCCTTCACAAGGCAACAGCAACAGGGGGTGACAACAGCAGCCCATCCATCGAAAAGAGTGAGTTCAGGTATTTGCAAGTTACAACAAGTCTAGAGCATAATTAAGGCACCAGGCAAGATATAAATAGACACAATGAAATACCATGCAACAGCAGTTTGAATGAGCTGGTTTGCAGGCATTCCCATTCTCTCAAATGGCTCAGTGTAAGCAATTCATCTTGTTCATGATCCATGTCAGTGCACCCAGTCTTTGGGATTTCGCAGAACCTCCAAGATTTCTGCTTCTTTGGAGCTCTCTGGCGGGGTGTGCATGTACTCCCACCTGCAGGGAGAGGGGAAACTCACTCAGACTGCCCAGCTGGCTGCCACCTCTCCTGCACCAGGAGGTGTTTGGACTGGAGTTGTCTTTTCTGGGCATGCAGTTGATATTCAGCTCAGGAGACATATTTGTAAGTTCAGTAAAAATAAACAGTAATTTTAGTAAAAACAAATAATAACACTGGGGTACACAGGAAAAATGATAGCTTCATCTTTTTACCAAATTCTGAAAAAGCTGGAAGAACAAGGAAAAAGGGAAGAGCAATGCCCCCTTGCCCCAAAATGCATGCAGGTTGATTTGCAAAAATCTTCTAGCAGTCTCTTGTGACACACTAACACCACGAGGAAGATGAGCAGAAAAGGAACCCGTAGAATTTGGACAGTGAGGACACAAGACCTAGGTTTTCCAGAATATGGACTGGAAGCTGTACAAGTCCTCATTAATGAAAGATCACTTTTTTATTGAAAAGGCAATTAAAAGAGGCATGACAGAGAAAGCATCAGCAGTCAGAGATGGGTACACCCTCTTTACGTTTTTTCCCCAGGAAGGAACTATTCATGCTGTGAAGCAAACTATTTACACTGATGAAAACAAGCAAAACCAGATCATCCCAGAAACGAAATCAGAAGATAGGAGTGTGCTACACCAGCAGGTCAGGGACTCGTATAGTGTTGGCAGTGGGATGAAGGTATATGGGTGAGAACAGGACTACCTTCATGGTTAAGGGGCAGCAGGCAAAGGTCAGTTTTCCTAGCTGTAAGGAGGTCACTAGTGAATTTTATGGAATTCATGACAGGGGCTGTGCTACTCAGTGTTACCTAAAAGCAACCTGAAAATGGGGGTAAACAGTAAGTGACAGAATTTGTTGATGTTGCAAGAGTAAGCAAGATGGGTTAAAACAAAAAAAGCAGTTGAAAACAGTTAGTATTGAGCCAAGCAACTGAACAGTAAAATGGCAGGTGAAATTCACTGTTGATTGGTGTGAAGTGATGGACACAGAAAAAGTTGCTTACAAATTGAGTTCAGTTTTATCACCCAGAAAAGGCTGTGGCATTGTAATAGTTCTATGAAAAAGCCAGCTTAATGCTGAGCAGCAGTGAAAACCAGCAAACAGAATATCAGGATTATGAAAGGAATAATGAATTATAACTTCATTATGCCACTGTATGATCTTGGATACACATATGTATGTTATGGTGTTGGTTCCTTATCCCTAGTTCAGAAAGGGCATAGAAAACTTAAGCCTAGAGAAAGTGGCAAATGTGATCAACAGGATGGAACAGTGACCGTACAAAGACTAAAAATACCAGGAACTGTTAGCCTGGAAAACTGGCAATGAAAAAACAGAAGTTTGTAAACTAAGAACAGTTATGGAGAAACAGAACAGCAAGGAAATCACGTCACTTAGTGAAAAATCAAACAAAGTCATCAGATGCAAGTAGAAAACGAAGAGGCACTTTTTCATACAACACACAGTTAAAACTCTGAAGCTCTTTGTCACACATTAGTCAGGACTGCTGGAAGCTCACATGATTTCAAAGAGCTACTAAACAAAAATCCATGGAGCAAGGAGAGCAAAATCTATCAAGAGATACTAAGCAGAAAAAACGTCCCTTTTTTAGTCAGAAAATATCTCAGCCACACACTACTGGCAACTAGGTGAGTGTAGGAGACGAGAGAAGCATCTGCATATATTTGAGCAGTTCTTGTATCAGGCATGAACTAGCCACTGTGAAGTAATGGGACACACAACAAATCTTTGATTTAATCCTATGAAGTATTTTAATAAGAACAGTAACCTACCTGCAATCCCACATAGACACACCCTTACCTTGCAGTCAGTGGCAGAGACATAAGAATGCTTTCGATTCTTGATCCTGGTGTCAGGAGGCCAAACTTTGTACCTCTGTCATAAACCAAGTTGAACTCTACATACCTATGGGGAGTGAAGAGATGTGAAGAAAAAACTAGTTTATTAGCAGAAGTTGGTTGTGCCTTCTTCAACTGGCCTGTCTTTCTGCTGTGCTGGGTGTCAGAATGAACCCTGTTTTGGAGTAAACTGTTCTTTAGCATCTTCTGCAGGAATGCAATTATCACCTTGCCACTCCACTGTTCAAAGGAGAGCATTCTGCAGGCTGCTGTACTGTGCTGTGCCTCTCCCAGGCCTCAACCCTGCTGGAAGCTCGACACCGTGTTTACCTTGTTTATTCTCTTTTGTGTGGTGGCAGCAGACAGAAAGAGGGGGCCTTAAAGGAATTGAAAATAACCAGAGGAAGAATTCTACTGTGCAGTCCTCCATGCTGAAGGACACATAAGTGGTGAGGTCTGAACAATACTTTTTGTTTCTTGGGGAGATCTGGAAAGCAGCAGAAGTCAAACAGCTTCAGAGTGCTGTGTGGGAGTTGTAATACCAAAATATACCACTTTCTGCCCACAGCATAGGAACAGAGCAGTGACAATTCACCAGGGGTTATCTTAATAGCTAGTACAGACGTGTTAGTATTTAACAGAAATATAGGAAGGGAAGAATTCTTACCGATCTGCAAAAATGGAAAGCTTTACCTAGCCAAACAACCTGCAAACAGACACAGGGAAATAGGCAGGCCTCAAAAGCTAGTTCTGGCTGCAGCTTAAAGAAACTGTTCCCCCTTTTGAACTTAGCAGGTTTGCTAATCCCATCCACAGACTGGATGCTGGAAGCCCCATGTTCCCACAAAATTAAGGACACTTGCTTATCTGACTAACAGCTGTAGGCCAGTGATCTAAACTTAAATGCTTATACTCTTTCCATGCCAGTCTCACAGATTTCTCTGCAGAAGAGGCAGAAACTGAAGACCCTACTTCTGCACAAAGCACGTGTTCTCATTTCTCCATGTGCTTACACAATCACAGGACACAGAGCATGGAGTACAACTGTATTGACCAGTGTACTTAAGCTTTTGCAACAGTAACAGTTGGTCACATTAGAAGAATCCTTCAGAGTCTTTTAAGTTACAGCAACTTTGGATCATGCCCTAACCCTCTGTATCTTTACTTCTTTACAGGAATCCTCATTTCAATGCCAAGATCAGATGGAACAAATATATATGTAAGAAGCTGAAGGTACCTGACTTTGTGAAGTTTTGTTTCATTACTGAATAGGAAACACAATTCCCTCACCTTCAGGCTCCTCATGTGACAAGGGCAGTCCTGTATCCCATATGACTGGGCTGCAGGAGAGGGCAGGATTCAGGACACCAAGCACACCCATACCCCTTTGCCTGTTACACAGCAGCAGCTTCTCTCGGTTTTTGAAAAAGCTGGAGAGAAACTGTGGCATTTTGTTTGTGTTGCTTCTATTCTAACATGGGAAGGTGGGAAATACAGATAAGGGTGTGCTACTACCTTCTTTGCACCCCTTCTGGCAACCTAGCATTGGATTTCAAAATTAGTTCTGTGCACAAAAATGTTGAAATTCTCTGGTGAGCTTTTTTAGCCCACACTACAACAGGACATAAACCTGTAACCATAAAGAACTAGCTCAGTTTTTTTTCCTCACCAGCATAATCCACCTCGTGTGTATTCTTTAGCTCCTTCAGTACTCACCGTCCTCTCCGAAGCTGCTGCCATAACTTTTCCTCTGGCGTGAAGGAGTCATGGCAGTGCTTTTTCACAATGGGAATGTAACAAGGCACAACAGCTTTGGCACAACTCTTCACAAACTGGAACACTTCCTCCTTGGAGGGAGAGTCCACGTCGTCAAAGAATATGCCTCCAATCCCTCTTCGCTCGCCACGGTGCTTGATATAGAAGTAGTCATCACACCTAGAAGAAGCAGCAGATATTTATTAAGATGGTCCACAGTATTCAAAGCAATGAACAGAACTCCAAACAGCTACGTGGCACAGGAATAGCACTGACCAGAAGTCAGTCCCTGCAGTGCCGAGTGCCCCGCTGTTTCACTGACTACCGAGAGCCAGCACGATGCAGCACTCAAAACACTCAAATACCATGGCAGCTGCATCCACGTGGAGTGATCCAGTCCATATCCTCTACCTACTCCAAAACAGGGACACCTGATCTCAAAACTTCACGCTAAGAGCTCTTGTTAGATTTCATTCCCAGCATTATATGCAGATCCCAAATTATTTGTACAGCTTTCAGTTTTTATCAGACTCTGAAGACAATTTCTTTATTATTTTTGCCATTCTAATAAAATAATTGGTTTTCTTCATCAAAACAAAAGGAAGCTAAAAACCTAACACCAAATAAGAAAGCAACTGTCATAGCAGCCTTCCTTGGAAAAAGGCTTTTTGATAGTTAAAACTTGTAAGATTGAGTCATCATAGCAGCGGCTTTTCGTGGCTCATGTTCAAGTTTAGAAATGCGTAAGGGCAGTTTATTCTACAATAGGAAGGCAATTAATCTCTTTTGTATTTACAGGGAGCTGTGCAATTATTATACATAACTGATTCATTGTATCCACACCCTATCTTGCTTATAGTTGCTTTATTGGGCAGTCATGCCCTGCAAGTCTTCACATGGAAAAGAAATGGAAGGAAAATAGGAAGCAGAAACCATCAACATTAAGAACACCTTGCCTTCTTTTAGAGCTAGTTTTCCATACATGTGTCCATCCTCAATCATTCTCAAGCAATATATATGGCATGGTCAAAGCAAGAGAGACATGGAGATGTAACTGATAACCTAAGTTATTTTTCTATTCACTGGGATGATCAGCTTTTTTATTTTATGGCAGCAGGAAGAGTTAAGAGAAAAGGCTGAGTGAGAAATGCAAACAGAGAACAAGCCTGACAAAAGTAATACACCTAGATCAGGAAGACAATGTGGTCAATGTAACAATAGCTCTTATCTTTGAGAAAGGTGGGAAAAGGTCTCTGACCCCCTGCAGCTGGCATTGCTAGCCTACTTAGGCTGGAAACGACCTGACCATGCAAACGACTACCATGCAGAAACTCCTCAGAGAACAAGGCTGTAATCTCAAGGCTCTAAGGTGCATCTCTCTACTAAGTGGTTGCCACCCAAACTATAACACCCACTTTATCTCCTGTCCTCAGACCAGACCTAGTGCCTTACAAAAGAGTATCCCCCTCCTTCCTGGATACCTCAGCCTGTGGCAGATACGATTATCAGACACAGAGCAGCAAGCCTCCTCTTACTAGGGAAGGATCAGATCACTTGTATCTCTCAGCTCAAGAAGAACATTCAAAGTTTACACCTTAGACAATATGCTGTTGAACTCAAGAGTGAATATGTCACCGTGGAAAAAACTACAGCTTCATCAAAATTATGAAGCTTCTACATTAAGGACAATCTCCTTTACTTACCTCGGAAAAAAAAAGAAAACAGGCCATGATGGTCAGAGTGAAGACAGAAAAACTGGAGTGGGATTTTCAGTACCACAGCGCAGGCCCAAGAGCTCACACTGAATCATGCACATTTACCACTGTAAGCAGGATTTGTGCAAGTCCATGGGGAAAAACTCTTGTCCTAGTTTAACATCAGATGTCAAAAGGAATTTTTAAGTTGCCTAGTGAAGTCTGTGGCTTACAAAATCTTGTAGAGTCAGCCTCATTTTTATTTGGGCTATAGACTTATGATCCTAGTTGTCAGCCCCCTAATTTGAAAGTCAGGCTCCTGTAAATAAGAGATTTCTTTAGACTACATTTTGTCCCAGTACACTTCTGCCAATTTTCCTTAGGGTTTGCTGATACTTTTTAAAAGGCAGCAGAACATACAGACATTTCAATGGCAACATCTAGTGCTCCTTTCTGCTCTCCTTCAAATCCATCTCTCCCCACGTACCATTTCTTGTACTTGGGGTACAGCTTCAGATCATGCTTGTCACAGGCTTCTTTCAGAGTCTTGTGAAAATGAACAGCATCCTCTTCATTCAGGTAAGTTGGAGTGAGGTCAGTCCCACCACCAAACCACCACTGCTTAGTTCCTGTAAGAGAAGAAAGCAGCAACGTTTTTCTTTTACACTTCTAAACAGCAAGGTTCACGAAACATTAACAACTACTTTTAAAATACAGAACAAAGTCATTATTCAGTGATGTCCCTAAAGCTCAATCGTGAAAAATCTGAGTTCAAGGTAGTGAACTTCCCTTTCCAGTGACTTCAGGAAAACATGAAAAGAAATTTCAAAGCAGTTAAAACCATTCATTATTTTGGACCGCTGATCCTGACTACAGGATATCAGTTTCAAAAGATGGGCTGGTAACTCCAATTCAAGAATGCAGAAACATTTTACTGCATGCCAAAGAAAGGGAACATCATTATTACACCCATGGAAGTAATTGGCTAGAAGTGATCCATAATGCTGTGGCAAAACAATTGAAAGAAAACTCTCTTGGAGCCTCTGACGGTACATACACACACTGGCACAAGGTACAGATGGCCCCTCAATGCTTGACCACCTAGACAGGGGTCCCATTTCTGACAGCACCAAGTTGCAGGAAGTTGGGGAAATAAGGCACAATGTAGGTAGTGAGCATTGTTTCTGACAGTACTTCTTTCCAGCTGCTGAGACAAAGGCACATCGTGACCAGCATGTTTATCAGCCCTTCACAGACATTTCTTCTTCTAAATTCTAGGATTGCTGCTCTGAATGTATTTTACATTTATTTACAACCTCCTACATTTTTAACTTAGATCTGAAACCCCTGGTATACTCTACAAAAAGCAAACCCTTTTACTCCACCAGATGCACTCATTACACTCATTTTAGAAATGCACAAAGGCCAGAGATCAAGAGATCCAATGCTAAATAAATTCTTGGTACAGCTGGGAACAAACCTGGACTGGTTCTTAACCTCTTACCCTAGCCATGCATTCACGCTTCCTTCATGTGGAGCCATACATTTCATACATGCTTCATTGGATTAAAATTCTTACCATCTGCTTCTTCAATTTCAAAGTATCTGTAGTTGAAGTGCATGGTTGGAACATGAGGGTTCTTCGGATGGATAACGGAGCTCACACCCATGGCGCAAAAAGGCAGCTTCCCTAGATAAAGAGATGCACCAAGAAAGCCCTTTCAAGAAACTTCATTTACTATCATTTGAGGAACATCACTGTTTTTCCTTAGGTTTCATGACAGGAAAATGTCTCATGTTGGGTCGCCATAATTATCAGTAAATGTGCAATTCACTTCTTGTTCACGCTCTTCTGCACACCTAGCTAAACACTTTCTTTGGTATTTGTCCTAAAATGCAGCAACATGTTAGAGAATTCATTAGATGAAGACCACTTAAAACATAAGGCACCACCCCCAGTCCTCATAATTGTCCTTTGCTATACAAACCTGGGTTGAGTCCTCTTTACCCTTTAGGTGGTGTTGGTTCTCTCCCTCCACCTTTTTGGTACATAATTCCTGCACTGTTTCACTGTTAAGCTACAGTGTCATTATTGAGAAATCACCCGTGCATGCAATACATTCCTTTAAAGCAGCAAGACAGAGAGAGAAGCACTCTGATACATGGCTTTTTAGGGATATGAAAGTCCACCTATCTGCCTTACTGTTTAGAAATCGCCTGATACAAAGGAAACCCTTCGAGCTTTGATCAGTGTGGCCTTCGTCAAGTTCTGCTCAAAGGCCAGACTGCTTTCAGAGTCACTCAGGTGAACGCGTCCCGGTTCCCTACCCCACCTCCCGGCCAGACATCTTACCGTCCTTGGCCTTCAGAGACTTCCCTCTGCTCCGCATCTGCCGCGCAGCCTCCTCGGACAGGAGCCCGGACACGACGGACACATTCACACCGGCCTTCTCGAAGACCTCGCCGTCCTGCAGCACGCAGCTGATGCCGCCTCCGCCTGCCAAGGCCAGGGGCAGGGTCACCGCGGTGTGCCCGAGCCCGGGGTGCCGGCCCCCGCGGCCCCCCCCGCGGCTCCCCCGTACCTTCCTTCCTCTCCCAGGTGTCGACGGAGAAGGAGGCGCCGGGGTCCAGCGCGGCCAGGGCGCGGCACACCTCCGCCTGCGTCTCCATGATGAGCAGCTCCATGCGGCTCCGCAGCTCCCGCCTCCGCCGGCGCAACTCCCGCAGCCCGCTCACCGGCGGCGCCATGAACCGCTGTCGCAGCTCCTTGTCCTCCTCGTCCTCCCGGGACGCCGCCAGCGCGGTGTGCCGCCGCCACAGCCCCAGCGCCAGCCCGAGCCCGCCCAGCGCCCCGGCGG
>VYXB01010749.1:1781927-1815773 GCA_013397135.1 Pachyramphus minor | reverse complement strand
CCACCAAGTCAACTAGACCATGGCACTGAGTGCCACATCCAGTCTTACCTTAAACACCCCCAGGGGTGGTGAGTCCACCAGCTCTCTGGGCAGGCCATTCTAATGCCCAGTCACCTTTTCTGTGAAGAAATTCTTTCGAATGTCCAACCTAAAACTCCCCTGGCACAGCTGAAGACTATGTTCTCTTGTCCTGTCACTCGTTGCCTGCAGAAGAGGCCGACCCCCCACCTGGCTACAACCTGCTTTGAGGGATTTGTAGAAAGTCATAAGGTCCGCCCCTGAGCTTCCACCAGGCTAAACAATCCCGGCTCCCTCAGCTGCTCCTCATAAAAAGTGTGTTCCAGCTCCTTCACCAGCTTTGTTGCCCTTCTTTCGACACGCTCCAGCACCTCAATGTCTTTCTTGAATTGAGGGGCCCCCAAACAGACACAGTATTCAAGGTGCGGCCTCACCAATGCCCAGTATCCCTCAGCTGCTCCTCATAAAAAGTGTGTTCCAGCTCCTTCACCAGCTTTGTTGCCCTTCTTTCGACACGCTCCAGCACCTCAATGTCTTTCTTGAATTGAGGGGCCCCCAAACAGACACAGTATTCAAGGTGCGGCCTCACCAATGCCCAGTAGAGAAGAATCACTTCCCTGGTCCTGCTGGCCACACTACTTCTGACGCAGGCCAGGACGCCATTGGCCTGCTTGGCCACCTGGGCACACTGCTGGCTCATACGTGTCTGTACAGGGGAGCCTGGCCTCGCTGGGTGCCATGGGGCAGTGCAAGTGCCCAGTAACCATGCCCGCCATGTGGCCCCAGAGCTGGGCTGCCCTCCCCATGTGGGTGCTGCAGCAAGGAGAGGCACCTCTAGAAGGAGTGCTGGGGTACCACTGCCCCCTCAGTGTGGCTTTGGGAGAGCGGGTTCTGCTGTGTTTGTGCCTGTGAAACATTTCTGCATAGTACTTTCAAATAACACGGTGTCATCACTGCATGGCTGGAATAGGGGTAAAGATATATTTTGTTGAGCTGTCCTGTGAACCGCGTGGAATTGCTCTCCTGTGTATGGCATTGCTGTTTTTGTACTCACACTAATGAGTTTTTAGAACCTGATTACTTTGTGGGACCACCAGTATAGTGCAATGGGAATATTCCCCATGGATCTTAGAGGGCGCACGCTTATACCTTCTTTGTTTTCTCTAAAGTTGAAGCACATTTTTTTTCCTAATAAAATAGAGGAACTAGAGATATGTGTGTGGTCACAGGGCTTTGACCTCATTGCAATTACAGAGATGTCGTGTCATAGCTTGCATGACTGGAATGTTGTCATGAAGGGCTACACAATATTTAGGGGAGGCAGACCAGGCAGGTGCAGTGGTGGAGTTGCCCTCTATGTGAGACAACACTTGGAATATATTGAGCTCTGTCTTGGGGTGGACAACGAGCAAGAGATTCTGGGTTAGGGTCAAGGGGCAGACTGGTAAGGGTGATGTTGTGGTTGTTTGCTACAGGCCTCCTGGTCAGGGGGAAGAAGTGGGTGAGTTCTACAGACAGTTGGAAGCAGCCTCACAGTCACAGGCCCTGGTTCTAGTGGGGGACTTTAGCAAACCTGACATCTGCTGGAGAAGTAATAGGTGACAAAAATGATTAGGGGACTGGAGCATTTCTCTTAGGAGGAAAGGCTGAGGGGCCTGGGTTTGTTCAGCGTCAAGAAGAGACAGCTGAGAGGAGACCTCATGAATGTGTATAAGTATCTAAAGAGACGGTTCCAAGAGGATGGAGCCAGGCTCTTCTTGGTGGTGCCAAGCAATAGGACAAGAGGTAGTGGGCAGAAACTGATGCACAGGAAGTTCCACCTGAACATGAGGAAGAGCTTCTTTACTGTGTGGGTGCCTGCACACTAGACCAGGTTGCCCAGAGGGGCTATGGAGTCTCCCTCACTGGAGATATTCAAGAACAATCTGGAAGCAATCCTCTGCAATGTGCTGCTCTAGGATGATGCTACTTGAGCAGGGAGGTTGGACCAGATGACCCACAGTGGTCCCTTCCAACGACCCATTCTGTAATTATGTGAAAATAAGAATTCAGAATAATAAAGAAAAGGGCTATGTAGGGCCAGATGTTGAAAGGTACTGCATAAAAAGGCCCAGCCCTGCAAGGTTCGTACTCTGGTATAGGACTATTCCTTGGACACAGCGAGCTTCTGGTATTTCAGGATTGGTTTGCACATGTAGTACCCCAGAGTAAGTCAGTTTCAAAGGTGGCTCTGTGGAAGGCATGGAGATTGATCTCTGTTATGGATCAGGGCTTTGTTATCTGCCTCTTTTCATTGTAGGGTAATTGGGTGGGGGAAGTGTCTGTATAAAGCGATTGTTTGCTCAAAGGCTCAGTCTGTTTTCTCATTTCTGATCTGATTCTGCTCTTTGGCAGCAGAGGATGCTGTGAAGCTGCTGAAGCGCTGCAAGGAGGAACGGAAGATCTCTGAGCTGTGCTGCCAATATTTGGAGGACAGGATCCCTGATGAGCCAGGAAACCTGACCCACTGGAGGTAGGAGTGAAGGAAGGAATGTGTTGTTATTTGCAGAAGAGATCTGTGGCTGAGGGAGCAGGGCACTACCATCTTTGGAGCTTTGGCTGCTCTAAGCACTCTTTCAACCATTCTTTATCCAGGGCTGGCTGTGGTAGTTCAGTTTCTTCTTGAATTGCATCTACTGGATTTATCAAAACATTTTCATGATAGTGTGCATTGTGCACTTCTTCTGCTACTTATTGTAGTAAAGCTCTGCTCTTTAACTGGGATTCTTAGATGCTATTAGAATGAAATAAATAATGCTGAGGCCAAGACATTCATGCTGATTTAGTGTGTTGGTAGGTTTTTTCTGTATTAGGCTGAATACAAGCTTTGATTGATAACATCTGGTAATTCAGCTGGATGGGACCTCTGGAGGTCTCTAGTCCCACCCCAGGGGTTCACACTTCCCAGGCTGGATGAGGTTGTGCAAGGCTTTCCTTGTCCAGCTGCATTTAGGAAAACTCTTTCCTCATTTTGTCTGGGCTCCTGCCTCAGCACTCCATCACCCTCCCTGGGAAGAATTTTTTCTTATATCTGGTAAGAATTTCCTTTGCTGCAAACAAGTTGTCAGGTCAGCATCTTGCCCTTGCTGCTGAATCTTAGAAGCACGACTGCTTTACAGCCTGGCCAGGCTACACTCACTGGTGGAGGTGAGGAGGAGTGACAGAGTGTTTTACACTCCTACCATTTCTGTGCCAAATCCTCTCACATCAGCTCCTTGTGAGGACCTCTTCTGTAACAGCACCTTAAGATTGAAACTTCAGCCAAATGCCATGTACTTTCACTTTGCAGCAGTGGAGAAAGTGCAGTAAGCAGACAGTGCATCAAAAATGGCACCTTGCACAGGAGATATTTTTTGTAGCCCTGTTTATATGTGTACAACCAAATTGTGCTGGCAGGTGAAAAATGGCATTGTAGAGAGTAGTTCAAGCTATATTTTTCAGTATTTGAGCTCAGTGTGGTTCACCACATTATTTCTGGTTACTTCTCTTTAAGTACTGAGAATAGGAGCAGGTACTGATGTGTGTGAGATGCTCAACAGTGATATGAGGCAAGAAAATGACAGCTTGCATTTTGATCTGCATTTGCAGTGCATGGTGTTGGTATGAAGGGTGGGCCTCTCTGTAGAAATAAAGGAAGAGGAAAAAGGCACTCAGAGCCAAAAAGGCTGGAATTGGTTCTTGCACTTGATTGAACAAGAATCGAATCTGAGGAATTGTAGCTTGTTTGTTTAGCGTGCTAGGTGAAATCCCAAGGTCTTGACCTCCCGTGAAATCTCTATGTCAATTTTTAAAGTCTGTCGTGGGTTTACTCAGGACCAATTTTTCAAACTCCCCACACACACAATTGCTACAAGTTTAGAGAGGTTTTATACAGACAAAAGAGAGGCTTGATGTGGGGGAATAATATTAAGATTTATTACTAGCAAGATAAGACTAAAGAATAATATATATACAATAATTCTCATTAAGCTTGCTTATCTTATGAAGAAAATGTTAGGTATTTACAAAAGTATCTCTCCCCCCTGTATCAGTCCAGGAGGAGAAAGTTTCTTTTTTCTGAAGCAGTTCTGCAGCACTTGACAGTTTTTCTTCTATTATCTTTAGGCTTTAGACACAGTTTCAATGTGTCATAGTTGGAAATTTCTCTCTCTCTCTGTCTCTCTCTCTCTCTGCTGCAAGTCAACCTCAGGATTGGGCCTGTCCCTCCTCCATTCTGGCCAGAACCGAGGGCCAGGGGGGCACACCTGGGCTCCATGAGATCTTCCATGGCCTGCAAGGGGACACTTGCCGCACCATGGTCTGCACCACAGTTACAGGGAATAATGGGTTTTGAGTCCTTTCCCCTGTTCCTGTGGGATCCCTTCTATGTATTGCAGGGAGACAGCCTATGTTACCATAGTCTTCACCACAGTCTACAGAGAACGGCTTCGAGTCCTTCCTCTGCTCCATGGAGGTCCCTTCCCACAGAAGACAGTTCTAAATAGAACTCTCCTTGTGGGTCCACCCAGGACAACAGCTCTTCCATCCTCTGCTGTCCTTTAGGGTCACAACTGAGCTGCACCAGCATGGATCTTTCACTGGGATTACAGTGTCCTACCCAGGACAACTTGAGAGAACATGAGAGAATAGGTTTCTCTCTCCATGGGCCACAGGTCTCCAGCAGGACTCTGCCTCATCTCAGGCCTCTCATGAGGGGCCACAGCTCTGTATGCTCTCATCTGCTCTGGCCCAGGCTCTTTCATGAGCTGCCAGGGGATCTCTGCACTGTGGAGGTACCACTGGGAGTCGCACCCAGGATCTCCTGTTTATCAGTAATCTTCTACAGTTGGCAGAGGTTTTCAACTTTCAGTCTTTCCCCTGCTGGAGGGAGAGAGGGGGAAGGGGGCTTCCCCCATGCCTTTGCTCTCCTTTTCTGGTACACTGACCTTGGAGGCTTCATGTTATTTCACATTCTCCTCTGCTCTCCGCCGAGCTGGAATTCTTTCTGCAGCACGTTTCAGGCAGAGCTATTTCTCTCTGGAGTTTCTTCTCCACTCTGTTACATGTCCCAGACAGGGAGACTTCAGTGCCACACCTGCCCCCCGGCCCAGAGCCAGGGGAGAGGGGGCCTGGCCCCCACTTCGGGGGGCTGCTGCCTCCCTTCTCACATGGCTGCTTAATTTCTTCTGCACAATCCACCTTCTCTTCTGTTTTCTTAAATATGTCATTAGCAGAGGCGTTACTAAAACTTTTGATTGGCTTTGCTCTGGAAATCCACCTGGACCTGACTATTTCAGCCCAGGGGGGCTGGTAAACCCACGACAATGTCTGACAGAAAATTTGCATACAACAAATTTTCTGACCGAAAAATGTTGTATCTCTGCATTTGAATATTGTATCTCTCAATTTTCTGTATGTGTAGCGAGGGTCTTTGGTAGGTTTTGTTTCCAATGACAGTGAAGCCATTTAGATTTGCTTTGTAACCAAAACCTCTACTGAGGCAAATGTCATTCTAGAGCAGGTTGTAGGGGTACAGTGATTTCAAGAAGATTTGATGAACTGTACTTTTATCTATGGTTTTATGTGAGGTGACCTCCTATGAAGAAAAGAGTATTGTTAATTTCATTTCTTCATTTTTGTTGTTCTACCTGTATTTTAAGAGAGCTCTGAAGCTTCTCTGCTGCTTTTATTTATGTGCTGTCTACCTTGGTTTTCTTTTTTTTTGAATGAGAATTTATGCACAAAGAGGATAGTAACAAAAGAACAAGAGACACTGCATGTTCTAAGGTAACAAAACACAATCAGGCCTGATTCAGACCAAGACAGGCACATGCTTTCACTAAGGCTGTTTGATACTTTTATTTTGAGCACTAAATCAATGCAGTTGCTTATCAGAAAATTGGAAGAAAAAGATGCGTTGAGAACAGGAAAATTCACCATCAAGTTGGCATTTCTGTTACTTCTAAAGTTAAAAGAGCCAATCTCATCCAGTTTGCTCTATCACACAAAGCATTTATTGTGACTTCAAAAAGATTTTGAGGGCTTGCAAAGTTAGACAAGTGCTCTTGTTTAACCGAGGTCATCTCTAAGGTTTTGCATGACAGTACAAGTTGAATTAAGTTATTATCTCAGTATGATTATAGTGAGAGAGAAGTAAAAGCTTTGGTGACTGAGCTGAAACAGTAGGCGATGTGAAGGTTATAAGAGGAAGAAGAAAACCTTTCCTTATACATCTGTCATCTCAGTAATTTGGAGGCAGATTCGTAAGAATCCTCCTTTTATTCTTTGCTTTTTTTTAATGCAGGATTGATTCTCCTGGATGTGTGAAGGAGGGAAAGGATAGCTACAGAACAAGAAGCTGCTGTGCTGGAATTCCTTCAGGCTACCTCCTGGAAGGTGAGTAATGCAAGGCCTTAGGAAAACCTTTCTTCTTCTAATGATTGATCACCTTTCCGTAGTTAATAAAAGAGAAGTGAAAAAGTGAAACGTAGCATTGCCCAAAGACAGTGAGACCCTAAAGAGGTTTGCAGTAACAATCAGGCTCCAAAATATGCTATGTGCAATCTCCTCTGGAAATGTATTAGCACTCCAGATCAGGTGCTACATCTTCCCAGCGACGAGTCCACTGTTTCCCAATTCCTCTGTGCTCTCCCTTCAGCTCTGTCTTCAGATTTACTGTTACATAGCACCATCTTCATAAAACATCAGGAATTTTCCAAAACCATATTGCAAACATATTGCATATGTGACTTCATCCAGGATAAAAAGCCAAAGCACAACCTTCTCTTCCAGGCTTCCAAGGACAGGGAAAGAATGAGCAGAAGTGATCTGTTGAAGAGAATTCTTTTCTCGTACCGAGATCCGGGTCAAACACAATACTCCCCTACCCTAGTGCCACAATCTTTTTTTTTTCTTGCAGCCACTGTAGCTGTTTATACACACTAAATGTAATATTTACTGTTATGAAAGTTCATCCAGAAGCCAAAATACACACCCTTCTGTCTTCCCTGGAACAGTAGGTACGTATTGTATGGTTAAGTGAGTTAGTTCACAAGTCTTAAGAGATGTGCGTGCAGCTATTTCTGACTAACAGACATGCTCTGTGATAGTGTAACTGAAACTCCTCTAATGTCTGGGCAGCTCCAGAGATTTATAGTCTTTGAAAAGCTCTTGTACAGCTACAGAGCTGAACTTTGAATTTGTAGATTTTAAATCATGTGCTTACGCTTCCCTAAGTTCAGTAATGCCCATCAAGAAGCCTTGATTCTAAGGCTGTCAGAAAGAACACTCATTTTATCATGGTGTAAAGTAAGACCTTTCCCACTCTTGCAAGAAAGATGCTAAAACTTCTCTCTGTGATACCTACAGCAACTTGGGTTACAAGAGGTGCAGTGCTGTCTCAGTATTTTGTGTGTCCATAACCCTTCCTGGTGTAAGGCATGGTGGCACCATGAAAGCTATTTTTTAGGTTCTAGTTCATGTTTAATCAACTGGACTAAATTCACACCAATACGTTGTAAATTGTTCACATTTCTTTCATAGACCTTGCTGTGGTTTTCAAGATTTTTAAACTAGAGAACTTCTCAGTCTGCACTTGCTGATCAGATTTCTGTAAGGCACACATAAATGAACGTCACATAGCATTCAGCAGGGGCTTTTAGTAGTTACAGTTATCAAAGTAGAAATCTTAGGAAGGAAGTAGCTGTATTGGTGCCACTGCCCAACACAGAATTAGCAGGAAGGCACTGACAGGGATGATTATGATGCATATGTGGAGAATCAACAGGGGGCTTTTGGACAGGAAAGCAGTTTCCATGGAAGAAGGTACTATGTTCACCCTTGCTGACAAGGAAGATGACCATTGTAAGAACTGTGGACGGTACACAAGAGGGTGTTGTGGTCATTTTAAATCTGGCAGTTTTGGGACTCATGATGGTCCCTGGCTGAGGCATTTTTAGCCTGGCACTGTGGGACTAGTTTACTACCTGGTGGAACTCTAGGCTTATTGCACCATCGTAATCTCACCCTTACTGTACTGCAGGGGTAAGGTCAGGCAGGAATTTTATGGAAAAGAAGATAAGCTGTTTTTCCTGCCTTGCCTCCAAAAAACTGATGGTAAGGCCCGTTTAGCACATTATTTGCTATTTGATACTATTTCCTCATGCTGTTAGCTCATAGAAGTTATAACTACAGGTTTTGCTGTGGCCAATATTCAGTTACCAGATCTAGCTATCTGACCTGGCTAAAAGTAAGCCAAATCCAAAAGTAAGATGTCAGATTATACTTCTGCCAGATATTTTCCCAGACTATGCATGTTTTCACTTTAGGAATTTCCTGAATCTGGTGTGATGGATCTAGTTAGTGACTATAAACAGGTCTTTTCTAAATGCTCATTCAATCTCTGTTGAGGATTTTCTGCAGCTAGAAAATCCTCAGGCAAGGAGCATGGTGGCCTGTAGGGCTTGTCTAGAACACAGCTTCTCTCAGCATCATTGATGGCTCCTCATTCTTGAATATCTGAAGAGATAGTAAAGAATTTTTCCTATACATGCCATCAGGCATCCCAAAGGTCTCTTCACTAGGGTGGAGAATCCTAACCCTTTAGCTCCTCCAATGGTGACCATTGTCACCTTGTGCAAAGTATGTGTCAAGAACACATTGCTTACCTGTGAAATGCATGTATTTCTCAAGTGAAACACTGCAGATTTGCATCAGCAGGTTAGGGGATTTCTAAATTAACCCACTGTCTTTAGTAGTTTTTTCTTCTCTCAAAACTCTGAGAAAGAACAATGCTTTGTTACTGCCTGGTTTGAAAAAGAGCACCTTAAAAGGCCAGTTGATGAATGTCTTGGCAGCACTCTGATTTCAGTCTTGCCTAAGAGAGAATCATCATCTGTTGAATCACAACTTTCACTTCCTTCGTTCCCCGAGTTTCTTAACCTTTCATCTCACATTGGTTTAGCTCTGTGGATGGGGCAATGTCACCAAAGCAAAATATCACACGAGAGATGAGCCTAGGGACTGTAGAGGCAAGTCTAGGCAGGAACATGGGGACTAGGCTGGAGTGGAGAAATGAAGCAGGCTCCATACAGATGAGGGTATTTTGGAGGAGAGCAGACAGCAAAGGCAGAGAGGAGAAGTTTCTGGGGGAAGTTTGTGACAGTTTAGAAACTACTTATGTTTTTAAAAGATAGTTTTCCAAATGGGCTGAACTACTGCAAGGGAGCCCTCTTGGGTTGTGTGGTTTGCAAGGATTGAAATGGATTTGAGTCAGTGTATTGAAAACCACAGAACCAATTTCTTACTGAAACTCTTGTCTGTCCAGAACTTCCTCTGTACGGCTCCCTACCAGAGATCTCAAAAATGCTGATAAGGTGTAGGATGTTGTAGGGCAGCTGCACCATCTCAGCATCAGACTTCCTTTTTTGTTTATTTATGTAACTTGGTCTTCTTGCCAGAGCATGCCTTGTCATGAGGCATTTAATTGTCTCTTCAGCTTTTAAATGAGTGTCCCAAACAATAGTGGATCTCAGCACTGCATTATTTTCCCTTTTGGGAACTTCTTCAGTTTCCTTCTTTTTCAGTGTAATAAAACCCAGAGCCCTGTCCTGATGCCTTCCTTCCCTGTTCTTCAAAACCACCTTGAAAATCCCTAGCTAGACTTATCACATGCTCATCACTGGTTTTCCCCAAGGGTTCTGTATCTTGTGGTAACACAAGCCCTTAGGATTGTTGTCTGGAGACTACTTCTCATGAGAGAGCTGTTTTCTACTCATTCTTGTGTAAAACTCCTGCAACTTTTCCTCTCCCACAAGTGTCAAGCTTTTCCTCTCTTATTGAGATGAAGGCATGATGCATTAGCTGAATAGTTCCATTGTCTCACTCTGGTATTAGTCTAATCCTTCTCTTCCATTGTGATCTGTTTTGTTATATTTAGCTGTAAGAACAGATATTGGACAAATAATATTAAGGAGTTTTAGAACTGTGCATCAAGTCCTTGTGGAACATTATTTGAACTGTCTAATGTAACAGAAAATAGAATTATTTTTAGTACTGCTGTAACATTTCTCTAGATAATTCAAAACCATTTATCAGTGTTAGTACTCTCTATTAGTACTATTGTGGAAGATACTGCTCTAAAAACATATTGACTCATTCTCGTTACATTTTCACGGCATTTTTGTCAGCTTCATGAAAGCATGAACATTTTAGAGTGCAGAGAGCTTCCTCAAAGAATAACCTTGGAGTATAGAAAATAGGCCAGGTTTTTTAGTTCTTATAATTTTTAAATTGATTGACTTCTTGCTAATTTGAAGTCAATGTTTTCTGTAGCTCAGTTCTTTCAGTTGCACTTTTGTAAAAGACAAATAACTGTTCACAGTTTTATATGTTTTAAGTTTTGCTGTACACTTTCTTGTGTAATTTTTTTACAAGTTCTCCATAAACTCAGATGGCAAGTTACAGCTTGCATTGAACAGTTTGATATATTTAATTGACTTGTTCAGCACTGAGTAATTTGGATCTTGAAAAATGTCTCCAGTAGCATGTTTTCCAGCCCTTCCTGGAAGTACTGGAAGGTGAACTCTAACAGCTGTCATTCATTAGTTCGAGCAGTTTCTTTGTTTCAAGTGCAAACCCCTGGGTTTATTCTGCAGGGATTCCTACTGGATCCCTGAAGGGTTTAGTTATTATTTAATAAATTCAGAAACTGTTGAGATTCCATATAATTTTTTTCTGAAAGTTTTCCCAGTAATTTGTAGGTATGGTGATGGCAAAAGATAAAACCTATGTTTTATCTTTAAGTTCTTCGTTTTGTCTCAGTATCTCCCTCTGTATTTCTACATCTAGTCCCTGCTCCACCAGTGTTGGTTGTGGGACAGATAGTGGTGATAGTGGATCTACTGCTGATTACTTGGTATTGAACATATGGTCTGTAGGTGATTAGGGAGGACATTATTCTATCACAGAACAAGAAGTCAGAGTGCCTACTGAAATTACCAGGCAGCAGGTTTAAATCAAACACAGGCAAGTTCTCTTTATATAGCACAGTAGAAATAAACCGAGGCTGATAGGCTCATGGTGTTACAGAGAACAGGGGAGCAAATGGACTTTAAAACGGAACTAAAAAAATCATAGAACGGCTTTCAATGCATAGATGCAAAACCAGCCTCTGGCTCTGGCTGTCCCTGAACACCAAATGACCAGATCTCACTAGGGTATATTAGACAAAGAGTCAATCTTGCCCTGTTTTTCATGCTCTTTCCCAAAGTACCCATCCCTGGCCACTGGCAGAGGACGGAGCCTGGGTTTTTATAGGTTTGGTCTGATCCATTGTGACTGTCTTCATGCTACTGACCCCCTATATCTGGGGGGGCACACATCATGGCACACATCTTCTAGTGTGCAAAAAAAAAAGAAGTGAAAGGTGTCCTCAGTCACACCACAACCTGTTCTTGCTTTTTTTAATATGCAAGGTTAAGGAGCATAAACACATCTCTTGACCTAAACACATTCCCTAGATTCAAAGTGCATTAGATCCTGGGATGGTTTGAGAAAAAAGAGTAAAACAGCATCAAATTACTCTTAATTCTGCTGTGGTCTTATTTGCTTAGCTCACAAATATTCAGGGATAGCAAGAAAAAGTCTGGCTTCCAGTGTACTCTGATGCCAAGAATGTAATCCACAGTTTGTCCTTAATCCCATGAGGATCGTCTCAAACGTTTCCAGTGCTTTTGGCAGGAATATTAAATTACAAAATCTAGCATACTTGCCAGGAACAGAAAAAAGGAGGTTCACAGTAAAGGCAGTGCCCCTGCTCTATGCTTCTGCAGGAGCAAAATGGCCTGTCAATATGGACTATTACTTTGAAAATAAATTAAAAGGCCAGCTTCTCATAAGTGTCTTACAGCAATCCATTCCAATTAGTTTCTAGTACTAAATTTTGCACTGTTTGGTGCCTATTGATGACAACTCAAAGCTGACCATCTTGTCAGTATATTGAGCTTTTCTTTTGAGCTAAAAGCACTTATCTGTCTCATTTCTGACTCAGGCTGGGACCTGAACTCCAGAGCCTGACTTCTGCTTTGTCTGTTGTTTGGAAGGAACTTGCAGAATACAGTGGGGCTGTTTCAGATTCACTCTGATACAACCAAGGCCAGAGTTCAGAAATTGCTGGTTTTGTTGACTTTACCATAGGAAGGGATTTATACTTCTGTAAAATAAATCCTGGACTATACAAGGAATTCCAAGAGAAAGCTGGAGAACTGTAAGGACTTGTACGTATGTCAAGCCTCCTTTGAGACTTTGAGGCATGAATTACATGTAATCAATACTTGCTTTATTTGTCAAGGTGAAATCCCATTTGTCTTTAGAGAGTGAACTTTTGGCCATTTCTCATGAAATTGTTATAGCAGGGTACTGGCTTGGGTACTTTGGTACTTGGGTACTTTTCACTCTCCACCAGCAAAAAGGACAAATTATAAACTTTCTAGTTAGCTGATATTGGAACATTTTCATCTTACATCAGACATGTTGACTTTGACACATTTTTCTTATTTCAGAGACACTGGAACAGTTACACATAGAAGCTGGAAGTGTTCAAGGCCAGGTTGGATGGGGCTCTGACAACCTGGTCTAGGGAAAGGTGTCTCTGCCTGTGGCAGAAGTGGTTGGAACTAGATCATCTCTAAGGTTCCTTCCAATCCAAGACAATCTACGATTCTGTGATTCTCTCTGTCCCACATGGCTGCTTTTCAGGATCTGCAGAGGAGTGTCTGACATTCTCATCCCTTCTTGGCACTCCTCCAGTTGTTTCTACAAGAGATAGGAACACCAATGGTTTATTTAGTAATGCATTTGAGTTTTACTACTCTATTTGTATTCCCTTCCTCATGCTTTATCAAGAACTGTCCTTAAAATCAGCTAGTGATTTAATTTAGAAATTCCAGCTGTACCTTACCCAAAATAAACATCTTTCAGAATATAAAAGGTATATCAATGCCACTTTATTGGCTATTATTTTAACATAAGAGGAATCTGAGCTTCAGTCTCTAGATTTTTGACAGTGCCTACCCTATTCAGGTCCAGTGATGTTGTGATGATGTAAACAAAACATAATTTAGTTACATAAAGCTGGTACCACCCTGTTTAGCACCAATGCCAAGTCTCCATGGACAGTGCTGTACTTTGCTGGTGCCTCCCACTAGACAAGTGTACTAACACAGGCATGAACATTGCAGAATCAGTCTCATTTTCTGTCAAGAATGGAGTGGCTGAAAAACACTTTCCTCATTTGTATCACAGTTGTGCTTTTTTGTGGTGTCAGGAAAGGGTGGAGAGGAGGAAGTGTTGACCTCAGAGCTGCTTTTATGCTTCTCTTTCTTGCTTTTTGTTGGTCTGAAGGATACTTATGTCTGCCAGCTGGGGCTCACCTGCAGATGCATGTCTTGTCTTACCTGATTGACTTCTTAGGTGCTTAGAAGACCTCTACATGCTGTTGAATTTGCACCAGCTACATTGGAAGCCACATCCTGTCTCGCATAGTTGCAGCCACAAACGGAAAATAGAACCCATTTTACACTTGTTGCTCAAGTTTTTGATAGATGAGACAGCATCTACCTTGTTATTTTGATCCTTTTTACAGCTCTGTTCAGATGAAAGGGTTTGATAGAACACTGAAACTAGACAAGGTGACAAATACATGAAGAAGCAATGCATGCTCTGCCTCTCTTGTGGTTCTGGAAGGTTCTGGAAAGCTTTGTAAGCATGAGACTTGTTAAATCCACATTTTTTCAGAGAAAGACGGGCATGTATTCAAGGAAACATTGCTGGCAACTTTAAAGTTGCTTAAAAATATAAAAGCACTGCTTTCTAAATGTAAATTCTTCTTCATTTTTGTTACTAAACATTAGTTACTTTTATCACAGGAAACTCTAAGATACATTTTTCTTGTTAACCATATACCTCGTGATATTTTTTTGTTGTGTTGCAGACTGACTTGACCCTTTGTTAAAACAATACCACAGGTAACCTGTTAGTGTTTAGGAGAAGGGGAAAAGCAGTAGTATTGAGAGAGAAGAAAATTGAGGCTTCCAACCTGTTATTGTTAGAAATGTATGTGACCAAGTGACAGCCTAGTCATCTAAATTCCATACAGCAGTTACTTTGCTTTGTGCCCTCTGTTTTCAAAAGCTTGAATGCTTAAGTATATGAAAGCAAGTTATGTACATAGGCTGAAAAAGATCCCTGTCAAAGACTCTTGTCAAGGCATTTGAACCATCATGCAAACTCCAGTTCTTCAGCTGCAGTGTTTGCTGAGCACATTTCATGTGCCTGTACTGCAGTGGTATGTTGGCATTGTAATGTGAGGGATAAAAATACATAAAAAGTGGAGTGCATGGGATATCTGAGGCTAAAGTAGACCCACTAAACATACTGAATAATTAGCTTCACTGTAGTGAGAAGCAAAATACCCGGGATTTAAACAAGAAATGCTGGCCCCTTTTCTGTGTACCGACAAAAATGGAAACAAAATTAACTGGAACACAATCTCAGATAAGCTTAGAGCCCTAAATTAAAGAAAGAAAAAAGGACACAAATTCAATAAGTAAATTCAAAGCCTCTAGTAGGTCCCAGACTCAGCATGGGAGGATCCAGGGAGAGTGGAGCCCAGACCTCTTTTTGCAAATAAGAAGAGTGCCTTACTGAAGGAAAAGAGTGTTAACATAGCTGGTTTGCTTGTGTTAAAACATGTCTTTGAACGGAATTTCTAGTTGACTTCAGTGGAGTTTTACCAAAATAGATCTGTATTAGGCACTGAATAGGATTTCAGAACTCCAGGTTTGTTGATATACTTTATATATCAGCCCTTGGGAAATTGTGGTAATCACTTATCTTCCCATTAGGAAGTGACTCTGTAATGATACTCTCTGCTTCTTTATGTTGTGCAGAGTTGGTAAAAAGCCTTCACACCCCAGCTTTTAGTGGATGGTTGCACTGCTTAGTGCTGGCATGAAAATAAATAGCAGCAGTTTGGGACTCATGCTGCTTTTCTTTTTGTTTGTTTGTTTGGGGGTTTTGTGTTGTTCATATTTGCTGTTGTTTCATTATAACAGCCTGGATAGTATGTGGGATACTTAAACTGAGAAAAAATTGGTCACTCATACATTTTCTTAGTGTTCTTAAGGCATGTTGGTCTAATCATACTAACTGTAAAGACTGAACAATGATTGATGAACCCTTTGGAAAACGTAGATGAGTTCTGCTTCACATTTTCATGAGCACAAGGACAGCTACCAACATTTTCAGAATGTTTGCTAATGCTGTGAGCTTCAATATCCGGGAGATTTGCTAGGCCCTATTAAAACAACTTGGTTTCCTGCTGTCAGACTGTATGCCTTAAAAGAATGATTGCCAACTAGATACTCTGGCCACGGGATCTTAGAATGTGTTCACTTCTTAAGCCTCATATTGAAGGATGCTGAGGACCTGCAGCCCTGGTTCTTATTGCTGAGAGCTACTTCCCCTTGAGACTTCTGAAAACTGGCTTCTGAAAAAAATAGTCTGTGCCAGTGAGGATCCAAAAATGACTGTGTGACATTTGGTAATAAGCACCCTGGGGACTCAACCAGTCTGCCTATTCTGCAGTTCTGCAGTGTGTAATGTTATAGGGGTCTGGATCCGAGTGTCTCACGAGCTATGCAATACACTAGATATTAATAGTAGTCATAACTAAGGAATATAGTTTGGCTGCTTCTGGTTTCATTGGAGCCACATTTCAAATCTTGCAGAGCTGAATGTAGAAATCCAGAGTCTCCAGATCTCACCTTTCATTATTTGAGCAGCAGGCCATCCATTGCAGTAGTTATTCAGTTTTATACACAGCAGTTCCCCACGAAGTAAAATAAAAACAGTGAGATGGGAAAAAGCTACTTGATGCAATTTCTGTTGTTTTGTTTGCTCAAATGGCATTTACAACTGTGCAGTGTGCAGTTGGAAATGAGGCCTCCTAATGCCAGGTCCTATGCAAGCGTGTTGGAAGGTACCATCTTTTCCACACAATTCTCTTTAAATGATATTGCCTGTAAAATTCGTATTTGGCTTTTTGTTTTATCAGCAGAGCTCAAGGAGAAGTTAGGAGGTGCCACATTAACCAAGCGCCATCCATTCAAAGATGACTCAAAGTCACAAGATTTATTTAAATTATGTTGTAACTTAGGGTTCTTCTCTCTTTGCCATCTTGCCCGGGGATTCAGATTATATAGCTTTAGATCTTCAACCATGCTGATGAAAGACTACTTTTATAGAGGGAGTTGAAGGTCATGGGTAGTCATGTGGTTGCATGAGTTAACCTTCAGACAGAAACACCAGATATTACAGTATTTAGCAAGATGGAGTAGCATTATTGTGCTTTTAAATTGCTTTTCAGCACCAGTGAAAGATGGTATTTCTAGTAATTCTTCCTGAGAATATGAATGGACCCCTTTGTTGCTGTAATCTCAAGAAATGACAATGAGCCTTCCTTATAGACATAGGGAGATCACATTTTGCAGCATGTGGGGGTTAAAACATTTCTTGGAGCAGCATGCTTGTGGGTAAATAAATGCTTCCTTAACAGAAAGCCCATGTTTCTTTGCAAGGCCACATGTCTGTTCAAGCAGGACCTGCAAAATCCAGCCAGGATTCAGGCACTCTCATGAGACTGAAAAGTTAAAAGTGAGTGTTTCTGAGAACAATAAGGAAGCAAATTATGCAACCATCCTCTTTTTATTCTACTCTTGATGGCTCATCCTCTGTGAGCAGCAGTACTATAATTTTTCATGATAGTAAAAATGGAGTCTGAGTGAATCGATTCCAAAATCTCCTTGCTGGCCTCAGTGTAGCCTAAAAGCCACACATAGCTAAATGGTAAAATGCAAAACCTCTGTCAGCATTTCCCCTCTGCTGAGCCTTGCAGTCAGCACAAGTGGACCTCACAGCAAACCTGCAACCAGTCGTGCTAGTGGCCACATACTCAAAGGCACATAAGTCCTGAGTTCAAAGTCTTGAACTTACTTTTATACTTACTTTTATACTTTTTTACTTACTTTTATACAGGGAAGCAGTATAATGACTACATCTATGCTTTATTTCTATTCCCCAGTGTGCAAGTTAAACCAATCTAGTATCAGAAGATGATAGATTATTTACATTAATATACTTTAATTTATTTCTCCTTACTGAAGTGAAAGTTGCATGCATATATCATTTATCACTTTTTTATCATTGCCCAAAAGATAAAAGTTACATTTATGCGCCAGAAGGTGGCATATGATGAACTTACGTTGGCATGTACCTAAAATAACAGTGAAGACAGATTTCAGATAGAACTCTGTATAAGCATCTTTTGTTCAACTATGATCTTGTCTATAAATTTTAACTACTGTAGCCAACCCAAGTTAGGCTGGCCTGATGGCTGTTTTAACTTAACATCCCCTTTGGTTTTGAGGTTTGGGTATGGGGTTCTGGGGTGGATTTTTTTGAAGTGTATGTTAAAGAATCTAAATTGCTTTCATTCCTTATGGACAAAAGAAAAGCAATAGCAATTTGAAAAACAAGATAGAGTCTAAGAAGATAGAGAAGGCTACAGTTTTAAGGATGGGGAAGCTGGAAATCAGGGTGACATAACATTCTTGAGGTCCTATCGGAGCCCCAGCAAAGCAAGATCTCCTGACCACTTTTCACAGTTTATTCATGACTAAATATTTGTATAAGTCAGGGAAAAACATGCATTAAGCAGAGAAGAGAGAGAGAGAGGAGGCTGTTGTATTCTCGAGCCTGTGTGACTATTCCACAATCAGTCTGTGGCTGTGCCTCCAAGTACTCAGGTACACAGGGCTCAATTCTCCCTTTTGGTAAGCAGAATTTAGATCTAAGCCTGAGGATGTATGTGTTCCCAGACATATCCTAACCTTGGACCATGCATTGGTACAGAATGCCAGATCACATAAGCGATCTGAAGGGATGTAGGGACCTCACTGATTGCAGAGGCTATGTGGCATAATCTGTTCCCTGCAATAGTAAGCAACAGGCAGCCACAATGGTGCTAATGGCAGCAGAAAGCAGCCTCTATCCCAAGCAAATTGTACTGACAGTTCCAGCCTACTAATCATTTGGTTGATGTGTTTATTATTTTTATAGCCATTCAGGTAGCAAGCATTATATTGGAGAAATTCTGTTGTTTTCTTCTTTCATTTCAGTTTTCTTCCTTTGCTGTATCTCTATTGCTATCTTTTCCCTTCAGTTCACCTCTGTTCACTCTGTTCTTTCTACTCTCCTGCCAGATCAGCTTTCTCACTAGCATACACTAACCTGATTATCCTGGGATGTACTCCACGTATATGGCCATAGCATAATATGTGGCAATATGTGAAACCATATGCTATGATGGTGAAACTGTGTAGAGCCATATATTTATTTTTGTTGCATGTGTGTTTATTATAATACTGTGAAGTCTCACGTAGAAAACTGTTTTAACCCAGACATGTAGCACTCACCTAGTTGTCCATCTTCTAGCTCTGTCATTATTCAGTTTTTATTGATGCAGACAGACTGGAGAGTGCCTAGATCTGAAGGAAACCTCATTAAATATTTTCTCCAGCAGTCTGGTTGACAGTGCAGCAAGTTCATAATCCCAGTTAATGAAATCACACAAAAGCAGGCTTTCTCTCAACCAGTTAGGCTTTAAGGATAACAGTTTTTATGCCTTCTATCTCTGGTCATTCCACCTTGTCATAATCTTTTCCAGATTATTGCCACATGCTGTCTAATTAGAAGTCTTCTTAGAGATTTGTTTTATCTGCATTTTTCCAGGAAAAATCCTATGTCATGGCCCTTCTTAAATAATACAGGATTGAAAAACCAAGAGGAAGATAATCAAGGAGTTGCATTGGTTTGACTCAATCAATTTATTTTAATCAATGCAGGTACCATTTGTGGGCATTATCCTAAGTCATAAACAGATGATGATAATTCAGTCCATTATCTGTTGTTAATTTAATTTCAGATTGTCAGTCTACTTTAGCTAAATCAGTACAACCTAGTGAGAGTAAAGAGAGTGAGTGGGTAGACACAAATCTTGGCATGAGGATCATTGTTGAGATTCTGAAGGTAAATAAATGCATAAAAAATTCATCTTTTCCCATTCAGTCACTGAGGAAAGCGACACCGATCAAAATGGAGAGAATGTCAGAAAAAACAACAATGGATTAGAACAACTGTGCAAAGACAGATCTCCTTCTCAGTCATTGGCTTTGGGATCAGCTAGTTGCCTGAAGGTAAGTTTTTCTACTGTTTTGGGTTTTTTTCCCAAGACCAATGCTGTGCTTGGTACTTTTGGTATTACAGGACACTGCAGGAATAAAGCTAAAAACCAACTAAGAAAGATATAGCTCTAGAGGATTTTCTTATGTGATATTTAACCATGTCTTTCAAACTTAGATGTGATAATTATGTTTGAATGCTAAAAGCCTTATTTTAATGCTGCCCTCTGTTCACACATTAACTCAGAAAAGGGCATTTGTCCCCACAGTTTTACAAGAAAGCCTACAAAGCAGAGAAAAAGCAATCCTTATGAAATTAACTGGAAATTTTACCTGGTAAGAAAACCAAGAGCATGGTACAGTAACATAGTACTTGCATACTTGTGCATGTATTGATCTGTCTTATCTCAAGGTGACTGTGGCCAGGTCTGTGTTAGTGAGTAGCACAGCACAGTGGGAATGGATTTGTGGAGACAAACAGTTCTGAAGACCAAGTGTCTACACTATCTGCTTTTTTAAGGTAGTTAATTCGAACTGGCTCTAGTCCAGTCCCATGGGCTGACTGCCCTTTAGCAGCTGGAGTATCCAGGTTGAGCTCATCAAGAATGTCTTCCAATTTTGTTTTGTCCAAAAGAAATTCAGTCCTTGTGCTCTGGGGCTGTTCTGCACCATGAACCAAAGTGCTGAATGTGGGAGATGTTGGGACACTGTCTGAAAAGCACCTTCTGATTTTAACAGGAATGCTAATGCAGGCACCCCTCCTCAGCTGCCAGCCACACTATGTAAAATCGGAATGCAATATTGATGCTTTCATTTAATTACAAGGCACGTTCATCAAGGTCCTCACAGGAGCATTGGGTGAAATTCCTGTTTGTGATTACTGTCATTGTTGACTAATTTCCCACTTTTCAGCCCAGGTGAAATATTCTTTAAAGATGTATTGCAAGCTTTATACTTTGTACCTTTGTATCTTATTTTGTTCCCCTTTGTAAAGCCTAACACTTAGTCCACTTGAGGACTGAGTGTTTCAGTGGCTTTCAACAGACTTCCAGTGGTTTAGATCAAGCTCACAGATTCTACACCATACAACAAAAGCATTTTCGGAATTCTTTAGGATATTTTTCTCTTTTGTATCAAAGGGCTTTTTTGGAGGGCAGATCCTGGGATCGGGGGAGTCTCTTTCTGAGTGACTGAAGAATTGGACAGAAATCAGGGACACGTGTGGTGAAAGGAGGATTGAGGAGGGAGGGATGCCTTTTGTATGTGTGTTATTCTTTTCACAGGGAGAAAAAAAAAAGATGATACTAAAGGATAAGATGCTTGAGAAGAAAAACTAAAGCGTGGGAATGGACATGCTTTAGTGCAGAACAGAAAGGAGGGAGCTGAGCAAGAAGATACGAAAGAGAACAAGACTACTGAAAGGCCATCCATGCAGAAAACAGTCACCCAGGACAAGAGGTAGATTGCGTCTCATGGATGAGTAAATACAGAAATCACAGAGTTGAACAAACTGGGAAATCATGAATGTACCTCTTAATTTATGGACATTTGTGGAATAACTTTACTAGACTTCTCTGTTGGTTTTATCTTCAACTGCTAAGAAATTTGTGGCATACCAGCTGAACCTTAACCAAGAGATCTGATTTAAAACCCAAAATGGCTATAATGAAGGGAGGAGAGGGAATAGTGGTAGTACACGTGTGGTTCCTTAAGTGTGTAGTTGACTGTGCCTCATTATTGTGCCTTGTGGTTTTATTTCAGAAAGCTAAAGTATGATCCAGTAGAGGAGGTAGATCAAGAAGAGTTTAAGAAAGCTTAACTCTTTCCAGATAGCTTAACTCTTTCTTAAAGGTGGACACTTACTGCGTAGAAACCTTCAGAGCTTCCATTCCATGGGTGAAGGGAGAATGTTAATACCCAGACTACTAAGTTTCAGATTTAACAGCAGTTTTGCCTCTGTTAGTTCCTTTAAACTTTGGTCCTTCAGTCATCTGCTCTGGATGTTACTGGGAGATCCAAGCTCAAACAGAAATACCTGGGTTGTGAAGCTGTGCTGGCCAGTGCACCAAGGCTACAACAGACAAACAACTCTCTCTCTTTCTTTTTTTATTTTTTTCTTTTCAGTTCATTGCAGGTTTGTTTTTTTTTTCTCTTGAGGTGTGTGTGGGAACACCTCATCAGAAGCACTCTAAAAGCTGCTGGTGTTATGGAGATGGTGTTTATAGACTCTCACTATGATATTAGCAGCCAGCTGGGTCAAGTGTCACAGACCACACCGCTCTTGTTTCCTGAAGGTGTTTTTATTTGTAGGAATCATTAGTGCAACTTTACACTCATTGAGTAACTCAAACAGTGAAAACTTGGACTGGTTTTGTAGCCACTTACATTAACAATGTCTTTCAGTTATTTCCTTCTCAGGACTTTAAGGGAGTGTGACAAATGCTTGGTAGGTCACCACAGCAATGCTTTTTACAATTGTTTGGCAGCTCTTGAAAATCTGAGTCATGTCCTTTCCTGTTTCCAAGTTTCATTGGTAAACTCCCTCTTGGTACTTGACACCTCACCACTCCAACAGTAACCATGCCTACTTGCACACCTCAAAACATTTCTCATGTTATCCCAAGTGACCTGTCTCTGCAATATAGAGATATATTAACAGTCAAGGTCCATTTTTTAGCAAAACTCTAATTAAATACTGAGCTTGCCTCCCTTGGTTTTTGTGGGGTTTGTTGTTGTTGTTTGTTTAGTGATTACATTCATATAAGCCCACTTAAATGAATTTTGAACCAAGATGCTGCAAAGAGAAGTCCATGGACTTGGCACTAATCATTGTTTCTCTTTTTTTTACATTCATTGTTATTTACATTTTCTGTTCCTTTTCAGCAGGCATAATTTTCAAATATCCTAATCAAATGTCAAAGTGGAGATCTTTCATCCTTAATTTTTTTTGCTTTACCAAAATAAAGGTTGCCTAAAGTTCGTATTATAGAATTTAAACACATGTGTGAGAGTAGAATTGTTTTAGACAACACCACAGACAAATACCAGGATGGTTAAACCCTGCATTTTGTTTGACCAGACAGCTTGGCTGTCTCTCTATTGCCTCTAAGGATTGTAGATATGCTTCATCTTAAAGATGCTAGTAAAGTAACTAATCTGATTCCATCTCTATTGAATTCCAGTTTATGGTATTTGAGTTTAAGAAGTTATTTCCTAGTCAAAGGTATGGGTTAGTTGTTGGTTTATTTTTCCCCCTCCTGCTGTTTAGGGAGAACTGGTCAGTCTAATCAGCTCAACAGTCCAACATTGAATCTTCAGCATTCTCAATAAAACTGATCCCTACAAATGTGCTAAAATAGTGAGGTGAAACCAGTTGTGGCAGTTGTCATTCTAAATATAGTTTTGTAAATCTCCACATGCAGTTTTTTCAATGTAGTTTGAATATTTTTTTTCCCCTTAAGTATCTTCTATTTTAAAGGAAAATATTTTTGGAAATGAATATTTTTTTAAATCAAATTTTAAGTTAATAAGAGGCTTTTCCTCTTCAAACTAGCCACTGCAGTATCTGCAGACAATCATTAATTACCTCTCTTCAGACTTGTATTTGCCTGTCTGTCTTTCCAAAGACACAATTCTGACACTTCCCAAACCAGAGGCAGGAAGGGAGAACAGTCAATTCCTATTGCAGATGACTCTGAAAATGAACAATTCTGTTTTCACTCCAAATTGCCAATGAAAGATGATTGCTAAGATCTCCATAGAACAGCAATCTGAAAAATGTTGGCTTGCTAATTTCAACAAATTAGGACTGAGAAAGATTAAGAAAATGTAGGCTTCCAATTTTCTATGGGTTTGCCATAGAAACTGGGGCTTGTTTGTTCCCTTTCAGCCCATGTAGTGGGATGGCAGGAGAAGGAGGGGAGCATCTGAGATCCTTTGATTTCTAGACTACTGGGGCAATCTGAAAATCCTGGACACTTCTTCTCTGGAGGGCTGCCAGGATCTGCAGGGCTCCTAATATTCCTGACTTGTTAAAAAAATAAGAAAATTGCTGAGGGGGCTGACTGTAGGCCAAGACACCATAGAAGCACTCCCCAAATTCTGTCTGCTGAACTTCTGAAGATTTCAATGAGTAAATCAGCAAGAATTCAAGCAGGATCCCAAGGGAAAAGTGCCTCTTGACTTTGATTTAAAATGTATTCCTTAGAAGTTTGCTAATAACTTTAATAGTAGATGAGGAAAAGCAAGCAGTCTGCGTAACAGTAGCTGAACATCCCAGGGAACATTGCCAGCAGTGACTGGCTGCAGTCAGATGCAGCTAATACAAGTCTCCTCATGGAATTTCTGCCTCTTGGTGTCTCCCAGTGACATCACATCTGTACTGGCTTAAAACTAAACTGATTCCCTTCCCTAGTTTTACAACTACAGCTTGTCCTGATCTTCTTATTCCTAAGCTCTGAAATGCTTTCAGAGTCATCTGACAGTTGTCCACAGGACACACTGATCCCAGCAATTGAAAACTGATCTGGATCACGATGTGTCTGAACTGAACTGCAGTGTTGGCTCAAACTCTCCTTTTTCAGACACTTTGGACATAGAGAGAAGTTATTGTCAAAAAACAGGTAATGTTTGTTGAAAAAATAACTAAACTGTGCAGTGTCAAAAAAACACCCTTTTCAACTATTTTTAACTCACGTTTTTCTTTCCCTTCATATAACCTTGTCTTCTTCCTCTGTCATTTCCTACTGATTTGGAAGACCTAAGAAATCAAGATGTATGTCATCATTTATGTGGCAGCAGTTTGGTGTCTTGGTCAAGACATGACTGAACACATGTTTTGAAGGGGCAAGCCAATCACCTTTTTTGTTTATAGAAAGCAAAAAGTTTCCACTTTGAATGCCATGATGTGCATTCATCTTGTAGAAGCTTCTTAACACTGAAAGACATTTTCATAAATTTTAAGAGAGCAGACTAAAGATACCAGGTAAGCTCTATTAACAAATGATAAGTTAGTATGAAAGTTTTAGTAATCACCCACTTTGCAGGCATTTCAGATGGAAGAAAATCTGTTCAGAAAGCAAGCTATGTTACCTACCACACATGCTGAAACACTGTATTTTCACAGGAAAACACAGCAGTGGATGAATCCCTTTTGGGAGAACAGCCTGTTGGAGTAGAGAACTGGAAACGCTAGAAAGAGTAAAGGTGAAGAAGCTCTGTCTTGAAAAGGTAAAGTCTTACGAGTCCTCTTCTTTCTTAAAGTATGTATTTAATCCTTGGTATGACTTCTGCAAAGACCACCTCTGCTTCTGTCAAAAAAATGAAACTACTGCAACTGTTAGCATCCTGTGCTACTTGCCTCTTCTGGAAAGGTCACAGGATCCTTCTTTCCAGCAAAGTGGACCTTCTGACTTGCAGCATCAGTGATTCAGATCTGAAATTGCTCTATCATTATCTCTCTGTTGTTGTCTGCTGTAAATTACTGATTGTGATTGCCTGTCAACAACAGTGGCATGGAGTAATTGTCATGTTTGTTCCACGTGGTCATGACACTTCAACATGAGAGGAGTTACAAGAAGATGCCCACCTATGGGACGTGGGCTCTACTGTTGATTTTGGATCAATTTTTGTGTCACCTAAAGGTAGTTGTTCACTTTATAAAGCGTTGTCTGGTTTATCAGTTCAGCTCTAAGTATATGTTTAAGTAAAACTTACTGGCAACACTCCACCAAAATTGTTTGCTGTGGGGATACTTCCTGGCAGCTCCTACCAAGCACATGAATGGGAAATCCTCAACAGAGCTATTTATTTAAGCAGAATTATTTTGAAATAACTAGCACGTATGTACACTAGAGTTGATTTAAGTAGAGACTTCTGACCATTCCATATATTATGTTACCCAAGTTACTCTAGCTTGTGGTACAACTGGATAAACTGGCAAAGTGAAGCTGTTTGTCACAGGCAATATAATTCTGTAATTAGCTTTTCCTTCTTCCTATATGCTTGCAGGGCAAGAATCTGCTCTGGTTTAGTTACGTTCACAAAAAAGTGAAAAGGTCTTTTGGAAAATGGAACTTCCCAAGTACTAAAATAGAAAAGACACAAAACTAAAAACAAATCCACAAAGAGTCTTTAGGAGAAAAAAAAAAAGAGGTTGTTAAAATAGGCAATGAAGTGGATTCTGTTCTTAGCTGTATTGATTTAAATAAAAGTTATTTCAGTGAAATGAAATCTAGATGCATATAAGAATAACTGAAGGGCAGCATCTGGCTTTCATTGCCTCTGTTACAGTGACAGCTGGGCTTCACTTGTGCTTGCTGGAGATAAGATACTTCCCCATGGTCATGCCAAGTTCAACAACCAGCTCAAAAGCACCAGTAATGATGCATCATCAACTGTGCCAGGGAGAGAGTAATATAACTGAAAGCTATTTAATTCTGGTCATATTTCTGTAAGAGAAGATGTGAGTTTGCAGCCTTTTCTTATCTGGGTTACTACAAACACTGTCCAGCTACAAAAAGCTCCTTTTTTGTGTGTGTATTTGTAGGCATTCTGACTTAGCTCTTCCGTGTTTTTAAGGGAAGAAAGAGAGAGGTGAGATGCCACAGGGCTTCAAATGATACCAATTATGTGAGAAGAATCCTACCCTATGAGGCATAGCCATGCAACTTTGCATGGTGAGTTTCTTATTCAAAAATGTCCATAAAACATTTCCTTCATACTCCACCAATTTATGTTGTGCCAAGGGTCCTTTCCGGAGTTTTACAACGAAGTTGAGGCTTGTAGAAAAAGGCCAATGAGACAAGGAATAATGTGCCACGGACAGAGGGACAGAAAGCAGAGCAAGGGTACCAGCAAGTCTGCAGGTTTCTGTTATGCTAAGGAATTTGTTAAATTCACAGCCAGTTTGTATCCCTTTGTTCTCCTGCCAGCATTGTTTAACTGCTCTCACATGACAGACTGTCCATTCTCGGCGTAACCCTTCTCTGCATCTTTGCTAGAACTATTTTCTTCTCCAGACCTGTTTTCCTCTCAAGTGTGAGAGCACAAATCATATACTGTGGTCTGGGGGAAGCACCAGAGAGCTTCCAAGTGTTTTGTACACTTGCATTGGTGATTCCCTGCCTCAACTAGAGAAATACTATCTAAGGCATGTTCTCCTTTTCTGTGCATGGCTGAAGATTTTTTGTTGTTTATTCAATCATGTTTTGCATGTCCTAGCTCATTCGACTTTTGACAAAACTGGCCTTAATCCTCTGCATCTCTATCTCTACACAACAGCTATCTTTGTTGACCAGGATTATTTGCTATTTCTGAATCCTGAGAACCACTCTGTAGTGGAGGTTTTTTCCACTTATTCAGGCCTAAAATACTTCCCAGTAGGACTTTTTTTTTATGGGAATATGTACATTGGAATATTTTTTATATCTTTGATCTATATATATTCCACTCACTCTTCCTCCACATTTAAGTCTTGCATCTCTTCAGCCCAGGTAAATTCACTAGTGAGTTTCCTTAATTTGACATTTTGCCCTTTTGAAGCTGAAATGGTTTTTTACCAACTTGCTTCTGTTTGTTATTCTGTCCATAGAAATGGAAACAATTGCTGAGTGCTCTTCCCAATGGAGTTTTTTATGACTAATTTTTTCTTTTAGTGTCTTCATTACTTACTAATTTGGAGTTGTCCCTTTTTGTCTCAGTGACTACTGAAAAGAAATCTGGCAGCTATCACACACGTGGCTAGCTGGGCCCAAGTTTATTATTAGAAGCATGTTTCCCAAATAGGGTATCTGGGAAGTTAAAGTTAACCGTGGCACAATACCCAGTGGTGTTTCTATAACATTTCAGTGACAGACTTCTTGCACCATTGTATTTTAGCTGCAGACAAGAAAGGCCAGATTTCAATGGGGTGTCCAAATCAAAAACAACCACTCACTAAAAGGCAGAGGCTGTGAGCAGGTGGCTTGGTCTTCTGGAAGTGGAGCTTCCTGTTCCCATACAATGGGGAATTTTATGATGAATTAGATGATGATGAGTTAAGTGACAGATGGCTTTTAAAAAATTGCAAAGATCACTTGATGTTTTCCACTTGTGTGGATGGAATGGCTAAACACTGAAATAGCAGTATTGTACTAATATTGCAAATGACTTTGATATTGGCCTACTGATCGTATCCACGTGGGTCAGGTCTGGCTTTCATTAGGAACAGGAACAGAACAGTAAAATACAAAAGTCAGCTATTCTTCTCCTGAGTTACAGAGGCCAAGCCAGCCTTTTCTGCCATAGGGCTGCTCTGTTCAGCCTGGAGTGCTGTAAAGGAAGGATTCCTTCTCCTGTGCCACCAGCCCAGTTTTGAGTGAGTACCTATTGATTCTTCCAACCTATTGGAAGAGATCATTTGCTCATTAGCAATGGACATTACCTGGCAGAAGTTGTAAGTAAAGTGCCATTACCTGGCAGAAGTCGTAAGTAAAGTGCCATTACCTGGCAGAAGTCAGTCATGGGAAGAAGTGCATTTAAAATTTTCCCACATTTTGCCTACATCCAAGACATTGAGAGCAACTTGAACTCTTAAATGTAAGAAACATGCAAAGCACTCTTCTTCTCAGCCCATGTCTGTGTCTTATTGAAATTAGCCTGCTCTTTACATATGACAAGGCTTCTAGCAGCTTATCATAAGATTTCTGACTTACAGTGGCTCACCTACCCTTCTCACCCTCCTTTGGAATCTAATCATAGCTATTTGTATCACTTTTATAGTCTGTTTTGTGTTCTGACTTGCTACAGTTAACACCAGCCAAAGTTTGAAGTGGAAAGGTTATATATCTGAGAGCTGCAGTAGCTGCCTGAGCACTTGTAATAATGACTTGGCTGTACAGGTGAGGCCAGAAGGACACAGGACAAAAACTTGGGGCCAGGCTGTGCAATGGGGAGATGGTGGGAAAAACAGGGAGGTCTTTTTCATAAAATGCATAGAGAAAGAAATTGGGCATTAAGCTGTGCTTTAAATGGCAAAGGCATCTTACCTATTGGCCTCTACCTGGAAAGGAAACAAGGAAAGTGGGTTCTGGCATGGTACTGTAGGAATAACAGAGCTATCGTAAAAGGACAGGTATTTCATCTTCCAGAAGCAGCTTATATCAGTCATCTGAGCACACAAGACCAAGTGGGTAGAGACCCAGAGCCACAGGATCAAGGCTCTGGATCAACACAGGATCTTGTTCCCTCGGAGCTCAGAGCCCACCTGCATTTGGCACAGGGGCTGTGACCTAGCAGCAGACTGCAAATAAGGGTCTCCCACAGCCCTGCCACCCCCCAGCTCTGCCCCGTGCACCCTCTCACTTCTCTCCTCACAATCTTCCCTCGTGCCAGATGCCACAGCCAACATCAGTCCACTGTGTGCCTGTGAGCCACAGGAAGGAGACTGTCACCTCCCAGGCAGATGGGTAGGAGAACTGGATCTTGAGAGGTCTGTCTCCTGCCAGGGGAGGAAGCACCAGCTCTGGCTTGCTTTGCCTGAAGGAAGGGCTGCTTTCAGCACTATGAAGCTTCAGTTTGGGTCACCCTTGGCTGCACAAAGAGATGGAGTCACACCAGTACACTGGCATCCATTGGGAGGATGAGGGGGCAAGTGGAGGATTTAAGTTCCATGTGACAGTGTAATTAAATGGAAACAAGGCAACAACTGATGGGGAGAAATCTGAGGTTTAATGTTGCTTTTGACCTAGTGGAAACCACTGGCTGTTCAGGACATATTTTCTATATTTTTTCAAACCCTTTCCCCTTTTCCTTCCTGCTGTTTTACTTGCAATGCTCTTCAAGTGCATGTGTTTTGACTTATTTCTTCTGCCTAAGCCTAGTGAAGTACAAGAATGCTTAGTGCCTATTAGATAATGTATTTCTTCATAGGTTTGCAGATGCTCTTATGTATAGACACATGCCCTGAGGGCTTCACTTTGGTTGGCAAATAGCACTTCCTAATGTGCTCACCACTTAAGATTGCGTTGGACTTCCTGGCAGGGAGGCTGTCTCAGCCTACCTGGGTTACCTCTGCAATAAATTTTGTCGTCAATTTTGTGTCCTGTCTCCCAGATGGAGTAGAGGAGCACTGCACAGCCTGAGGCAGGAGAAAGCACTCTGCAATTCCCAGGAAAGGCAGCCTCTAGGGACTGTGAAAGCAGTCACAGCCTAAAGTAGTCCTTTGTTTGGCCTGGTCTTGAAAAAGTGACCTCAAAACTAGGTGAGGGTTGCATCTTGTGAGCTCCAAACACTGTGGGTTCTGATGAGATGTCCTGCAGTCACTCATCAGATTTTTTTAAAGCTCCTGGGACAGGCTTTAGCAAGTTGTCTCCTGGCAGGCTCTGGAAGAAACATCATGCAACCACAAATCAGTGACTAAAGCTATGTAAGGACTGGTGCTTACTACAGCTGGGGCAGTAAGTGCTGTGGAGACCAGCCCCCAAGCACCTGGGGCAAAGGGACTGAGAGAAGCTCTACAAAACAGAGTTGTGCTCAGACAGATTTCAGAGCTCAGTAGCAGAGATTTGGGCACGTGTGGGACTCAGGGCAGCAGTCATGGTGTGATGTAAAGATTAGGATAAGACTGTGAAGGTAGGTAGTAAAGCTAGATGATGAGTGAAGAAGGGATGTTGTGGCAGTCTGTTTTTCTGTAAATGCATCCCAAAGTGATTAATGAAAGATAACTGTTCTGTTACATTTTTAGCTCTAAGACCAGAGGTGTATGATAGACTGCATGGTGCCTTGCCTACACAGAGCTTTATTAGTCATCTTGCTTGTTGGGTTGCTGAGGAAGAAATAATTTTTGTGATGCTGCAACTTTTCATTCTCTTTATTCCTTGTTCTCCACAGTTTGGCTTTTCCCACGTTCAACAGTTTTTCCTGTAATTTCCTGTAATATTTCTCTTTATTTGCCTTTGATTTTGCAAGCCGGGGTAGAGGCTGCATCATTTTCTTAATTTAGTAGTGACTTGAGAGGTACATGGTTTCTCCTGGAACTAAAATATGAATACATTTTATTCAGATTTATTTTAGTTATTGGTTTACATTTAAAGGTTTCTGTGGCTTTTATGTTTGGTTGGGGGAAAGGTTTGTCTCATGAGACTTGACTTTGAACTGAAAGAGCAAATCTGTTGACTTTTTGGTCACATGCATTGTTTTCACTTGCAGGAACGTTCATTTGACTTCCTGCTAGTCATCCATTTCCAAAGCATTTTGAAAGGTTCTTATTGTTGTCACATCATTTGTGTGCAATAGACTATATCCCAGTGATTCCTTATACGTTCCTTGTACTTTGTGTGCAATAAAGCCATTGGTGTTGCAGATTAGTTATTAACGTCTTGCTTGTAGAGATTATTCGGAAAACATCTAGGAACTAAACTTTTTTTGCACAATATCAATTCTTCAAATTGCTATTTGAATCCTTGAATGTAGTTAAACATATTTAAGTGACAACAAACATCAGCTTTCCTTCTGTTGCTGGTGTGGGACAGCTATAGTTGCCAGAAGAAACTGAACTGAAATTACATTACTGCAAATTAGATTATTATATTACTTGACCAATGTGGTGCAGTTTATTCCAGATAAAGATGTATTCAACTATCATAGATGCAATTCTTTTGTATTTCTCACATGCACTGCCTTTAATGAAAGGGAATAAAACAGGTCCTCTGTTCACAGCACTGTATCTCCTATGGATTTTGGGCTGCAATTGTGAATGCTTAGCTCTTCCTAGAGTTAGATGCCTTGTGCAAGACTCCCAGAAAATGACAAGTGCATAACTTGCAGCTAGCTATAAAATAAAACACCCTCCAAGTCATCACATAGCATCACCATAGGAAAGAACATTGCATCTGTCTAACTAGCTTCAGAGGTGCACCGGTAACTCAAGTTGGCCACTCTGAGCCAGTGGCTCAGTCCTGCCAACAGTACGTTTGTGTTCTTCACCCCTGTGTCTTTCAGCCTGCCCAAAGGTCCATGCTAGACTGTTATCAATACCCAGGTATTAGCTCATGCCCGTGAACTCATGCACTAAAGATGCAGCTGCAGCACATACATCCTGTCTGGAACAGAGGCAGGAATAGCATCCATTTCCTCAAGGTTTCCTACATTCATCTGTGGTGAACAGTCCCAACAGCTTGCTCTGCAAAAATCTGGCACATCCTGAGAATAAGTCCATCCTGTATACTAAACAAAGGCAAGGCCTTGCAAAATAAAGCAAGGCCATAAACAAAATTATACCAGACTATGTAATTTTAGACTGTCCTGAAATGATTTTGTGTCTATAACACTGAGGTGAATCAAAGACTGAAGAGATAAGAGCTAACAGGAAAAGGGTATAGCAGAGTTAAATAAATTAACTTTAGAAGGCAGGTAATTTACCTCTGTACTTGGAAGCATCTTGGTTTTGTAAAAGCCAGGATGTGAAGAGGGAAGACCTCAGGAAGCTCTTGGGAGAAAGGCAAAAGTACGAAGGAGCGGCTTTTCCAATAAAGAAAGCATGTGGTTAGGATTTTAATGACTGAAACAGGAGAGAATAATTAAATTATTAACAGCCCCTAAGATTTTTTTTCTAGTGTGATACACTCCTCTAGGTAAAATACAGCATTGATGCAGATTTCCCAACAAACTGATTTTTTTCATCACTAGCAGAATTATTTATTAACTTTCTTTTCAAATAGCAAGGCCCAGCCCCACGCGGTTGGGCGCTGAGGTATGGAGAGATTTTCCAGGAGCCCCATGACTTGCTCCTGCGTTGATCATACAGTGTGGGGCTCCATTTTGCTCCTAGCTCCTAGTTCTTCAAGGAGGTAGCTCTTCGCCTGAAGGCTTTTCCTGGGGCCTGATGGCAGAGGGGGGTGGGAGGTGCTTGGGGAGGGAGAATCCTGCCCCTGAACTCGATACAATGGCTTTCAGCTTGCTTGGCTCACCGTCCACCGCATCCCACACCTCCACACACAGTCGGTGACAATCAGTTTGTTAATTAGTTGGTAATGCCCGGAGGCCGAAGAGGGGTTGGCGGGTAAGGCGTGGTTTGCTGTCCCCTGCTTTGCGGGACCCCTACGCCTTCTCGGGCTGTCGGCGGGGAAAGGGTCGCAGAGGGAGGAGGAGAAAGAGGAAGAAGCGCATCTGCGGCTCCAGCTAGAAGTTGGCCAGAGAAGATAAACTCTCTAGTCAGGGTAAGAGATAGCAGCGCTTTATCTTTCTTCGCGTGAGTCTCTCCGCCCCCTGGAAAGTATTGGTATAAACGGAGGAGGAATTTGAGCAGGCTCGAGCCAAATAATATTTCTGTCTGAACACACAACGTGCTTCCTCCTACGTTTTCGCTTCCAGATGGGGCTCAGCTGAACGAGCCCTCCTCTTCAGCCCTGTCGTAAGCACCACCATGTGGGAACCGGGCTGGAGCTGCCAGAGGCTGCAGCAGCAGCCTGGGCGGCCGTGAGCAAAAGCAACGAGCTCTGCCTCTTCTCTGGGATCATTTAAAGAAAAAATACCTGCTCTGTTGACAACCGGTAAGTGAACCCCCCTGCTTTATAAAGTAAACCCTCGCACAGGCTGAGAGGGTGTTTGGATGGTGTCTGAACCCAGAGGACTGGGTGCGCTGGCAGTGCTTGTTCCCGACTTTATAGGACATATGATGGTCGTTGTGAGACGTTGGACGGTTGGACGCGAATGGATCTCGGGGGTCTTTTCCAACCTTAGTCATTCCATGCACTTCTCACTGGGCTCTCGCGTCATTTCAGACGGGAAAGCTTCCTGTTTTAATCTCATGTGGACTCTATAGGCATGCTTCTAATTTTAAAGCCTCCTTCAGGTGAATACTGGGTGGCAGCAGCTGCCAACAGCATTGCTATGCAATGTAAATTACCGCGTATTCAAAAGCAGAGCTGGCTATTACGATACATCAGCGTGTTCCTCGGTAAAAGCATTCAAAGAATTAAATTGAATTTCCAGAGGGATGAAGCCTGCCTCTACAAGCCTCCTTTGAAGAGAATACAATTTTAATCGGCTTGAGAGCTGGTGAGATGAGACATCCCAGACCTTTCCCAGAGATTCCTGGGAACTTTCTGGCTAAAAAATTTTAACACTGCGGCGCAGCGGGGAGCCGGTTCCCGGTGGTGATGAGCCCGAAAGAAGCCGAAGCGCCGCCGCCGCCCCCCGCCTTCCCGGCGGCGCTCGGATGCGCTTGATGCCGGGGCCGGAGGGCGAGGCCGGGCTGAGGCGCTGCGCGGGGCCGCATGCGGGGCCCGGAGTCGCCCCCGACCGGAGCGGGGTCCCCCGGCGGGCGGCGGGGGAGGGTCCGGCGGGCGGCCGGGCGCCTCCGCACACACAGGTAGGCGGCTATGGAGGGCCGTGGGAGAGGGGGAAAAAGGGCCGTGTTTCCCCGGCTGCTCCCGCGGGGGGCGGGAGCCGCCTGCCTGTCCCCGGCCTCCCGCAGCTGCCCCGCTCGCAGGCCGGGGCGGCGGGAGGAGCCGCGCGAGGCCCCCCGTGGGTC
>VYXB01010749.1:1697704-1781839 GCA_013397135.1 Pachyramphus minor | reverse complement strand
AGGGCAGGGCTGGGGAAAAGCGGGCTCATGCGGGCGGGACAGCCCCACGGAGAGGGAGCCTGCTGTGGGCAGTCCGTAAGTAAAATTTGAGGGGAGATCCGCCGCTTCTGCTAAGCTGCTTGGGTCGGGTAATCCCACCGTGTTGCCATGACTGCCGGTCAGGCAAGTTCGGATAAAGGGTTGCTTCTGGTGAGGGTACCCTTAGAAATGCCGGAGGCCTCGGGAAAGCAACAATGGCTTTGTGGGCAGACTCGGCTTTGAGCTATGCAAATCCATTACTTGTAGTTTAGGAAAGAAACAAACCCTGTAAGTTTTATGTCCTCTGCTTTTTTTTTTTTTTTTTTTTTTTATTTTTTTTTATTTTTTTTTGGANTTTTTTAAGTATTTGGATTATTATTTGGCAGTCGGGGTGGTGTTTCTGTTTTAGTTACAGCAAGCTGTGAGATTAGTCCTGCTAAAATACAAAAAATAAAAATTTACAGAGAGATGGACAGCTGATCTATTGGGATTCTTGTCTATTGTGTTCTTGTTACCCAATGGAAACTTTCTGTCCAGGTTTCTTCTGTTTTTGTCTATCTCTTCTTTACCCACTTTATGCTGAGCTATTCCTGCAGACAGCTTGGTTGCAGAACTAGTAAGAAAAGGATAAAGTTTGTGATGGGATGAGATTACCTGTTTTGACCTGGTAATTGTATTACAGCTGCACTATGTAAAAATATTATACATAAAAATATCTCTTGTGGAGAGTGTCATGGTAGTAGATTGGTCACTCCTAAACTGAAAAAACTAAATTCACAGTAAATTAAAGTAAAAGGAAATATGTATGGAAAGGAAAAATTCCTACCCATTAACAGGCAATACTCCTTTCACATGTAATGTTGCATCAGCTGTATCTTTGTTTTCTGCCCACCTACATGATATAAATCTATGGATCTTTTTTCCCAACCTGATGCAGTACCTGTTTCTTTAGCACATCTGTCTCTGCTGAACTGAAGCGGTCCATTAAATTACTCTTTAAGCTTACAAGTATTTATTAAAGCAGCAGATTTAGAAGTGGGTAAGCCTTATGGGCTCACTGAGAGTCATCTTGGCTTCAGACGACCTCTCCCTCTTGTGGGATGTATAAATGGTCCTCTGAAATTTCTGGAGGAAAAATTCTCTGTGGACGCAGTTGCCAGTTGGGGAAGTGCTCATGGGAGCAACTGCAGAGTTGGGAAAGTAAAACCTGGAAGCTGGCAGCAAGATCACAAGTCCTGAGTTATAAACTGGTGGGGAAATAGGTGTAAGGTAGACAAGATGATTGGCGAGACATTATGTTGATGTGTACCGCGTGCCCTGCTAAATAATGACTTGAGCAATTATGAAGGGGAGTTTCCTCCCTGAGGAGGGAGATACAGTGGCTGATGTGGTGACAAGTCTTATTCGCAGCAGGACGCGCTTGAGATGCTTCTCCTTCACCACCTTCTCAGACTCTTGATAGCTTACCAGCAGAGACAGTTTTGGAGGATTTACTGTGATGGTGTTCCTTGTGTGATCGTTTTTGGATCATTCTTACGACAGCTTATTTGTGCCATTAATGCTTTTATCTCTGACTTGTTTCCTTTGTTAGTTTCTGGTCACACCGTGATCGGTGCCTTTCCATAAAGATTTGATCCATCCTCCTGTGACAGATTTGGAAAAGTTCTCATAAACCTGCTTTGGGGTCACGTGTGGTTTTCTGCTTCTTGCATGTTGCCTCATAGTCTCTGAACCATTACCCAGGATATTTTGTCCTGGAAGAGGATGCAATCAGATGGATCCTCTGAAGATAAAACTTGCGAGATCACCATGAATCTCCGTAAGACAGTCTGTACCAGTGACTCAAAGGTGCTTCTGACGAAAGGCTGTAATTTTTTTCCTTCACATATAGCTTGAGCTGTAGCACAGGATCTTGGTTTGACTTTGTATGTTAAAATTAAGGTTGTTTTACTTATAAGCATGGAAGGTTGCTTTTACTGTGCATATGATGTGCGGTGCTCTGCTGTGTCTGCCTAGTTGAGTGCAGTTTAGGAATGATCTCAACGTTAGTTAAAATACCTCTTTCTACAGACATCTTTCCTTACAGATGTTTGCTCTATTTTAGCTAAGTCAGTTGAAATGTGCATTGTATGTTGAAGAGGAGTTTAATTTATCAAACTTAATGAAATATAATTTGTAATTCATTTGAATAATTTGTTCGTCAGTTTCTCTAGCTCTGTAGAGAAGTTAGTAAATAATACTGGGAAACTAATTTATGAGGTAACTCAATGTACAGGATTTTTTTCCTAGTCTGTTTTCTACCATCTAATTGCTCAAAATACCATGAAGAGAATAAAAACCCCCGAACTTCCCCGTTAATCCAGTTTTTTCTAGTTTTGCTGTGTTTCATGTGATCACTTCTGTACATATTCATAGCCTTCAAGGGAAATGAAAACAAAGCTACTTTTATGTATTATTTGTTGTGTGAACTTGCTAAAATGTCAAATCTTTCTTTTATCCTACTTCTACAGAAGAACCTAAAGCTTCTGCTTTTCTTGATGTGTATTGAGGTTGGGAGGAAAATATGATGCACAGGCTGTTGTTTCCTTTGTAAGTCATCTTTCAATAGTATGTAGAAATTAATCTGCTCTCACTTTGCAGTTCAGTGTATTCATTACTGGTACCAGTAGCTGCTGTCTGTACAGAAAGGTTGATGGGCAGTGTTAGCTGGTGTAGGCTGTGAAGCAAAAAGAGGGAACGTGTAGTTTGCCTGCAGTACCACTATCTCTTGAAAAACAGGTTGAAAAAATGCAGGTGCAGAATGTGGTAAAATATGTTGCAGCAGTGCTTCTTGCTGCGTTATTTACCTGTCATCTGAAAATACCATGTCCTTCTAAAGTTCATTTTGTTCAGGTGGATTGGCTCTTCAGTGCTCCAAGTTGGTCATCCTTTGGTCTTGAAAGCAAAAGTGAAGCCTTGATATCTTAAGAGGGAAGACCCTTTACAGCTCTACCACAAAGTGAGCAAACTGTGTGTCCCCCTGATAAAACCTGAAGTTTCTGTGTAACTGTTGTGTGTTACCTCTTCTCCTAGCCTCAGCAGCAGCATGGTGTGCTAGAGCTGTTCTTTACATTCCAGTGTAAGTGGGGAGTCAGGAGAGGCAAGGCAAGAACTTGAATACCCCCCACTTGCCCTGGCTGAGAAGGGAAGGCTGGAAAACTTCAGGAACCACAAAGCTGATCTTCCTGTTAGGAGGGCAGGAACGGAGCAACCATGGAACTGGTTTTAAGAGCAGCAGGAATGCAATGAAGGTCAGTCTTAACCATTAAAGCTCTTAACATGTGTTGATTTAAAGAGCAAGTTTCCATTTTCCTAGCAGGAATATTGCTTTCTTTTGGGCCGTTAGCCAGTAGGAATCTTTATTTGTGAGGTGTGTGGCTAGCAGTCTTATATTTCCACAGACTCTTCAACTCACTTTTAAAAGAACAGTTTCTAGCCCTTGTGGGTACAGGTCGGAAACACTAAATAAGGAAATACACCTCTATGATAGCCATGTAATAGTACAAAATATGCATGTATAAAATACAAATGAAATCGCATGTGGGATGGGGGAGAAGTCCCTTTCCCAGGATAAGAAAGGAGCTGAAGTTATGTTTTTGCCATTATCTTTTTTCTTTTTTTTTTTCTTCCTCCTCCCATAGAATCATAGAATTAACTGGGTTGGAAGAGACCTGTGAGATCATCAGGTCCAACCCTTGATCCACTACCACTGTGATTCCTAGATCATGGCACTCAGTGCCACATCCAGCCTCATCTTAAAAACCTCCAGGGATGGTGAATCCACCACCATGGTTAATGTAGGTCCCTCCTGAGCAGCTAATTTTTGTAGGTATGGAGTGCTGACAGGGTTTTTCGGCTCTGCAATGACCTGTGTAGGAGAAATGATCTGTTTAGGGAAAGGAGCATAACAGCACCCTGGCATAGCACAAGGGACAGTGTGGGGAAGGAACCTGTGGATTTTTCCAACTGCAGTGAAGAGAGAGGAAGATGTTTGCTGCCCAAGAGCTGTTGTTGCTGAATGAAACCTCCTTCACGTAGTTAAACGACGTATTTCCTGTTTCTTTGAGGTTCTGGAACCTGCCGATCTGTGCCTTCCACCACTGTCATAATCTGAGCACTCTGGAAACATTATCACCTCTATCTTTACAGTGCTTCAGGTAGTCTGAAGTCCTCCTGTGGGACTGAGACCAGGTGGAGTTTAGTGGTGCAGATGGGGAGATAGGCTGTAGGGTTTGTTTGAACGCGACATTTGCACAAGATTAAATGGAGCCACAATATTACATCTGCTTGGTGAAGCATGGGAACAAGTTAGGATTTGTGTAGGTTGCTGAATGTGCACAAGGCTTGCTAGCATGTAGTAGCTAGTCTTGATCGTGCCCCTTGTGTAGACAGGTTGCTGCTTTCTCATTTGATTATCTGGGAAAAGCCTGTTGTGTTTTTTTTTTTTTTTTTGCTGGAAACAGTTAAGGGAAGAGTACAGGTAGCTCTGCTTGCCCAAATGTTTTGCAGTATTTAATGAGGAAGGGTGACTGTTACTTGCCTCGGCTGAGAATCTGGAAGATTATGTAAGCCTATCCTTCAACACCCCCCCTTCCCCTCAATTTTATAACCACCCATGGCAGTTTTAATTCTCCATTCTCAGAAAGTTGAGGGCCCCAGGCCTGTGTCTGTAGTGAAGGACTGTATGTTTCAGCAGCTCTGATGTAGCAGAACCACTTCAGTCTTCTTATGTGGGTTTCCTGTCTTTTTTGTGCACAGGTTCCTCATTGGTAGGTCCATAAAGGGATGCTAAAAGGGGTAGGCAGGAATGCTGTTCAGCTCCTGTACTAAACAGTTGTAGGTGCTGCAAGGGGAATGTGTGGAGGAGGGGAATGAAACACAACATGTCCATAACACGCTGTCCCTAAAGAACATCTCTCACTGTCACTGCTGGAGACAGAACTGGGCTGGATGGAGACTGGTCTGACATAGCAGAGCATTCCTTGTACCTTCATTGCTCATCTTGTGCTGTGGAGCAGAGGCCAGGAGCGTACACTGGGTTTTGAGTAGCCAGATGATTAAAATACTGATTCATATAAATACCATTTGTGCTGTTTCTCAAGATTGACTGCCTTTTCTTGCATTACATGTTAAGGAAGTACTGTTACTTCATTGGAACAATTTGAATGGAATAGTTATTTTAATTTGTTCTTTCTTTTGTGCAGTAACTTATTTTCAACTTGCAACGTTGGTTCTTAGATGGCTTAGCCTCCAACCTTAGGTTTTGTGTTAAAGATTTCTAACCTAAATTGAAACTCGTGTTTCAGATAGAACTGTAAAGTGAATTAGAATATAATCTCATTCAATTTTCACAGAGAATATTTCCTCTAATAAATACTACCTAGTGTTGGAGTGACTTCTTTTGAAGCTGGGTGATTGGAGCCAGTTAACACTCTCTGTTAACTGACTGAAAAGGATATTTAAAATGTTGAGCATCATATAACCACTTTGGGGAAATTTGGATATTTATGTGTTTGTGCAAGGCTTTAAAAAGTTTTAGCACTTTTTTCCCAGTGGCTAGAGGCTGTTATATTTCTGTCACACAGTTGTGTGACGTGATATAACGAAAATGGATTTCTGATGTTTTTCTTCATGTACTTTCTGATCTCTAATGAAAAATGAGCTTATAGGGTTTCTTTATTCTACCCAGCCAGGTGTTTATTTTTGCAAAACTTGTGGAGGTCTCAATAGCAGTAAGTTCCTAATCTCCTCTCAAATTTGACTGGAATTAGCCAAAGGGGTTCAAAAGTTCTGTAGGAAAGAAAAGAAAGGACATGCACGCACGCATCCAGGGTGCGATGGCAGAAATCTCATTTCATGCTGAGAGCACATGTGATGGAACAGAACAAAAAGCCCTTTACTGTATGGTATTTCATGCTCTAATGGAGTTCTGCATCGTCTGCGGCGTGAATAGCAATCTGATAGGACATGGCGATGCTGGAGGCTGAGCTGGATTTGGCGTGGTCAGGGTAGCAAGGAAAAGATGTCAACAGGCAACACAACAGGTGCAGCTTACAGCATATCTTGCTCTAGAGGACCTCAAGTTTTGTGCTGAAGCAAATATCAGAGTTGGTGTTTTATCGCTGCTGCAGCATGGGCCAGTTTGGTTATGAAAGAGCAGATCTGTGTCACGAGGTGCGTTGCCCTGCCGTGACTCACAGGGAGGTGAGCCCTGTCTTGTCTCAGGGTTTACTGGTTACTCTCACATGCAACCTGAGCACATGCGGTGCTCAGCAAAGATCAGGTAGAGGAGGATGGCTAATCTGTTTAAAAATACTGCAGTCCTGAAGAAACTCCTCTTTGTTTTGCTGTAACATTTAAGGACTGTTGAAACTGAGAATAAAACAGCAAGAAATAGATGCTTTGTTTCACCGACAGCAAACCAAACGTGGCTTACAAATGAACAAAGCAAAATGGTGGAGAGAGCTGATGATGTGCAGCCAGAGGTGCTTTGTGAAGTCATCACTGCAGCACAGATTGGGCTGGGTGTCTGCAGCCTACCCTTAGTTTTCTGCCTGTGCCTTGTTGCTCTCAGCTGGGGTTGGAGGTATTTTGGCAACTGCAGCAGGGGGGCTGTGAGACCCGGAATGAGGATGTGTGGGTGGGGTGACATGCACCTTTGATTCCCCTCAGTTTTAGGCATGACTGTCCTTTTTAAAAAAAACAGAAGTTAAAAAACCACCGCCAAAAACAACAACAAAAAACCAAACAAAAAACCCCCACCAAAATACCAGAAAAAGTGATACATCAGTATTCAGATTTGAGGAGGAAGTGGGTTGTGTTTAACCATCAGTGAGAATTGAAATCTGAAAGTCATAAAGAGTGTTTCTGTGTGGCACTGAGAAAAGCATAGAAGCTTTCCCAGCATGCCATGCTGACTAATATAGGCAGCTTTCCTCACTGACAGATGGCAGTTGAAGATTATCATCAGATATAATTAGCTTTCCTCTTGCATAGGTAAGGAAAGTAAAGTGCATAGTTCAGGGTAATGAACTCCACTGTAGGATGAATACCCAGTAAAAGTTTGTGCTGCAGTATGGACAGAATACTGTTGTATGCTCAGACATACATAAATGAGGATGTGCAAACTTTCTGTGAACTGAATTCTGTTACAGCAACTAACAGTTGTGCTGTGAGGAATTCCAGTTCTGGTTTTACATCTTTCAGCCTGCTCCTTTGGCCTGTGTTTTTATTATGATTTTGATTTCAGCTTTGTTTAAATAAACACAATTAATGATACTCTAAATGCTGGAGTCAGATACACCCTCATCTTTGTTCCCCTTGGAAAACTTACTACCTTACAAACAACGGTTTGGGGTTGTTTTTTGTTGTGTGTTTTTTTGTTTTGTTTTTTTTTTTTTTTTTTTTTTTTTTTTTTTTTTTTTTTTTTTTTTTTTTTTTTTTTTTAAACACATGTAGACTCACTGGCAACCTTTCCCATTCAGAAAAGATGTCAGGACTCTACCTGCTGTGTTAAATGTTCTTCAGGACTACACTTTTCTACTATGCTCTGTAACATAGCCCTCAGTTTGCAGGGTGTGCTCTGTTTTGATATGGTATGTGGTGGTTTTGATTTTTAAATGTGAATACAGGAAAAATTAAGCACTGAAAGTCTTCAGGGGATCAGATGCAGGCTCTGATGCAACCTGTACAGCAGTTCTTTGTGAGCTCAAAAACATCTTATGTCTACAAAGCATTCTGACAGCTGCTTATTAGAGCTTTTCTTATGGGTTGTTTTGTTGTTACTGTAGATAATGAGTTTGAGCTTTAGTGCTAAGAAAACAAAGCTGTGTATGAAAAAGACTTTTGAAAGTAGCCTTAGCGTTTACAATATTCAAGGTTTTCCAGTTTGGCACTGTCAGTTTGGGATTAGTTTTCTTATGGTAGTTAGCGCTTAAGTTGTGATTCTGATTAATTTTCATGATCCAAAGGCAATGTGAAATCTAAGGCATTGAAATTATCAGAGAAGCTGCTCAAACTGCTGATATCCTGCAGATTTCTTCTGAGCTGAAAGGGTTCCTGCCCTGAGAAACTTCCAAAATGTAGTAGTAGTGTGGGGTGATACCACTTATCTCCATTTTTCTCCCTCCCTGAATTAATTTGGCTTTACACTTTTCACTGACTTGTTTTGCTGCATTCCTGAGAATCCCAGAGCTCCGGTTGGCACTGAAGCAGATTGACTTGCAGAATTTGCTGTTGGGGTGAATTGCATCACAGGCAGCTGGGGGCTTGTGACTTTTTTTGGTTGTTGGTTTGGGATTTTTTTGCGTGGTGGTGGTGTCAGGTTTGGTGTGGGTTTTTGTTTGTTTTTGTTTGTTTGTTTGTTTTGGGGTTTTTTTTGGCCATTGAGGCAAGACAGGGAGCAACACAGCAAAAGTCAGGAAACATAATATGTTTGGGGCTCTGACTACAGACATGCTTTGCATGTTATTTAAATGAAAATGAAACTCTTCAGTTTCATATGCTGGCCAGGAGCATGTTCACACTTATTTTCTGGGCCTCTTAATCCATTCAAACCTGAATAATGTAACCTGTTGCTTTTTAAAATGTGGTAACATATGGGCATTAAAAATGACTGTAAAAAGAGCTGTGCCATCAGATGTTGGCAGACCCTGTGTATGTGAGATTTATTGTGACTGGGGCTTCCAAGGGCTACTGTGAAACGTAGTCATACAAAAAAAACCTGTGTCTATTTAGGGACAGATTCTGTCACCAGTAGAGATCAGGATTTATACCGTTGTGACTAAGTGAGAAAATAGTCTGGACTTGGCATTTGCTGTCGATGTAGGTGGGGAGCATTTCATTCTACAAGTGCTGGTAGAGAAGCTAGTAAATCAGCCATCTCAGTTATCCTTAAGAGAAAAAGGCAACAAAAAACCCACAGCACAATATTGTTCCCTCTGCCCTCGAGAGCCCTAATTTTGCTTATGAGTAGGTTTTGGTGGGGTTTGTTTTAAGTTAGTTTGTGCACTTTCCTCTTTCCCCCCCCCCTTTTTTTTTTTCCCCCTCTGTGATTTATTTTAGCCCAGTGTTGAGATTTTTCTTTATTTCCCCCAAACTGACAGGTAGATTTAGTTTTGTAATTCCCAGCCATTTTTGTGAGAGCTGAGGTTAAGTCACTAGCTCCAGATCAGCCAGAGCTGGATGCTTCAGATATCCTATGCATTGTTAGAAGACAAAGGGCATGTCCTGTTTTAAAGGTGAACTTAATGCTGTAGTGAATGTGCACATATCATAAATACAGATCAGATTTTCAGGTTGGACATTTATTTATTTGGATGGATCATGGTTCCTGGAGGAAAAACCTGAACTGGATATGGTTTGTAACTGAACTGTTTTGAAACTTGACTAACTTGCCTATTTCCAGCCATTTCTCCTTCCTATTTTTTTTCTGTCTTTTTTCTCTGGGAAACCTAAGAAGGATTGCTTGTTTGACCTCAAGCCTCTGACTCTGCAGGCACTCCCGGACAAAGAACAGTGGGTGTGAATGAGCAACTGATGTTGTAGTGGGATGCATATTCTGTAATAAATTTCTGTTTTCTCAAGCATTGTGTAGTATGTCCGTGGTCTTTGTTTTAAAAGGAGGTGAAGAATCAAAACAACTCAGTACCATGATGCTCTCTTCCTGCAAGTTGACAGAACCTTTTTCACTTGTGCAAGTCAAAGCACAAGAAGAAAATGACCTGAACTCTGACCCCCAGAATATGTTGCATGGCTTGTTTATATTCCAGTCTTTCTGGAAGAAGAGCTGAAGGGAGAGGGGAAACAGACTGAGAAGGAACAGTGTTGTCACCACAGCATGCAGGAGGAGCTGGATGGATTTATAGCACCCATTGTCTGCTTCTTTGTTCTGGCACGTATTCTACTGACACCTATGATGTGTAATATATAAATAGCAGCCCAGCTTAGGCTAGCTAAAGCTTTAAAGGTTAATCTGTGAGAGTACTAGAGAGCGGGGGGGGGGAAAATCTATCAGCTAAGGTTGTATTACTGAATTTTGAATTTGTTGGGGTTTTTGAGTATTTTTTTAAAAGTGTGGTTAGAACTATATGTACTGTTTGTGTTTGGTAGTGGAGGAAGCAGAGCTATCTGTGCTAAGCTCATATGTGCTTTTGACTTTGCATGCACAGGTTAGCTTTTGACCAAACCCAAAATAGTTGCTTGTGTACCGCACCGCATCTCTGTGGCTGCTGGCTGTGACAGGAACTGCTGAGCTGAGTTCATGTGCATGGGAGGAAGAAAGGGGAAAAGAAGTGAAATGTGTTAAGGGGAGGGCTGTATAGGAGCAGGACAGGGAAAGCATATGGAAGTGTCTGTTTCCAGCTTCTGTGCACCTTTGCATAAATTGACCACTTTCTTCTAGTCCTCATCTCAAGGCACAAAAGTAGGCAAGAAGCTGATGCTGTGGGCTTGATCTTACTCTTGATCATAATTACAGGCAAGGTTCCTGGAAATCTGTGATACTTAGAAAGCACCAGCTAGATGAGAATCCAGTAGTTATTGTTGTTCTTCTTCCCTTCAAAGCCAAGAGTTGGATTTGAGTCTACCAGGGCTGACTTTTAAGCTTAAGTTAGCAGTGTTTAACTGTGCTGCAAAAAGTGTGTCTGTTTTTGGAGTGAGCCCTAAGCCATTTTGGAACAGTAGATAATGTTTTCTGTTTTGGATGGAAAAAATGATTAAAACCAACACTCACCAGCTGCAGAATATCAATCCAGCTATCTCTTTTGTGCTTGCAGTTTTAATTGTGTGTGTGCACCATGCAATGGAGCCTTGAGCTGGTGCCAGGGTGATCCACACTGCGCTGTGATAACCAGCCAAAATACTAGCTTGGATCTCAAGGGTGGCATAGCAACCCTGTGATAGCCCCAAGCTGGAGGTGACATGTTCTGCCTCTCAGCAGTGCTAAATGACTCCGCTTCAGACATTTGCTCAAATACTGCTCCTATTTGAGGGCCATTTCAGTGATGCCTTGTGCCTGTGCCCCCTTGTACTTAGCTCATCAGGGTTTTCTGGCTGGCTTGCACTGGCTGATGGCTTTGTGCTTCTCTTTTTCATCTGTGGAGCTGGTATTTCTTGTCAGTATAAGTGACATTAAATTTTGCACCGGTAGGCCCAGAAACCTTATCTCTGTGAGACAATGCACGTCATTGATTGTGGTACCTCGGGGAACAGGATCACAGCAGGTTTCTTGCAGCCAAATGTGGGAGTGTTTCAGTAAGCTTTAAAAAGCTTGTAGCAACTTGACCTGGACTTGTACATACGCCTTTTTGCTATCCAAGAAACAGTCTGAGTGCCTGCAGCTTCTCTTTCTCTGTGGACTTATAATTTCTTTCTGTTTCTGCCCCTACTGTGGGGGTAGATGTGAAAGCTCCTGGCTTCTGGGACAGAGAGAGGGAAGAGGAGTGAAAAAGGAAGAAATACGCCACTGAACAGATGATAACTTCTTTCTATCTAGTGCAGTAAGAACAAGGGAGTCTGAGCATGGTGATGAGACTTTAAGTCAGGACCTGCAGGCTTTCTGTAACTTTTGCCAACCTCTCTGTATTGAGCCTTCTTGGAAGGCTACGAACTCCTGTTTTTTCAGATCTTGTCTGAAATGGTGGTGGCCTTAGGTTTGGCTAGAACAACCCCCCATATCTCATCTCTTGCATTTAAAGGTGGCAATGGGAATGAGGTGAGAGTGTGGGGCTGAAGATAAGGTTTGGAGGGGTGTGGGTGCTGTGTTGCATATGACACTGTGAACTGTGCTTGTTCCTGAGCCTGTCTGCAGCCTCTGGGAAGGGAGCTCACCTTCCTCTGTCACCAGATGTGCTGTCTAGGTAAATAGGATTGCAGGGAGTGAAAGTACAATAAATTTAATTAGAATTGAATTCTTTATCAGTATCTTTTTAGCTGAAGATGTGTCTTTGTAGGGAGTTTCTGAGGTTATCAATAGGTCTGTGCAGTCACATAGGAGGAAAAGTGATGCAGAGATCTTGAAGACTTTCGACAGAAGCAAACTGAAATGGTGATCATCAATGACAAATACTGATTAAGTTGCTTTTTCTTTTTGCCTGACCCAGTGGGCAGTTACGTGCTGATAAGCAAAATACTGTTGTAGATTCTTGAAAGGCAAAAATGGAATAAAAGAATTGTGGATTCTTCATGATGTAATAAATGTACTGCTCTGTCTTATGGTACAGAATATGTTTCACCATTGAAGAAATGGTGAAATCCTTTCTTCCAATGAAGAAAGGAAGACAGACAAGCATGTAGGCCCTAAAACCAATCTGTTGCAGCCTGTCTTGAATTAGTGTGCAGCTGCACAAGAGGTCAGAGGTGGACACAGCTCCAGTATGTGTGTCTCCCCAATAGGTTATACTGTCAACAGAGGCTACATTTACAGCTATAGGAACTGATTAACAAAGATGGACTAAATCTATTAAACATCACTACTACTGTGATGCCAAATCTACTGGGCATCATCACTTGCTGTTGAGTACTTGGAGAAAAGATTCTTACAACTTCTTTTCAGGTCTGCTGCAGTAGTTGGATAAACGAGAAATGATAGGGGAAACCTTCCTTAACAAAGACAATCTGTGTTTGGAGAACGACTGTGGGTTTTTTGTTTGTTCGTTTGTTTTGTTTTTTCAGTTACTTGGTACTGTGGAAGTAAAATGGGTGGTTTGGTATGCCCTTGGAGAGGAAGAAGGCTTCAGTTTTCACAGTCAGCAAACTGCTCCTCTACTGCTTATCCCCACTAGGACAGAAAGAGCCTGAAAACGTCTTACCTTCCAGTGCAGAAAAGACAACTTTGTCAACAGTTAAATATGTGTGTGGTGTAATGGTGGAAGTCCCCAGTGACATTTTGACACAGTAAAACCTTGAGTTTTTTGGTGTCATTGTTTGTGCAGACTTTCACAAACAGGACTAACTGCTTTGCTTTGGTATGGGGCAGGACAGGTTAGCAAGAATCTTTTCCCATTAAGATGGTTTAGACTTCAAAAGCGAGTCTGTTGTTGGAGTGTTGGAAATACAGTTTTAATTCAGAGCCACTTTGCTAGGATAACTCAGTGTATCTCATTTAAACAATATTTCTGAGGATGTCTGTTTCTTAATAAAATGAGAAGGAGTGTTGGAAACCATGGGAATTTCAGGTGCATGGCGAGGAAGGAAGGCAGTAGATTGACTCAGCCACTTCAGTACCTTTAAAACTCTTCAGCAGTGCCGTTGTATTGTCTGTCTGCAGCAATCCCTTCCTGAAGAGGGGGAGTATCAATGAACCATGTACACACATAGAGCAAGAACTGAACTAGAAGACTGAACGATGAGTAGTGATTAGATTTGGCAGAAGAAATATGTGCCATAATGTGCTCATGTTTTGACAGCTTAACTTGAAAAAGATGATGATGTGAGAGAACTCCTTCGGTTGTCCTTTAGCTGCATAGTTGTTTCACCAGGCGTGTGCTACATCCTGACCAAAAGGAAGCAGTGCTGCAGGATGGTGATCACAAGCAAACCGACAAAATACTGACTACATCTTAAAAATTCCAGTGTTTCTTTTAAAAATTTTATTAGGTTTTTATGTTCTTTTTTTCTGCTGTCCCTTTAAATTTCAAGGTCTGCTTAAGGCACATTTTCAAGCTCACTTCCTCCCCCACAACTACAAGGCTTAGGAATTTGAGGTCTGAGTGAGCTGAAATTTTCAGACTGTCAGTTAATTACAGTTGCAAGAAGTTACCTAGTCTTGTGACAGTTCAAGATTGTTTTAAGATGAGTAGTGTTTAATTTAGTAGTAACCACTTTTTAGTTAAATATTATTAACTGTTTGCTTCAGCAATAGTCAAAGGTGCTTTAGAAATACATAGGACAGATGGAAAAGCCTCCTGCATCATGTTATTAACAACCTTATTTTTAAGGAATAAAACAAAAGGAATAATAAGTGTTATGGGAAAAAAGGTGATCATAGCGTGGTTGTTTTGTTCCCCAGTCCAACAGCTGTAGATTCCTGTGGGGTTATCTTATTCTGTGGCATGGCTGTGTCCAACAGCATATGTAAGTTGGAAGATAAGCAGTGGCTCGTACCAGATACCACCACACTGTACCAGAATAGAGATGCAGCTCTGACAAGGATGTGGGTTCCCCGCTTCCGCCAAGGGAAGAAAATATTAGCCTCAGGTCTTATATAGCTAATTGATTGTATACCCAAATGAGTCTTTCTGGGGGGGTTGATGGGAGCTGAGGCAGATCTGTCTGTCAGTAGGAGATACAGGCTGATCTCTGAGGTCTCCTAATACCATAACAGAGTCGGTCTTGTCTAATTCTGTAATTGTAGCTCTGCTTTGGGAGAGGTGGGAAAGAGAGCCACAGAAGTTAGCTTAGATTCTTATTTAAAAATGCCCAGCTATCTTTTGCAACATGCATCCCATTGCTTGCTTACTTTCAGAAAATTGACCAGCTAACACTGTCATCATCAGGCTGTGTTCCTTGCTCCTTCCATTGAGGAGGTCACTATAGGCTTTTTAGAAGAAGGGGGAAATTGAATAGTTGAGTTCCAGCTTTGTCCTCCTTGTTTTGCTTAATCCTGATTGACGTTGACCTAAGGGCGCCATGACCTCTGTCATTTGGGTTGATGGGCTTAAATCGAGATGCCGACTCTTGTATTGACATAAATAAAGTGGAAGGGATTGTCATTTTACATCCAAACTCTGTCTTCTCAATTGCCTGTTTTCTTGTGTCTCTGACTGTGGGAATTTTGTAGTGCAGTATTTGCATCGTAGGAATATATTTTCCTTTGGTTAACTTTCTGTAACACTCAGCTGTTTTAAAATAGGAAAGCTGTAAAATTCTGTCACCATTAAAAATACACAAGAATGATTTCTTCTGTAAACAAGGCAATGGTTCTGTTTACTAAACCAGATTAAGAAAGTCTTCACTAAGATCGTCTTTCTTGACTACAGAACTCTTTCTTCAAACACGGAATGAAGCCAAGCACTGGGGGATGGGATGGTGAGGAGACACTTGTATAATTAAAGACCATTTTATGTTTCTAAGAGCTGGGTTACATATGCTCTTAATGATGGGTTGCTTGGAGCTGGGGTGGATCTATTATCATATGTGTGCTGGGCTCAATGTCCTACATAAGACACCGAAAGTCATTGATCCCTTGTGATTCTTTGGAAGAATGATGCTGACTTAGGTTCTTCCATTTCAATGATTTTTTTTTTTTTCCCCTAAGCTGTACTCGTAGGTTTGTAAATATTTCAAGTAGAACAGTTTTCCCCCCTCTGTGAATAATACTGTTACAAATAATATTTTTGTTTTCAAAAGACTGTTCGTGGGCAGCTTTGTCTTTTCTCTGTTTTGTAGCTTGGTCTCACTCTTCAGCGAGGTTCTTTCTTACACTGAAGTCACCAAAATGAGCAATTTATCAGTTGTTAATTTAGAAACTTTATCTGAAGAGCTAGTTTATGTTCCATTTAACTGAAGTTTGCATTGATTGAATTAGGGAGTGAAAGTAAATCGTTGATTTTCACTTTAGTGGGATGTTTTGGCAAACCTTTGCAAAGCAGGAGGGGGTAAAGATAGACAGAGAAAGGAAAAAACTAGAGTGCAATAAATAATAGAATCACGTAGGTTGGAAAAGACCTTTAAGATCATGGAGTCCAAACATTAGCCCAGCACTGCCATCTACCACTCAACCATGTTCCTAAGTGCCACATCTACATGACATTTAAATACCTCCAGAGATGGTGACTCAGCTGCTTCCCTGGGCAGCCTGTTCCAGTGCTTGACAACTCTTTCAGTGAAAATATTTTTCCTAATATGCAATCTAAACCTCCCCTGGCACAACTTGGGGTCGTTTCCTCTTGTCCTTTCATTTGTTGCCTGGGAGAAAAGATAGACCCCCACCTCACCACCAACTCCCTTGAAGTAGTTGTAGAGAGTGATAAGGTCCCTACCGAGCCTTTTCTTCTCCAAACCCTCCACCAGCTTTGCCTTTCTCTGGATGTGCTCTGGCACCTTAGTGTCTTTATTCTCGGCCCAAAGCTGAACACAGAATTTGAGATGTGGCCTCACCAGTGCTGGGTTCAGAGGGACAACCACTTCCCTGGTCCTGCTGCCCACACTATTTGGGATCCAAGACAGGATGCCATTGGTCTTCTTGGCCCCCTGAGCACACTGATGACTTGTGTTCAGCTGCTGTCAAACAGTGCCCCAGGGCCTTTTCCACCAGGCAATTTTCTGGCAACTGCTCCAAGCCTGTAGTACTGCACGGGAATTGTGACCCAAGGACAGGACCTGACACTTGACCCTGTTGAACCTCATGGCATTGGTTGTGGCCCATCCTTCTGATTTGTCCAGATGTTTCTGTAGAGCCCTCCTGTCCTCCAGCACATCGACACTCCCACCCAACTCTGTGTTGTCTGCAGACTTACGGGGTGCACCCCATCTCCTTGTCTAGACCATATCTTGCCTTTAAAGATCTAAACAGGACTGGTCCCAACACTTAGCACTGAGGAACCCCACTAGCAACTGGCTGCCTGTTGGATGTAACTCTGTTCACCACCTCTACTTGGGCTTGACCAGCCAGCTTTTACTCCAGTGGAGAGCACACCCATCCAAGCCATGAACAGCCAGTTTGTCTAAGAGAGTGCTGGAGGAAATGTCTAAGCTTTACAAAAGCCTAGGTAGACAGCATACCTTTCCTTCATCCTTCATGCAGGACACCCTGTTATACAAGGAGATCAGGTTGATCAAGCAGGATCTGCCTTTCCTAAACCTGTGCAGGCTGGGCCTGATCCCTTGGTTGTCCTGTACGTGCTGTGTGATGGCACTCGGGATTATGAGCCATTTGCTGCTAATGACACTTGACTGAACCCAGTAGGTGAGTTTCCTTGTTATGTTATTGCACTTTTAGGAAATGATTCCTATAGAATTATTGCTAAAACTTGGAGGTTGCTCTAAAAGTCACTCTTCAGGAAGCATCGAGTCGGAGCTGAAGGGAAGCAGTGCTAATTCCCAAGGAGACCTGAACGGTTGAAATTGCAACAGCTGCAGCCTATGAGTATTTTGTCCAGAACAGAGTAGGATAGCCTGGAGAACATACTTAAGCTTGATAGATTCTACCTTGTTTGTTGCATGGCTTTGTTACTGGTAGATGCTGTTATAAAACCCCATCTCTGACTCTACTGTTGAAGTCTTACGAAGAATATGGGTGATAAAAGAATAAGGAAGTGGTGGCTTCTTACACTCAAGTAGATGTAACAAGTAGTTCACTGTCAGGGATTTCCTCAGGGATAAAGGTACATGAGTGGCAGTAATTTGCTTTCCAGTTTCTAATAACAAAAAAGCTCTCCAGTAGTTTCTTGGCCTTTAAGGTGTGATATCAAGATATCACTAGCATACAGCATATTGCTGTAAATTGTATGGACTATATCCACCTTTAGTTTTATTGCCTTGGGGCTGTTTAAAATAGCAGCAACGCTAAATACTCTAAAAAGCAAAACGGATTTAAAAAGAAGAAATATTAAAAAAAAAGTCAAAAGTATGAGCCATAAAGGCAGATGTTCTGCTCTTGGAAAATGCAGCAATATGTTTGGATATGACTTATTTTACCGGACAGCTGTTTGTTATGTTCTCTTTAAAATACAGATAGGTAAGTAGGTGTATATGCATCATGTGGTTTGAACCTGCTTACTGTGCTGGGGAAGGAGTGAAAATAGTGGAAGGCTATAGCTGTCAAGTACATTTCCACAGTAACTTGTGGCCAGAACAGCTGCTTTGGAATTTCATGAGATTAACCAACAACAGTTCATTCATAGCTACTGAAAAGACACTCACTGTCTAGGATGTGAGCAATACAGAACTTGATTTTCCTTCAGTATGTCTTGCCAGATACATGACTTTCTGATATTTCTCTTTTACTAGACTGTGCAATGAGGTGCAAGCTCTATTAGCAAAATCAACACTTTTGCTGATATTTTTCCATAACTTAATAAGTTTAACTAATGGGGTCCTAACTTTCCTTACTCCCTTAGCAGTGTTCAAAAATAACATTTTTCTGTCACTTGAGCAATGAAGTTTGGCCTATGTCAGGAGCTGGAGGCTGTGCAGGCCCAAGCAAGTAGCTTCAGTGCAATTTTAAATGTCAAAACTGGACTTCAGGAACATTCAGTGATCCTAAAAAAGCCAGTGGAAATTTGTGGCAGCTTATACCCAGTTCTGTTTCATCAGCATCAGCTTATCTATCTCCTGCAGAGTGCCAATGCTTGTTTAACTGTGTAATTATGGAAACTGATAGTGTGTGGCACAAGGAGGGGGAGAAGCGTAGGTGCCTGTAAAGGCCAGCTGCTGACCCGAGAGTCTGGTTTGGTTGGGCTGCCAGCGAACAGAAAAGAGTTCCTACTCTGACATGCTTCTGGAAGAGCCCCTCTTCCTCCCACGTCTTCAGAGAGAACCTGAGGTGAACCCCTTTCCAAGCCTCTGTGCAGCGTGGGCACATGGGGTGGGTGTAAAGCAGTGTTCAGTTCCTGTCTCTGGTGTGTGAGAAGTCAAAGTGATCTCCAGTCAGATCTGTGGTGGTGGAGAATGGCTGTAATAATAGTACCTTCCTTTTGTAGGTTTCCAGATGCTTTAGAAAAGTTCATGTAATAGCTTATCTTGGGTTTAAATTTCTTGTTTTGTGTTTTCTTGTGTTTCAGGTCTACCAGTCATGAAACGAATTCTTCTGTTTTTTATCCTGGCTGCTGCTGTTATGTATGGTATACTGCATGGAAATCTGTGGAGAAATAATCTCTACTGGTATGGTGATGTTTTGTTCAGACACCTCATGGCTGTATGAGAGACGTGGCTGTGAGTTGCTGTGTTGTTTTTCACTTGTTCATTAGTAATCAGCAGAAGTCATTACTACTCTCTCTGTGTGTTTGTTCTGTGCCTGGAGTTTTTTTGTACTGTAAGGGAATCAATATCTGTCCTGTCACCCCTTCTCTTGTGTCACTTTTAAACCTAGTAGTCAATTTGAGCCTGGTTGTATGGAGAGGTCAGGACCTCACAGATAGGGAGCCCCTCTGAGGTTCATGAAAATGGGTGTTAGGTGAGGAGATGCCTTATTTCTGTGTGTCATGTGTCCATATCTCTCTCTACCCCATTTGTGTTTAGTGTTAGTTTGTTCCTTTAAGTGTCTGATAAGTGACATAGGAGAGGCCTTCTCCACACATGGGGAATAACTGCAGGTGCAGTGGGCACCTTTTGCAGACCTGAAATTTGTTGAGGCCCAGTGGCAACCCTTTTGGGCACTGAGGCTGCACTGTCTCCAGGCTCACGGAACAAATGGCTTGGGACCTAAAATTTAGGGCGCTTATTTGAAGAAGTTAAGTTTCCATTGACATTTGCACAGCTGTGACCAAGGCTGACCAGAGTGTTATGAAGATAATAGTGATAGCTTTTAAAAGTAGTGTTTGATATACCTCCTTTTATCTTGTTTATAGCATACAGTTGATACAAATAGCTTTCTGTTGTGGTTTCTGTTCACAGCAAACCACAGTGTTATGAAATTTCCCTTTTTGCAGGATTAGCTTTTATGGACAGACTTCCTCTGTGGGGGCTTCTCCTTCCTATGTGACTAGAGGAGTTACCCAGTAAGTTCAGCAGTTGAGTATTTTTGTGGGTTTTATTTTTGGCTTGTTTTTGGGCATGTGGGAGGGATTGAGGCTAAAATCTGTAGCCTTTGTCCATAGGCTCCCTGTTCAGTTGGTTATTGTACAGCTGTGTCCAGTGGCTGTTTCTGTTATGAACACAATGGTAACATGTCTGTCAGAAAGGAATTTGTCTTACCTCATGTTTCCAGTGTTTGTTTAATATTAATGGCCACTTCCAATGACTGTAACAAACAGTGAATTGTTGAAATGATATTGGTTTACAGTTTTCAAATTTTTGCAATTCTGAGTTATACCTGGATAAAATCAGCAGAGCTAAGAGGGCAACTTTTGTGCTTAAAATTTATGAAATCAGAGATGTGTTTCACTTGCGACATGCAAGTGCCTGTATAAGCAGATCTTGTGTTGGTGAATTTCTGCAGTTAGGTTTGTAGGACTAATGAAGACCTATGAGAAAGCTTAAAAGCAGCCCTCTGTTCTCTCTGAAGCCATCCTGCAAAATACCATCTGTGAGGCTGACACTGGGAAGCAACAGGGTGGCAAGCTGATAGATTTCACAGGGTGCTTTCTCAGTGTCAGTATTCACATGACAACTTGAGGTTACCAAAAGCAACTAACCTTAATGGTCTGTTTGACTTATGGTTTTAATGTGGTGGTTTCATCCTTCTGTTCTTAATGCAGCCCAGATGCACACATTGCTCACACTGAACTTTTCCTTTCCTTCTGGACTTCATATTTGTGATTAATTAGGCTAGATCACCAAGGCGGGAATGTGCTTGGAAGTGTAAGTCTTAGCTTTATTATGAGAGGAATGACTTAGCCCCAATGAATCTCGTTTTCCTTAAAGTACCCCATGTAGTGCTGTCTGTTTCCCTCTCCAAACAAGGCTCCATCTCCTCTCTGAGAAGCTCTGGGGTCGCCATCTTGTTATGGCTGCAGGGGTGATTCAGCCTGGGTGTCCTGCTTCTCTGGAGGTGAGCCTGAGTTCTCTGCTCTGGTTATGCCTGCTTTGAGAACTTCCTGAGCAAGGGAGGTTACAGACCCTGTGAAGCAGCACTGTGAGATAAAAGCATTTACTAGTAAAAGTAGTTGTGCTGCAATGAGAAAGTTCCATCTTTACAACACAGGCAGAGGGAGTCATGAAAATTTGGTGTGACATTAGCTCAGCAATCAGGTTTTACTACTTTGGCTTGTCCAAGTTTCCCTACCTTGTTTCTGCAACCCGTTCCTGTTCTTATTATTTCTTTGAAATCCTTCTTTTACAGGCTGCCACCTACGGCTATGGAGAGAAGGAGTGCACTGGACACTTGTCTCCTGAAACCAGCATTTGAATCTTTACTGGGGTGAGTCTTCTATGGGAACTGGAGGGGGGAAGGAAAGGCCATGCTGATTGGGCTGTTTACATGTTTTGGAGCAACCATTGAGTAATGCCCTGAGAAAGCTTGGTAAGATGTTTAGACCAAGTCCTGGCTGAAGGAGTCTTAAAGCTCTGCACGAAGACACCATGTTCCCCCCTCCCCCCACGCCCTGGTACTTTTTGTGTACAAGAAAATGTGTCTGTGATTAGTACTGTTGTTTCTTTTTAAAGAATATGGAAGGATGTAAAATTTGTCCTGCCCAAAGCAGACTTGTATTCTGTGAGTTTTGGTTAGCTCCTGGTCCTAGTTCCCCTCACCCATGGATTGTGCCCAGCGTGTCTGTGTGCTGGGCACAGCAGGATAGCTCTGGTGCTCAGCAAGGGTGCAGCAATGGACTCAGAGGTGCACAGCAAGAAGCTACATGCAGAGCTAGGGCAAAGTCTTCTGCACATTTCTGTAAAGTCATTACTGAGACAATTTGCTGAAAATTGAAATGAGCTGAAAATCTGTTCCCTGCACTTTGGTAATAGCCTGGGGAGGTTGAAAGGATTTCTAACCCTGCAGAATTACTTGTTGGAAAGGAACCAGAGGTAGAAGAGCTGGAATTAAGAATCTCTTTGCAGTAGGTAAATTATTTATTATGTCTAAGCTTACCAGCTGCTTCTGAACAGCAAGGCTAGTTACTAAATTTAGTGTGGATATTTAGTGCATCATGTCTCAAAGTTAGTTGGTCTTGCGTAGTTAACCTGTGGCCCAGTTCTTGGTGTGTGGGCTGTGGTGTTTTGTAGTTTAGGGTTTTTTTCCTTTTTATTGTTAGTATCTTCTGAATATGTAGAGCGTAAAGAATGAAATACTTAACTTGTGAAACCGAGAGTGAAGGTTTTCTTAACAGCTGTTAATATTCTTCATGGAAAAACAAGTCTGTGCTGGCTGGGTTTTTTTATGATTAACACTAGGTTTTCTCATGGCTGTATATTTCTATGTTAACATTTTAATGTAAGACCTAGTATGCAGGATCACTACAAAGTCAACCAGTACAGTGAGTGTGTGCTTAGTTAATTCAAAGGTGAAGCCAAGGGCATAGTAGCATGTGACGTGTTTGTGTCTGCTGTTCATTCAATTGCCTAGACTGGGCAGATAAGGTAAAAAAGAGTCCCTTCCCTGCTATGAGATATTCCTTGTCTGAGATTCCTGTCTTTTGAAGAAAGAAGTGACCCATTCTTTTTAGCTTGGTGCTTCTAAGGCATCATGCCATCGTGCTCTGGTTTGCAGGAAGGATGTGCTTTTGAGGCAAACCTCCTTGTGGTCCCCTCGTGTCATGCTTCTCATCCCAGAGTGACCCTGGCATGTGTGCACTGGGCTCCTTTCACACATCTGGTTAAACCAGAAGACACACTGCAGGACTATGCCCGATGTGCTGTGGCTGCTAAGGGGTGTTCGATCCATGGGACCCTGTCAGAATTAGTCTAGAATTAAAAATACTCACTGTGCATGTAATGTGGACGTGAGAACTCCATACTTTTTTGTTGTATGGATATACCCATGTTGCCCCAATGTCAACACAGCCATTGTTTGGAATGGGAGTGCATCTCAAATCAGGAGATGGTATTTTTAAGTTAAAACACCTTGTTTCAAATCCCGTTCTTACTTATTAAATTGCCATATACAATACTAACTCTGAATTTTCTTTGCTGCCTCTGTTACATACTTTTCAATCCTGAAGTTACTCATTATCTTCCTGGGTTATGCATTGTCTTGAATATATGGTCTAATGGTGTAAGCTTTCAGTCACACAGTTTTAAGGACGATTTTAGTGACTCTATATAACTTATACTAGCAGACAATCTTGTTATGTCATTCTTTACCTACATTTTCTAAGATCTTCCCCTTATCTGTCATCTGCTTGCTCTCCCTGTGTTCACAGATTTCCTTCTTCTAAAAATGGATGCTGGTAATAGGATAAAAATCACAAGAGTAGGATAAAGAAAGCTTTTTATGAAGCAGTTGCATGAAGATTTTGCTTATCCTGGTGCATCATGTGTATTTTTGAAACTTCTTTCTTTTTCAGTGTTGACAAAATATACCCGTTCCTGTGTGCTAATGATTTTATCAGGGTGGCGGAGTTCCAAGGGAGTGATAAGTTTGAACTACCTTACGGAATAAAGAGAGCAGGTTGGTGTTTCCCATGTATCTTGTTTTTAAACAGAAGTTCCTAAATGGCTTGTAAGCCCTCTGAATCTGGCCCTGGTCTTTCCTGTTCACTGGTACCCCAATTCTTTTGGGGATGTCTAGCAGTGACTTAATGATTTTGTTTAGTCCCTCTGACCTGCCACCTTCCTGTTTCTAACAAATAAAACACCATGTTGGGGTTGCCCCTCTTACTAGAGGAGCTCCAAAAAGGTGGGAGTGAGGAAGAGTGGACCTTATTCAGCTTCCTTTTGTTTGTATATGGGCTGGAGTGCTAAAGATATTTAGCTAGTGATTTGCCAGGTCAGATATTAACTGGGTCAGTGTGATGGGCTTCATTCAACACTCCCAAGATGTTTGAGATGTGGTGTCCTAACGAGGCAGAAGTCCTCAGGTTGGGGCAGTTACATCAGTAAAATTTTCTGTTTACTGTCCTGGTTTTGGCTGGAATATAGTTAATTTTAGAATAGTTAATTTTCTTCTTAGTATGAGAATAGTGTTGCTAACACATGGATGTTGTACTTGTTGCTAAGTAGTGCTTACCCTAAGTCAAGGACTTTTCAGTTTCCCATGCTCTGCCAGCGAGCAGGTGCGCAAGAAGTCTCAAGCTTTTAACACTGAACAGTGCACCTTCCAAGTACCCTGCAGGTCCCAGCTTTAGATTCTTGATTTGGCCTCCATCAGTGTAACAGGGATGGTGCAAATTTTCCTGCACCTCTGGGTGCACCTCTTTGGGAATGAGTTGAGACTTCCTCTCAGAGGCAAATTGGATGTCCATCAGGAGCCTGCCCACCAAGGGAGGGCTGAGAAGACGCCTCTGCCCAGCTTTGCCAGTGAGCACAGGCTGGTTTGATGTCTTCTTCCACAATAGGTAATGCTTTTACTGTCCCTGGCTGTATGACCCCTCTTGGGTCAAGGCTGCTTCTGTTTCATCTGAAGGTGAGTAGAAGAAAAAACAAAGTAATTTAGGATGTAGGTCTTGGAAATTCTTCCAATTCTTACTTAACGTAACTGGGATTTATTTTTTGTACAAATCCCATGATATATTCCAACAGGGAAGTACTGGGGCAAGATAAACTGAGAGAGGAGCTCTGATAAACCTGAATTTCTTTGGCATCATTGATTGACCCATGGCCCTGAATTCCAAGTATTCTTATGTTGATTTTTTTATGCACAGTGAGTGTATAACTACTGTATATGAAAATACTGTAGTCAGGATGACGTGCTTATTTTTGTATTGGCACACACTGACTGTTTTCTTTAATCTCCTTTATGTTTTACTTTCTAGAGCAATTTTTTCGTTTAGCCCTTTCAAGACTGCAGAGCTGTGGACTTTCCAATGAAGATGACAAGTGAGTTGGTTTATTTGATACTGTTTCTGTTAATTGCATTTTTTATATTTAGTACTTACTTGAAAAGTAACGTCAGTGGCATTATCCTGGAATTGCCTGAGTTAACCAAGGTACAGATTGGACCGACTGTGTCCAAGCAATGTGTAACCAGTTCCAAGATGTAAATAAGCTTGGGTTTACACACATAGCACCAGCATTCCAGAATAATTTTTCTGTCAAGGAGCTTAAACTTAGAGATTTCTTTTTGTGTGTTAGGAATTTGCTGGCTGAATGCGATCCCATCTTCCTTAGCATCTTTTTATTCTTAAAAATTCAATGTGACCTCCGCTTTCAAGGTCATTATTACCATAAGATGGATTGTGTTTGAGATGAGCAGATGCAAACCAATGGCTGCTTCTGTGTAAAAGAAATCTTACTCATATCCCTGTGCCTCTGCATCGTCTGGCTGCTGCACACCCTTCTTTGCTCAGCTTCCTTCCCTTGTGAATGAGGGAGACGTAGGCAGACAGGAAAGGCTGTTCCTGTGTTTTTGGGGTAAGGAGGGTGTGGCATAGAGTGGACCATGCCTTAGATAACTTGCTTCCCGTGGATTAGATTGTCTTGATTAAACCTCTTGCCATAAGCCACTTCTGCCAGGACTTTTTGTTTGGTTTTTGAGGATCTTTCTCTGTGTGTGTGTGTGTCTTGTTGGGTTTTTTTTTGGTTTGGTTTTGCTTGGGGTTTTTTTGGAGATAGTGTTGTAGTAGTGTTGGCAAGTAGACTAAAAACCTGTGTTTACAGAGTGATGCAAATGGCTCATTAGATTTGCAATCTAGCAAACTGGCTGACAGCCTGCCAAATATGTTAATACACAGACTTCTTAATAGAGTTGAATGCAAATAAGGCTGAAGTTGGCTGTACTTGGTTTTGTTTTTTTTAATTCAGGAGATCATACAAGATTGCTGCTTCAAGCCAAATGTCAGGATCACATTTTAATCTAACTTTGGAATGTGTTCACACCTAAGAACTGGTTTTAGTAACCATTTTTTCTTTTCTTTGCCTACTGTGCTCCTTCCTTTCACTGTATTTAGTATCTGTTTCTAGGATGTTCAGGTTTATTCTTAAGAAAAGGGGGGAAAAAAGTACCCCTCCCCATCTTCTATTAGGAGTGTGATAACTGGGGAAATTTATACAGAACTGGCTGAAAAAGCTGGTCTGTGTCTGAAGTTCAAAGGAGAATGCCAAATGTTGTATTAGAAATTTTCTTAAGTCGTAAGTTCAGCTCTGTACTTGTTCAGGCTGTAAAGCAGAGATGCTTCCAGTAAGCATAGTGCTTTTTAAATGTGTCTGTCCTGTAGATGAGAAGTAAGGTAGTTGGTATTTATCCTTTGATAGTTCTGGGAAATATGCATCATTTCATTAAAAATAATGTAGTTCAGCGGTACTGAAGCAAAATGAGAGCTATTACTATTTAATAGGCAGCAGGATAAGCAAATCAAATGCACAGTGACTTCATATTTTATATTCTTTCTCGATCCTTCAGGTTTTGTGTATAGCACTCTTAGGGCATGGTAGTAGGGAAGAATTTTTATATATACATTTCACTGAGATGCAATTGCTTTTAAAAGTGAAATGTTTTGGGAATTAATTCGGACAACAGTCTCCAGTAATAGAGAATTTTTAGGCAACTCTGTAATGCTGTTGCCTAATTCAGCCTTCTTGTCAGAGCACAATCTGAGTTTCCCTTAAAAAATTTCTGGAGTCAGAATGGGGGAATCTGCTATAAACTGTTTGAACAAACACTAGGCTGTCTGAGCACCAAATCCATGGCCGTATTTGTGTATGACTTATGTAAAACTGTATATAATGAACTACAAAGGATTTTTTTTTTCCAAACAGTTCTATTTTCCAAACTTAGGTCGAGTTCTCACTGTGTAAAGGTGTAGTTCTCGAAAACTGTTTGGAAATGAACAGTGTCACTGACTCCAGTTCAATTGTGACTTCAGTTCCTCTCTGGGTATTCTCAGGACTCCAAGCTCAGCAGTTATTACAAATGCATTTACACAATCCTGAGCCAACAAAATGTGACCTCTGCATCCTCCTTTCACCAAATAACCTCAAAGGAAATAATATGCATTCCTCAACTAACTATAAGGGGTGTGTGTTAAAGGAACTGAGGTTGAGTTCTTTTTCCACAGAAACAGTATTTCAGTGGAATGTGGATGGTGCAAGCCTTTTGACTTTTAAAGGCTGCATTTACATTTAGCAATATTTTCCTTTTATAGACTAGGAAAACGTTCCTTTTAGCACTTTACCATATAAACAAAACATCTAAACTAACGCCTGGCCTTGAGGTTGAGGCTCTTGTACACTGCATGAATAGGGCAGTGGTTTGAGTGACTGGTGCATGTAGACATTGGAGATCAGTTGCCATGCTGTTTGCATCAGGATCTGTTTATACTCCTAAGTAGACCTCTAACACCTAAAGACAGTTCCTCAGTCACTCAGACTTTTGCTATAGCTATTTTTACAGCCAAGGTCTTACTATTTGTCGTGAATCTTGTCATGAATGTTGTGCTGGTGGTTGTAATCTGAACTTCCAGACACTTCAGTCTGTAATATTTCACTTGTAAAATGCCTGATGTTGTTTAAGGACATCTGAATTTATTTCTCTTCTTGTCCATTTATTGACTTGGAGAAAGGGGTTTTTAACTTGAACACATAATGAAAAAAGAAACTTTAAAAAATGGGGTTGGCAAAATATCTGGGAGTAACACTGCTGAAAGTTGATGTGTTGACATTTTGTAATCTGCAGTAAGTACAGGTCAGTTTATTTAACTTAAGTATCTTTGAATAGAATCCAGCCTTGCTGTGTATCCTTTATCTCCATGTCATATGTTAGTTTCTATGATATTATGTTCTATTTTTTACATAAGTCATTTTCCTCCCTGTTTATTGTTGTCAGTGGACTCTGTGTTACTGAGGACTTAAACTTACTATTGTAACTGAAGACTCTTGAATACTGGGAAGGGGGAAGGAGGGAAGGTAAGGGACAGAGGTGATTCCAAAATCAAACACACTTGCACCAGATTTCCTGTTTGGCTTTTTGTTTTAAGCTGCTTTGACTCCCTGAACTTGGCAGAGATTAAAAGCTGGTCATTCTAATTCGTTTGTTTGTATTTGACTGTATTCATGTACAATTCTCCAGGAATATTTGATCTGCATGTTGACTTTATCCATTTCAAAAGTTCAAATACCAATGTTAGGTGTTTTATTGGGTATTTGAAGGCAGCTGATGACTTTATTTTTGAGTATGCATGTTACAAAGTGAACTGGAGTTCAAAAGATTAGTCAGACTTCAAATTTCACTTAGTTTTTTGTCCAGGTAGTCAGCTCTTAATCACAAACAAAAAATCTGGTCTGCATTTGTCAGTAAGAGGAGAGTTTGGATTTGACCTGAGAACAACTGCACAGCTTCTGTAGCTCAGTGAACCTCAGTAGCTCAGCTCAAGTCATGTTTTATGTAGCCCTCCCTGTCCTGAGTGTGTCTTCGTACATCGTGACTGCACAGTGCAGAGAGGAGAAACCAGAGAGCTCTTCAGTTGCATGCCAGACCGAGAGGCATTATTTCAAAGGCTAAGGATTAACTCAGTGAAGAAGCTTCTTAAAGCACAGCCTCTGCCAAAAATTGAAAGGTGTCTAATAAAGAATCTCTCTAATTCATCTCTAAGGGACAGAAAAAGCAGTGCCTCCTCGAAGTAATTTTGTGGCTGCTTGTCATGGTCAGAATAATAGAAATCACTTGTAATGGAGTTGACAACTGTTTTTGTGAACTCACACTAAGCAGTCAGAGGGCATAAAAGAAAGCATTGGGCAAGATTAAAAGCAGTTTTCCTGGCTTTTTATTGCGACCTGACATGAGTTCATGCATGGTGTGTCAGTCACTGTCACTCCAGGATATCCACCAAGCATTGGGGATAGATGGTCTAGCCAGGAGGGCCAAGGGGAGATGGAGTATGAGTTGCAGTTTAGGATCTGCGTTGTGGAGATGGGGTTTGTGCCTCAGTTACCCAGGTGCAGCCACATGACTTTTGGTGATGGTGCATTCACAGATTTGAGGTGATTGAAGCTTCTGGTGATTTACAGATGGATGCTGTAAATGCCAGGAAAACACAGTACAACCGTATGATAATTCTGTGCTTTTTGCCCCACTCCCTCATTCCACCTTCATCACTTACTGATCAAGGTTTTTCTGTCCAGTTTTCCTTTTCCTTCCTTACTTTGAGCTCTATGCTGTAGCTGTAATAAAGTGTAATTCAGGAAAAGGGCAACTTCTGCTTTCTACTGTCAACTTTGTAAGGGGCATATGTTTGTCAGCCTGCTTTCTCAGGATATCTTAAAACTAGATATAAAAACTAAATGGAAGATGAATGGGCAGTAAGACTAGAGAGGTGGAGGGGTTTTATGGGTGTAGAGGGATTGGACATACTGAGGGACAGGATGGTGTAACAGGTTTTTACCCCTGTTATTTCTGAGGTACCAAGTCACATGATTTATGGTATTAGCTGGAAATCTTTTTATGAATGCTTGCCTTCTACTAAGCTGTTGAGGAAACTGAAGAAAGGTGTGTCAGCTTTTTCCATGTCACCCAACCCTGAAAGCTGCATTTAGAGCACTATTTGTATTTATGTATATTTAAAGGCAACTCCCTCTGCAGATGTTGTTAATTCTGTAGGAGGTACAGAGAACTGCTTTGTACGTTGAGATGTTGGTCAGTCTTGGGTGGAGCAGGCTGTTTTCATTGATGTTGAATAATACTCTCAGCTGAAAAAACAAGTTGGACTATCTGAGGAGAAGGATGTTAATTAGTGTGCATAAAGTGCCACACTGGGCATTTAATACCAGTTATAGTATTCTTTGGGACACAGTCTTGGTGTCCCAAACCTAGAGCAAGAAATGACATAGAACCTTTTTCTTACCTGAAGAAAGAACCAAGGGAGTGGGACATTGTGAGGTGACTCATCCTCAGTAAACAAACTGTGAACTTCTGTCTGAAGAAAAAACCAATATTTTCATTTTCCCATTGTTCCTGCTGCAACCAAATTGAAAGGCTTTTGCTCTAAATAAAGAAGCATTTTTGCAACAACAAAAAACCTTGTGCTTATTCTGTAAGGAGAAGTTTGCCGTCTTATACATTGAATGTAAACCTTCTCTAAAAAGGCAAAATATCTTAAGTTAAAAACCAGCAAGCCTGTCTGTGAGCTCCCCCCCTTTTTTTTTTTTTTAAACAAAGCACACCTTTTACTAACGTTGTAATAAGACAGTAGAGAGCAAAATGTGCACATGGAAAACCTGGCATAACTTTGAAAGTTTTATGATTAGAATTTACTTTTATAACTTTAACATCTATATAATGCCTTTTTTGGGTGCTCTTCAGCTCTGAATAGAATGTAAATTCAGAAGGAATTACAGTTTTGATTTGATGTAGTTTTTAAAATCATATTTTTAACTTGCAGCATTTTATATACTTAGTAGTGCTGTCTGATTTGAATCTGCTCATATGAGAATGCAACTTTTAATCAAGTGAATCTGCCTTGTTATGTCATGACAGCATGAATTTCAGCACATGTTGAAACCTGTTTAGACAGCACTTTTTAAGTAAAGGGAGAAAAATCAAGATCATATTCATTTGAAAAGCCATCATGTGTCATTGGGTGAAGGTTTCTCACATGTACAGTCTGTAAGGTCAATTGTGAACATAAATCTTAGTGCTTCAACTCGTGTTGGAGATCTGCTGAGTTATGGAGTTACACAGTGTTGTGGAGCACCTTAATTTGAGTTAGTTTTTCCAGACATACTCTGTCCTGGTTGATACCCCCAGACTGGGGAAAGTTTGAAGCATTGTGGAAGATAATTTATGTAATGGCCCCCATATCACCAACTGGTTAGATGTTCTTAAACGGCAAACCTCTAGAAAAACGTGTGTAAAAGCAGTTTCATTCACCTGAGAGAAGCCAATTCCTGACTTTGTCAGTCCCTGAAGTAGTGCAGCTACTTTTTCTTTTTTTGAAAGCAGCTATACTAGATGATACAGGATTGAGTCTGCTTTGTAGGGGCCAGGACTGTAAAAGATACAGAACCTCAGTTAGAAAATAAGCCATGTAATGCAGATGTATAATTAATAATATGAAGCCAGGGAAGTAATGAATATTAAAACTTGTGTTTATTCCACAGCGTTACCTGTCACCGGTGTGTTGTCGTTGGTAATGGAGGAGTACTTCGAAATAAAACATTAGGGGAGAAAATTGATTCATATGATGTCATAATAAGGTAAAGGTATCTCTTTTTCAAATTGTGTACATAGAGCAATGGGTACTTCTCCAAGCCAGATATTTTCTTTGCCCTTCTCCAATTTCTGTGTTTGAGCCAAATTGAAAGGCCTTCTGCTTGAGTGACACATGATGAGCAATTGTGTGATTGTATTGTAAACCACCTTGGCCAAGATCCCACATGTGCTTGATCCCTCTGAGTTTAGAGGGTGAGTGCACCTGATAATTGCTCATCTACTATGTAATGTGATAAGTAAATGCTGGGTTGGTAAACTTCCCTGTCGCTGGACACGCTCTCTGTCCCATGGCCTAGTGTGGGTGCCAGACACCACATGGTAAGGATTTGGTGGGGTAGTCACTGATGTCTGTGTGTCTCTGTCCTGTGCCTTCTACAGAATGAATAATGGCCCTGTTATAGGGTACGAAGAGGATGTTGGGAGGAGGACGACTTTCCGCCTTTCTTACCCGGAATCTATCTTCTCAGATCCAATCCACTACGACCCTAATACAACTGTTGTTCTCATTGTCTTCAAACCACGTGACCTGAAGTGGCTTTGGAAGATCCTAAGTGGTCAGAAAATAGTGAGTTCAATTGTTCATGCACCTTGGCTCATCTCACCACACCTCTCACATGGGAAATACATGTTTGCTTTTAACCTCAGTCCTCCTAGCTCAGGGGAGCACTTGATTTCCTAGTCAGTCTGTTAATATCCTTCCCATAAATGCTTCTGTCTTCTTTCTAATGCACATATTTGATCAGTTCCTCACCACAAAGCAGTTTTCCTCTGGGAAATATATTCTCTTCCTAGCACTGTCTGATATTTTGCCATGCATGCTCCAGACAGTACAAAGTACTTGAGAACAATAACTTTTGTCTGCCTTTTGTCTGTGTGCCTAATGTGTCCAAGCACACAGTGAGCATCTACTGCTTCCAGGGCATGCTGTTGATATGAGTTGTCCATTAGGGACCTTTCTGCAAAGCTGTTTTCCAGCTAACTGGACCCTACCTCTGCTGCTGCAGTGGGTTATCCTGTTGCAGTAGCAGGTGTTTCTGAACTTCTGGAAATTTAGCACTCCTCTTCTTCCTTAACCTCATGCCCTTGGAGTTTACTCTGGTTAGCTACAAAACTAAATTCAGCTTTTTACAGCCCTTAAAAATGTGTATTTACTTACCTATTACAGAGTGATAAAGGCTTTTGGAAGAAACCAGCTAAGAATATGATATACAAATCTAGTCAAATCAGGATTCTTGATCCCAGCATCACCAGGAAAACAGCTTATGAGTGGCTTCGTTTCCCAACAAGATTTCCTCAGAAGGAGGTAGGCTCTTTTCTTCATTGCCTTTTAGTTTTGTGCCACCAAATGTGTGCTGAAGAGGCAATTAGATCTTTGTTACAGTGGACTGTATTAGAAAATCTTTCAGGTTTGCATTAAAGTAGTTTGCATTTACATGGTGCTCAGAAAAGATGGGAAAATGGAATCCAGAAAGAGAGTGGCTAGCCTTGTGTGCCAAAACCATTTTTATGGATTCTGTAATTGGTATGATATGAGACAGCTTTCTGGAAAGACATAATGTCTTTTACAAAATTGGGAAAATGGGCAGGTAATGGAACATGGCAGATCCAAAGAACTTCTAGAAATAGCAGGAAGTCTTGAATTACGGAATGTTGGGTGTTTTATAGTGTTTCTTAAAAACAAAACCAAACCACCAAACCCCACAAAACAACAAACAGGAAAAAAAATCTCAACTAAACCTCCCATGAAAAAACAACACACCAAAAATAACCCCACACCAAACAAACCAACCACCCCAAGACCACAACAAACTGGTAGTTCTAACACTGCTGCAATTTCACACTTCTGAGGAGGGACCAGGGAACATACAGGTTATTCCAGCCCTGCGCTAATGATATGTGTCTAGCAGCATTGTTGTGCTTACTGATTTGATGCCAAGCATTGTAATGAGCTAACCAGCAATTTGGACATAAAAATACATTTTAAGCGTCAGTTTATGACTGAAGAATGTTTCTGATGAAAGGTAAGGCTTCAAGCTGGAGACCTCCCTTGTGCAGTCAGGACTGACCACGTGCTGTTTAGCACAGGCACAATTCCCCGGGGTCACATTGCTGCTTCCTCAGCACCAGCCAACTGACACGTGTGGAAATGTTTGACAGGCTGTCACTGTGCAGCATCTGCCACAACTGTTTTCTGGTTTAATCTTTCTAATCTTTGGGGGAGTTGAGATTTTGTTTGTTTGTTTGTTTCTGGGAGTTTCTTTGCCTTTTCTTTTCTCTTTTTAAAATTTCAGTCTGTTTTTTGAGCGTAATAGTGGCGGTTTTCTCCCACATTAGCTTTGGAACTGGAATAGCCATTTTGGCTGTATGCTTGCTGAGGCTCCATGGCATTTCAGGGTTTCAGCGGAGGATGGGAAGAAAGCAGCATAATAGTTGGATGCCTGACTGTCTTAAATGGCCACAGATGTTCTGTGGCCTCCATGGGTCCAGAAATCTCTCCTGTGTCTTCTGGCATAGATGTTAAAACCAGTGCTGTCAGTGAGTCGGAGAAATGTGCTGGTGTCCTGAGGCTGGTACAGAGGCAGAGGTCCTTCGATTGCCAACCCCACAAAACAACAAACAGGGGTTGAGATTTTCAGAGCTGGAGAAGAGTTTGGAGCCCTCCGTATTTGGAGCCCCCTTCTGCTGCCTCCAGTTCCCATTTGCTCCATCCCAGGGATTTTGCAGTTCCTTGTCCCTGGGGCAGCCTGGGGCAGGCTCTTCCTCACCTTCCCTCCCATCCTAGAGGCGGGCCGTGGCTGGAAGCCTGCACATCTGCAGTGACTGTGGCGCAGCTCGGTTAAGCTGCAGGTCGTGCCTCTGGGGTTCCCGTGGGCAGGACAGCCTTTGGCAGGATTCACTTCGGGGTCCTCTGTACTGTAGCGTGTCCCTGGGGAGGGCTGGTGCTGCCTTCCCTGTCCTGTGCTTCAGCCCCCTCTGCCTGCAGGAGATGCCAACAACTGCTGCTGCTTTCCCAACTGTCCCAGCCTCTTCCATGAAGCCAGTCTCATGTTCCCAGTGTGTGCATTTGTCCATAGCCAGCAAGCATTTCTGATGGTTAGTAAAGCCAGGAATAAAACTGAATGTGTTGCCTCAGCAGCACTGAAGTCAGAAAGTGTTGCGGAGTCATTCCAGGGCTGCTCCTATTCTTGTTAAATGTGACTGGCTGAAAAAATTTCATTACAGGCTGGGGATATTTGGATGTTGCTAGGGTGGTGTCATGATAATACATTTTAAAAGTAGTTACTTTTTAAACTGTATTCCTGTGAGGTGAATTTTATGATAGCCAAAGGTGAACAATGTTAGTTAAAAACATGGCATTCCTGATATTTCCAAATAGCGCTAATCCTGAAGTGTAGCATTCCTGCCATAGTTTTGGGGTCCTGTTTAGTATGGATGTTGCAACAGTTCACCACTAAGTTTATGAAGTTGGGCCCCTAAGGCAGAAAGTTATTTTGCTAACTGGCAGGAGCCCTGGGCAACAGTGCACATTTTAAGCTGATCTTATTTCTGGAGTACTCTAAGAGTTGTATAAAGGAACAAAAAAAATTCTGCATAAAAGGTGATAGTTCAATTCTGTGACTTTAATTAGACTTACAGAGCTGAGAATAGCAGCGTTTTCCTGGGGATTTTTTGTGTTATCATATGATACAAAGAAATACTTGGAGTGCGTCTGCCTTCTCTCTGCACAGAGATGTCCAATACTGGTTTGTCTGCTTTGTTTTGTCCCTGGGGCAGCCTGGTGGGTAAGAGTTCAAAAAACACATGTCATTTTGTGCTCAGTTTAATGTTTGGTTGCAGCTACCAATAGCACATAGTTCATTTGGTCCCTGAGAAAAATGTTATTTTAGCTAGGAAGAGCGTTGGTGCCTGAAACTTTTGTCCATTTCTGGGGACACTTTTTCACCTTAACTTCATCTGTTGGTTTAATGAAAGAGTTCACCTCTCTCTGAAAAACATTGCCTCATTTACTTTCACAGATATTAGCTCCTGCTGCTGAAAAAATCATGTACTTGATCACAGGATAGGGCAGCTGGTTGCGTGGAGTTGTTCTGTGCTTTTGTGAGAAGTGCTAGCTTTTGGTTAAGTGCTCTTAATTTTGCGCAGTTAAAATCTGTTTATGACCTGCTCTTGATACTTTACACTGCATTTATTTCTGAGCTTTTCTTACTGTAGGGAGAAATAAGCAGTCTTACTTACTCTCTTCTTCTAATGGGAGTAGTGGGGGAAGGTCTAAAGCAATGGTCTTCTGGAATTTCCCTGCTTTGAAAAAATTCAAATTCAGTCAAATTTGTGTCGTGGTACCATTCATGCTCTTTTAGTTTGGTGCTATGAAGATTTGAGGCATATCATGTTCTGTTCATCTGGGTCTCCATCATCTAGAAACTTCTGAACACATCTGGTAATTCAGTCATACTTGATGGAAGAAATGGTCTCCAACGTAATGAAGCCTGACCAGTTTCATGACAGTAGCTGAGCAGAGTTCAGTAGTTTGTGGAGCAGAGGGAGGGGGAGACCCTCCTGATGCCTCTGCGGAGGGAAGGGCTACACTGCAGGCTTGGCCCTCACTAGAAACCAGAGAATCCCCGGGAAGGATGACATGGCAGACACCTCAGTCATGGGAAACCTGTGGGCAGGACCTTCCTCTTTTGACACATGAGGGGATCGAACTATGAAACCAAACATCTGTAGAAGATCCAGGCTGCTTGATTTCCCTTGTCTTTGTTACTAAGTTTGCTGTTCCCATCAAGCTACCAGGTATTTATGTGTGTGTTCTCTCTGTGTTTTGTTTTAGAAACCCAAGCATCCAACAACGGGGCTGATTGCCATTACACTGGCATTTCACATATGCCATGAAGTCCACCTGGCAGGCTTCAAGTATGACTTCTCTGACAGAAACAGTTCTTTGCACTACTATGGCAATGAAACCATGTCTCGGATGATCCAGGTAACTCTAACGTGTTTGTGCTGAGAGAATTGTAGCTGGTAACTGGGGAAGGCAACTGAATAGAGAGAGATAAGAAATGTGGACTGCAGGTCAGAAAGCCTCCTGCCTTCTGGTTCAGGGCTTGTGGGTTAACGTTGCTTGAATCTCCTCCGCTCTGCTTTTGTTTTTGAAGAATGTAGATAATGGTATTTGTGTCCCTTGTGTTGCACCATATTCTGCAATGTCTGCATGAAATATGTCCATTTGTGTGTTCTGTTTTGCTTTGCTGGTGTTGTCTTTAGGCTGCACAGCTCGTGTCATAGAGATGTCTTCGTTAGCACTGTCAGAACATGAGTGGTGGTGTTCCTGTTTGCATTCTCTTTTTCCTTGGCACCTGCTTGCACAATTTGTCATAGCTGCCAAACCCCTTAGAAGACAGAAGAGCAAAGGGAAATGGAGGGAGTTAAGACATATGAACTTGCAGTTAGGAAAAGAACTGAATTTTGGAAATGGAAAGCAGAAAAGAAAAGCAGCTCTTGGAGGAGAGTAAGAAGAGAAGGAACTGCTTTCAGGATGGGGAAACCACAATTCAACAGGAGAGGAAGCAGCAGGAGGCTGGCAAATGTCAGGGATGCCTTCTCTCCTCCCTGCTGTTTTACTCTGGTCATACCTCTATTTTCTTTTATGTCTGTGTGCTTGTCTTCAGTTGCCTTTGGCTCTGTACTCCAAGCAACCCCATCTCAGCCCTTCACCTCAGTGTGAAGTTTTCTCTTCTGTTTGCCCAGAGCAATATGGGCACTGTTTGCCTCTTTTCCTGAAGAGGATGGGTAGGGACAGTGCCTGTAAGAGCCTCTTATGTCTCTCCCAGAACTCCTAGGTACCTGCTGTTTTGAGATAATTTTCCTCTAACACTGAACTCACCTTCATTTTGAGGCTCCTCTCTGCAGGTGTTGTTTTGCAATATATACTAAGCTTGAGCAAGGTTGATCATTAGCTGTTTAGACATCCACAAGTTTCCTAAAATCTTTAAACTTCAAAAAACAAACTACTGCTAAACAAAAATCTTACTGTTAATTCTTCAGTGTCATTAAGTTACAAATATTATGCTACATATGTGTAGTATTTTATGCAGTATTTTTTTATATTCATTTTAATTTACTGGATTCAGTGCCCAAGTAAACTTACTTTCCTTGTGCTGCCCTCCACTAACCTTGGTGGTCTCCTGTGTCCAGGATCTGGGTACAGCACAGAAGAAGGGTTGGTTTTGGCTTGCTGAAACTGATTGTCAGGATGCATCTGATGTGCTTTTCAAGAACCTATACTGAATTTTGAGAATTACTCGTTTTCTCAACTGCTTGTGCTGTAAATGTGATCACTCAGTTGTTCTCTCTAAGCAGAGTGAGGAGTTGAGAGAGTTAATAATGGAAGGACTGAGACCACATCTCACACATTCTTGCCACCAAAGGATCATCCTTTTTGTTTGTGTCCTAATGGAAAAATCTAATGTAGTTTTGAGCAATAATCCCTTGTTTCCTTGGGAGACTGTGCTAAACCTTTGCTAAGAAGTCTTTTCCCCTTTTTCTTTCCTTTCCTACTCTTAGCATCTTCCAAGTATCACAGGTAATATAGAAAGAAGATAACAGTGAAGTGGTGCTTCTGGTTATAATTTGATACTTACTTTTTTTTATTATTCCCTCACATCTTTTTAGAATGAATATCACAACATCAGTGCTGAGCAGGAATTCTTGAAGAAGCTTATAGACAAGAACTTTGTGGTCAATTTGACGTGAAAGCTGAATGGAAAATACAAAGAAGAATCACTATTTTCAAGATTTGCAAAATTTTTATTTTTTGTATGACATTTTTATTTTGTAAGTGCAGCATAACTGTTTACTGTTTAAAAGGGGCCCAGAAACCTCACCAAGACAGAAGCTTCTTCTAAGCCTGAGGGTAATGAACTACTGCAAGCAGAGTTAATTGAATTTCTGTGAAGCTATTTAATAGTGAGAAAACCATGAAACTTTCAGCGGGAAGTATCAGGGATATATAAAAATGTGATGCACATCACCTATTTATCAGTGAGAACTCTTTCCAGATGATGTTGTCCTCCAAAAGGGTTCCACTGTCAAGAGACTGAGATGACTGGTGTTTAATTAGTTGATGGATGTAAAGTATTGAATATCTGTCTTGTAGTATGGAAATGGCTTTAAAACTATACCCATAAATAATTACTGTACGTTTTGGAGAAGGTGGACATACGGAGGGTACAGGTTTTGGTCTGTTGTACTCCTGAGGAGAGGACGTCCACCATCAGCAAAGAAGGCACAGCTTGTGCACTGCCCATCGACTCTAAACTGCTGTTTGCCTTTGCCAAAGGTGAAGACCCTTTGGTCCAGTTTCTGAAGATGTTGATGTTACAATGCTTGTGTTGTACCCGTTTTACAGAAGAATCATATTCCCTGTGCTGTGCATCCAGTAAATTTTACAGTTGCTGACTTGACTTAGAAAAGAGGGAATATGAAGACTGAAGAGTTGTCCGAACTACCTGCGTGTCAGGCACCAGACCACAAGGGAAGTGTGAGCTGGGACAGATGTTCATGCCTGAGTTTAAAGTCAATGCTTGTTGGATTCCTAGGTCTCCAGGGCAGGATGTCTTGTATTTAGAATTGAGGTGGATTTTTCCAAATGAGCACAATTTTCTTCTTCGGATGCTGGAATGCATTTCTACCTTTGCAATGCATCAATATAAGCAATTAAATACTTCCATTTTTGACAGTAGGGTGTGGTAGGAAATGTCCAAGATGTACCTCAGCTGAATTATCATTTGGCATCTGTTTACCTCTCCTGTCCTGATGTTTGAGTTTAAAGTATGTGGCTGAACTAAATCATTTAGCAGTGGGAATTGACTTGAGATTTTATTGGAAACGTTTAATGGGACATATATGTTTTCTCTATTGGTTTGTCTCAGACAAGCCTGCTGAATAAATTAAGTCTACCTGGGAATGCACTTGTCGAAGAACAAGTAATATGCTGTTCAATTCTCGCACAGGGTGTGTACATGAAGTTTTTTATTTTAATTGTAGCAGATTTGTTGGAAGATTTTGTAGTTATCTTAATCATATCTAAAGAAAATACAAAGTCCACTTCCAAAAAAAAAAAAATGGTTTAAAGATTAAAGCAGTACATACCTTTGCTGCTTTTAAATAAAATTATATAGATATTGCATTTAGGGGCAATGCAAACAATTGCAATATGAATACAAACCTCTAATAGGTCAAGAGCATGGTATTTCTTCTTTTCAGAAGCTGAGGATTATGAGAGTACTGAACACAGTTTCTTTGCTGCAGCAATGTAGAGGAATAAGAATTGAAGTAACCAAAGAGTCTTCTTTCTTTTTTCTGTTACTCTTGGGGAGTGCAGTAGGTGTTTAAAACAAACAAGCACACACCTTCACATAGTTCTCATTTTCATGTTGAGCTCCTTGGCTCTGCTATTTGGGAATTAGCAGTATGATTTGGAGGGGTGCCACAGCTGAAGGGGAGGAGGCTTGTGTTTTCACCTCATGACTCCTGAGCTTTGGTGTGTTTCAGGCAAGTTGGACATACCTGAAACAACTCTGGATATCATAAAAACCTGTGGCATGGTGTGGGGAAGGACCCAGAGGTGTCCCCAGCAAGGTACAGGCTGTACCTTGTAGTGTCTTGTCAGCTGTGTGTCCCTTGGGTCCAGCTGCAGTCCATGTGCAGGGCAGCAGGCAGGAATGTGGAGGAGAAAGGAACCTGGGAGGTCCTGGGGCACTGGAGCAGGTGGTGGAAAATGAAGAAACCACAATTTCTTCACCAGGGGACAGAACGGCTCTTACTCAGTTTTTTATATGTCTTTTTTTCTTTTTTTTCCAAAACGTGCACGTTTCTGACGCTTTTAGGAGAACTTTGCTTAAAAATCTGAATACAAACAGAAAATAATGACAGTAATGTCTTCGTCTCTACCTGCATTTATTTCTCCTGGTTATTTCAGTTAATTAAAAAGGTTTGTATGTCACTCTGCAGCCCCAGACCTGCAGTGATTTAAACTGCTGGCAGTGGTAATTCCATGTGAGAACAGTGCTGTGAGAACTGTTTGCAGAGGTTGCAGTGTTGTCCAAGCTCTTGTTGCATAGAAGTCTTTGGTAAATCTTACTGTGTTGAGAGCTGAGGCAGGCAGAAGTGGGGCGTTGCCTCTTGACTCTCAAAATCTGCAGTCACTTCCAGAGTTGGGGACCCCAGCTGCTGCCATGATCCAGCTGCATCCCTGTAATGCTTCTCAGTATGCTGTCCGTAAGAATTTTTTTTTTTCCTGGAGAGCTGTTGGATTTGCTCCAGACACTGTGAGGAGAGTTCTTATGATGGAGCAAGCTGCTTCCCTCTGCTTCTCCACCCGTCTCCAGTGGCAGGAAGTGGGTAGAGAGCTCTGCTTTTGAGGATGTGGTTATTTTCTGTGCTTTATTTCGTCTCCAGAGATATTCTTCCCATTAATCTAAACGGCCTCTGTCTCCTAATTCTCCTAAGAGATTTCCTGCTTTTTGTGGGAGGGTGACATTTGGAAGCAGAACAAACAAAATAATTGAAAGAAAGGCTTCATGGCAAATAAATGGTGTCTCCCAAACTCTTTGTACTTAAAATAGATCCCTTTCTTCTTTTTTTCTTGATCGCATCAGCTTTTTTGGTCTCCTTAAGATACTGTGTTTTTTTTTTTTTTTTGAATAATGTGTTTGGTATTCTCAAGGCATTTAATACACTGTCCACAGTTATTTATCCATATCGGCTTCTCCTTTTTATTTTTTACGAAGTCTCTCTGTTTGTATGACTGACTTATGTTTCAAGTTAAGCAGTACTCTCAGGGATATTTTTCCCCCAGTTCTGTGCTCCTGCAGGGATGTTGAGTCTGTATATGCCACTATTACTGTCCCAGGGTGACTGAGTAACATTTAGAACAAAATCTGTGTTCTTGGGATTCAGCCAAGAGCTGATACAGTTGATAAACCACAAGGTACAAGACCTTTTTGAAAGCCCATCTTGCAGACCAGTAGGTTTTCTCTTCAATAATAAGCAGTGAGCCGAGTAATTAATTCCCCCCGCCATAAGATGTTTTGGTAGGATTATGTGTACACCAGCCCTGTTTCACACCTGTTTCACATCATTTCTGCTGCTCTGCCTCAAGGACAGGTATGGCTTTGGCACTGACTTTGTTCAGGCAGGAATACCCATGTGTAGTGAGTTTCTCAGCAGTGTTCACAGGTCACAGTGTGTGTTCTGTCTGGGTACACGTTTTCACAGGTGTACTGCAGTACCAAAGACTTTACTTTGGGCTTTTAGAAAAAAAACCAATAATGCTAACTCCAAATATTTAGATTGTTTCTCAGAGCGAGGTGCTATAAAGACTTTCCATTTTTGCCATTCCTGAAAGTGAAATCTCTGCACTGAAACTTCTCTTAATAAGCTATCCAATTTTTTTCATCACGTCAGGTGTGAAGCTACCAATTTTGGATCCCAGGGTGCTGCCAGCTTTACTTCCACATCTGGTAACAGTGTCTGTATAGGTATCTGATGTCTCTTATAATGTTTGTTTCTCTATCACTTGTGAAGTGAGATGCTCTCCTCCCATCTTACTCTGTCCTGTTCCCCAGCAGCCTGCTGCATTTCAAGAGAGCAGCATCTTACAGCAAAGGTGCTCCTGCATTTTATCTGCTACCCCCCTCAAAACACTTCATTGTCAGAAAGACCCTGCATTAAGATACCAAAATATGCAGTGAACAGGCAGGATGATGTGTCAGCTGAAAGCTGTGGTTGGTTTTTTGTGGTTTTGTTTGCTGTTGGGAAAGTATTTTTCCTCCACTGTAATAATTAAGGGAAGTGCTGAGATACTATTTAAGAAGGAAGGTCATAGACTATTGCACTAAATGTGAATCTGAGACTACCTAAAAGATGTTACTAAATTACATTTCCAGTGACTGTGTTGGTGTTGATAATACTGAATTGCAATTTTGATGTTTAAAAATTAGCATATGGTACTTCTTGTTTCCTATGCCATGCTTTCTTTTTTGACAATGCCCTGGGGAGTGGTATCAACAGCTTAACTTTTAAGTGGACTCTGATTTTTAAGAACATACTAAACTCAACGTGTTTTTGGTATCAGTAAATATTTGTTTTATTTGCCATTTGTCTTAAGTTTTATACGCCTTTAAAGTGCCAGCTGTATTTTGAAGACATTATTACAGTTGTTTCAAATGAAATTTTGAATGCTACAAATTTGGAAAGAGATTATTTTCCTGTGAATAAACTGTTAAAAAGACAGTGCCCTCAGACTTATTTTTCTAAGGTCACTGCTCTGTGTGTGAGTGTGAATGTATGGGTATGCCCAGCCCCATTATGATTGGTGTGTCAAATATGTATCAAATATGTTGTCAAATATGGTATCAAGTTTTGGAACAAATGTAGGTGCTTAGTGGAGCAAACAGCTGAAAATTTTTGAACCCAGGTAGACTGAGTTGTACTGTGGGTGGAGATCTCACTCCAGGCTGAGTACAAGCAAAGCTGGGATCTGGGTTTTGTGGATAAGAGCCATATGATTGTGATTTGAATTTTTCTCATGGTTTTTTGAATCTTGCTTGTCTTATTGTGGACTTTCAGGGGAATGCTAAAAGAAAAGATGTTGAACTAAGAAGATGGTGTGTAACAAAAGACTTCAGAAAGTGAGAAGGGCTTTAGATAATGAGAGACACTGATTGCGATTCTTTGTTCATAATCTTTTTGTGCAGTAAAAATGAGATGCTGGGAGGGCTTAAGGGAATCTAAGGGAGGTTTAGGTAACAATTACCTGATGCAGTAGGTATTCAGTGCATTCTTTTTCGTATGGACAATTTAGGAGTTTGCCTAGCTTGGAGGAAAACTGTGGTCTCTGAGGTAAGATTGGGGAAGCCCCATCAGGAGAGCCGGGCATGTTATGAGCATCTCTCACCTGGGCTGCCAGTTCTGACTTTTTAGGTGAGCACAAATCCTTACCAGCATCTGCAACAGATCCCTTGGCTTCCTTCATGCTGCCCCTCTGCCTTTTTAAGCTTGGACTTGTGCTGAGCAGGCACCTGTCCTCACAGGCTGCTGAGGGAGCCCCTCGCTCCAGGACAATGCATTCCCCTGGGGGCTTAGGACATGTTTTGCTGGGAACTAAAGAAAAGGGTATCTCTCTTTTTTGTTTGTTTTCTCCCCCGCTGTGTTCAACTGTCAGTGATTTCAGAGAGTCATTGTGGTCTGGTACATGAATTCAGCAGATTCAATGTTCCTTTTGTCAGTTCTGAATGAAGACACAATTGGTTTTTGGTTTTATTTTTAAAGATATTTAATAAGATATTTTTTTTTTCAAATCAGTACAAAAATTTTAAATACAAAATTATTTGCTTTTGACATATCTCATATATTCTGGGAACATACTGAAGTCACCAGTGTCTGGTAAACTGTCCGTCCATTCCTGCCACCGTTCCATGAAATTTCTGAGATAAAGCACCACATTATATCACTGGAGTCCTTAGTCAATGTTAGACTGCATTAAACTCTGCATTTAAATAATGGTAATGCCAGTTAAATCCAATCTGAGTTCTGCATGAAAAATCTAGTTCATTTTTGACTCAAAAGCGGTAGCGGTAGCTAAAGACATGGAAGAAGTGATGAGTATTGAACTCAGCTAGCGCAGCAGTGCGTCGTGTGCAGCACTGTACAGGGAACCACAGCAAAGTACACTGCCCTTTGGAAACGGAACACTGTTGAGGTGAGAGTAGCACCATTGATGAGCAGACAGAGACTTCTTGCAGAGAAGTCGCTATCCTCAAGTACAGGAAAGGTTGAGGCCTGCAGGTTCTCCTTGACAACTGGTAACGTATAAATAAGGATTGGAAATCAGCTTTTAGATAGAATGAAGTTCTCGGATAAATTTGCGTGATCAGCATTGCTGGTAAACTTATCGGTTGATCTCAAGCAACAAATTAGTTAATTAGCAAACAGAGCTACTTCTGCTTTGCCTAGTCATTGAAGAGCAAACTGATTTAACTTTTGCTGAGTGGCAGAATAGGTGGTTCTTCTGACGAGCCAAAGGGGTTCTTAGTGTAAGCACAGACATCCAAGCAAATTTGTGCCACCCTGTGTAAGCCAAAATGTCTCAATGACATGGCACAAAGTAAACGGGGAACCCTTCATTTTTGTCTCTGATTTACCTCATCTTTTTCAGCTGTGCAAATAGAGATGGAGACATTTTGAGTGCTGTGGCCTTTGGAGGTGAAACCAGTGCCTGCTGGAGTCAGTGGCAGCATGGTGAGTCCAATGACTGCTGGAGGAGACTCAGGGGTATTGATTAGTTACACCATCAATACTCCTTTTCCATCATAAGTCATTCAGGGAAAAAACCACCTGCAGGAATATTTTGTATGGGGGAAGGGAAATGAAGTTCTCCAGCTATGAGAACCTTTGCTTGTCAGGCAGACCTGCTGTCAAAAAAACCCAAGAAACCCCCCCACTCAGACAAATAAGCCACTCAAATATTTTAATATAATTAGAGACTGACCTACTCTGGTTTATAGTCACTGTTTTTCATCTCATAACTATGATCAATGCAGCAGGAGTGACGTAGGCTAATTTGAACTTTAGTATTGAATTATTGTGAATGAAATTAAGTAAGCATGGCATTGCAGAAATATATAACGTACAGCTAATATGTCCACCTTGGGTGCAAAACAACTGCTTATGAACCTGATATGCATCTTTAGATATGTTCACCACACCTTTTTGTTTTTATAACTAGTTGTGCATAATGTTAAACTTTGTATTTATTTTTTTTTGTACAAGATGGTCCAAAATGGTCATAAAATGCAGCTTTTGTGGTATAAAAGTTGAAGCAGAGGAAAAAGGTTTTGATTTCTTGTGTGGGTGTTGTGTGTGTCTGGTTTTTTTTGTTTTACATGGGATACAATAAATATCCTGAAAAAGATGAATGAACGTACTGCCCGGCATAGAGTCCCGCTGCCTGCTCGGATGGCATTTGAACGTAAACCTTGTCTCCAGGCATCAGCTGGACCACGGCACTGCCTGAAGCCTGGTCCAGGAAGCCCTTCTTGTACTCATCGTAGGTGTACATCAGCGGCTCGTTGTTCTTGAACAGAGCCACCCACACGTTGGCGCCTTTACAGTGGACGTGGTAGGCGAAGTAGTAGACGCCGGGGATCTCGCAGGTGAAGATCCCTGTCTGGGGGTTGTAGTTCTGCCGGCCGTTGTAGAGGAGCTTGTCGAACTTCACGGGCACCCCAACCCGGGGGAAGGGGGTGAGCAGCTCTGCTGTGAACGCAGGCATCTCGTAGACAATGCCGCCAGCCTTGCCTTTCTTGCCCTTGTAGCCGTAGGGGGGCTTGACGCCATCTATCCCTGGCCCCACCTCAGGCAGGTACTGTCCCACAGCTGGTGGAGTGGGTGGGATGATGACCGGGGGACCCGGGGGTCCGGGGGGGCCTGGTGGCCCCTGGAGCCCTGGCTGGCCAGGAGGACCGAGTGCCCCAGGCTTCCCTGGGGGTCCCTGCAACCCTGCAGCCCCAGGTTTGCCTACACCAGGGAAACCAGGGGGTCCAGGCATGCCTGGCTCCCCCTTCGCCCCTGGCAGCCCTGGGGGGCCGATGGGGCCACTGGGTCCTGCAATGCCGGGGATGCCCGAGGGGCCCTGAAGCCCCTGGGCACCGGGGAGCCCCGGCTCACCCTTTGGCCCCACGAGTCCTGGGACACCCGGCAGCCCTGGCAGGCCTTTGTGTCCTGCTTCCCCCTTGGGCCCTGTGGGGCCCGGCAACCCCCGCAGCCCAGGACCCCCCACTTCCCCAGGAAAGCCTGGCTTTCCTGGAAAACCCTGCAGGCCGGGTTCTCCCTTGGGGCCGACCGGTCCTGGTGGCCCCACGGGTCCACCCTCTCCTTTGGGTCCTGGGAAACCAGCGGCCCCTGGGGGTCCCATGATGCCCGGCAGTCCCGGCTGGCCTGGCTCCCCCGGTGGCCCCCCCATGCCAGGTGGTCCCGCGTGCCCCTTCTCCCCCTTCGGCCCCAGGGGGCCCGGCAGACCACCCACACCTCGCTCACCTTTGGGCCCCGGGAAGCCTGGCTTCCCAACCCCAGGGGGGCCTGGGGGCCCTGGTAGACCTGGCAATCCCTGCTCTCCTTTGCCTCCTGGGAAGCCTGGCTGGCCAGGCATGCCATCCTGGCCTGGTTTGCCAATGCCAGGCGGGCCAGGAGGGCCTTGGATCCCAGGGGCCCCTGGAGGCCCCTGGAGCCCTAACTCTCCTGGGGGTCCAGGTTTGCCCAGGGGTCCCTGTGGTCCAGGGAAGCCAACCATGCCTGGTTTGCCAACCCCTGGCAGCCCCACGGGGCCAGGGGGACCAGGCAGCCCGGGTGGACCCTTCAGACCTGGCAAACCTGGGATCCCAATGCCCTTCTCCCCTTTTGGCCCTGGGATCCCAGGGATTCCTGGTGGCCCCTTCATCCCAGGCTCACCCTTTGGCCCTGGCTGTCCCTGCAGACCTGGAGGACCTGCTTTCCCTATGCCGGGAAGCCCGTGAGGTCCTGGTGGTCCTTGTGGTCCAGGTATTCCCATGGGCCCGATCTCCCCCTTTGGCCCCATCTCCCCTCTTGGCCCCGGGGGCCCCATGACCCCTGGTTTTCCTGGCATCCCTGGCAAACCCGGTTTTCCAATTCCTGGGTATCCTTGTGGGCCTGGTTTTCCTTTGGCTCCTGGTACTCCATGACCTGGTAATCCAGGTGGCCCTGGTGGCCCTCTTGGTCCTGGCTCACCGGGGGGGCCTTGCTCACCCCTCAGGCTGCGTATGGGCATTTCTGGGTTGGGAAGAAAAGAAGAAGAAAGGGGAGGGAGAGAGACAAAAGGTGATTGTAATTGCATCCTTCAAAAAACATAAAGGCAGTTTTGAATGGAATGTGCTTGTTATGATTCCTCGTGGGTTTGCGGTAGGCAGAGCCAGCTGGCGAGTTACAGGTTGGTCCTTGGAAAGAGGAGGATGTTCCTGCTGTTTTGCGTACCCCAAACTTCCATGCATGTGTCTGTTTCCATAAAATAATTACTGTGCATCATCTGTAAAAGCCATTTGTGCTTTACTAGTGTTCTCCACCGATACAGTTTTAAACAGCGAAATCTGCATGTTGTCCCATATTGCTGTAGGTTAATCTACCCTTAAGAGTTTACGCAAGACACAGAAGCTGCTCCGTGCTTTTGTGCTGTAGGAGGAGTCTTGGCATAAAAGTACTTTTGCTGGAGGGGTTTACATGAGCAAGATCGGTTAAAAAAGATTCTGTCAGTAAGTTTTGTATGTAGGTATATCTGTATTTTCACCAAGACTTTGGTTCCCATAAAAGTATTACTGGAAACCAACCTACGTCCTTAACCAGCATTGCTGTTTTGGCATAGCCATGTCTAGTTACATCTCTTTTAAACATTTTGCAAAATCTTTTTGTTGTCCAAACCCACATTTTTGTGTATGTGACCACTTAGCATTGAAGGTCAGGGAGGGAGTTTCTGTGTGTGCGTGGTTGTGCTGGGGTCAGTTGCTTTTCAAGCTGCAGGCTTTTTGTGTTAAGTGGAAAGTCTCTCCAGCTCTAAAATGGATAAAGAAGTGAGACGCTTGGGGGAAGGCAAGAGATGAGGTTTCAGGACAAGAGAATTAACTGTTCTTTAGGAGGCAGAAACCTTCCCTCTCTGCACATTGTGTTTTATGCACATAGAAAATCTTTGCTCATGAGTTGGGTTGGTTTTACTACAGCCAGTGGTGTTTGTTCAGACAGTCCAAAAATAGGCCCTGAAATCTCCCATTTCCCTCTGAAGCCAGTGGAGGTTGTGGTTAGGTGAAGCCTCAGTAAGATAAAAGAGTTAACCAGCTTGTCTGAAGTCACTCTGGCTGTCCTCACAAGGATTTTATGACACTGGGTGTTCCTGGTCACCCTTTGTATTTGGACTTTCTTTCTTGTTTTGTTAAATCTCTTAATATTGTCCAAATTTTCTTTACTGAATATGGAAAGTGCTTGTACGTGCAGACTTGTACAGTACACCTCTGTACTTTCAGTTGTCTGTTACACCCATAAATAAACCATAGAAAGAGGACTCCAGAGTCGGAAGAGCAATTGTATGTTTTTATCTGCAAACCTCTAAATCACAGAGTCTGGGCAAATTCAGACAAAACTGTGATGTTTGTGTAAATTCAAATCTTGGGGCTGTTAGCTCTTATGTCTGGTTGGTGCAGTGAGACTGGGAGCACATCCAGGCAGGACCCTGGGTCATCTACCTGGGTCATCACTTGAAGTTCCATCAGAGGGACTTCTGCAGGCAGGTGTGGTTACAAAGGTTTCTCCTAACCTCGACCAAGCACCCAAGGAAACCTGGGGCCAGCCCAGGGTGCTGGAGGCTCATCACAGGTAGGGCTGCTTAGAGGCTGTGCTGCAGTCCAGAGGATGACTGTGGCCTTGTGCTGGTGACCCTGAGCTGCCCCACAGCCTGTTTTGTCCACCTCTGGCCAGATACCAACCTAGCCAGTCCTTTGGGCACAGAGGTGCTGTGCCCAGCCTGCAGCAACCTGCTCCAATGTTCAGCCCCCCACAGGCAAACTGTGCTCTGGTGCACTGGTTGGGATCGTGCAGGGGTGGGGAGGGACATGCCCAACCTACCTTTCTCTTTCTTGGGAGCCATATCCTTGCCAAGCAGGGGCCTCTGTGGGATCTCCTTCATGTACTGAGGCAGATGGGGGTACTCTTTCCCGTACTGCATGTGGGGCATCTCCTTGCCCATGTGCTGCATTGGGATGCCTTCTTTGCCCAGTGGCATGTGAGGTACTTGTTGTCCGAGAGGTTGGTACTGGGGCACCTGAGGTGGCAGCTGCTTGATCCCATAGTAGGCACCTCCTTGAGCAGACCTCACCAGCTCCAGGTAAACGGTGACAGCCACTGCCAGCAGCTGCACAGGGAAGAGCAGCGCGGCCATCACCTGCAAAAAACCACCACAAACCCCGCAGTTGTAGAGGACTTTCATGTTGTGTGTTTCCCATTAGGGGAACCTGGTCTCATTTTCTGCAGCAAACTGGACCTAAACCTCTGCAAACTGACTCTGGTTTGTGCACTGCCCTGAAGGACATCGAGCAGCAGGCTTGTATCTGGTTTATTGGAGGCTCTTACTCAAACTACTAATACTGCAAATGTCCTTGTATGTATTTAGTTTTATGCTACCCCAGGGGTGCCCTCTGCAGTTTCTTCACACAGGGACCTGCTCCCAGTTTGCTGCTTTCTCACTTGTGTCAGTGCCACAGCACAGGTTGGGTGAGCTCTGGCACAGGGGAAGAGCAGGCAGGGGATGTGGGGATCTCATAAACACTTTCTGCCCAAGGATGCTAAATTGTCAGTGCCCCTTCTGCTCTCCACAGCAACGAAAGCTCAGTTTCTGCAGCTCTGTGCTTATGGCCCATGACTGCGGGGTCTGTTTCTATTGCAGCTCTCTTGCAGTCTTACCAGCTCTCCTCTTAAACTGGGCTGGGATCCTCTCAGCCTCCACCCAAAAGTGGGCCATCTAAGGGCTGCCTGGGTCATGACTGCTCCAGGTAGGATCAGCCAACCCAAGACTTTGTCTGGGAATGTTCAAATATTTCCTGAAGGTCTTCTACCCTTTTCTAAAGATGGAAGTTCTTGTCCCATCTGTTGGCTTTCCTATCTGCAGTAAGGGCATTTACCAGCAGGTGAACAGCAAAACAGGAACCAGGAACTCCCTAGAGGAATGCAAACTGTGGAGAGCCTGTGGTAAAAAGAGACTCCATGTGTTAGAGTATTTTGTCCCACAACCAAATCCTGCTGTTGTTGGCAATTGTCAGGCCAGGCTGTCCCCCTGTCCCTGCTTTTCCACCATGCAAAGATGCCTTGCACCCAGCCTGGGCACCTGGAAAAGCCCCCATGCTTTTCCAAGTCATTCATGCTGCAGAGCTTTGCCAGACTGCCCATTGGGACTCACTCCTAGCAGCTGCTGTGCCCCAGTGTGATGAGGGTGTGTATAATCATTACTGAAGGTGTAAGAGGAGGCTAAATCAAAATTATGTGGTTGGAACCACAACCAGAAGGTTGTTATTTTCAATAATAATTTTATATAGACAAATGAACTACAGGAAAGATGGCATTGTGTGTTAACAGCAAAACAAACCATTTAAGAAAATGAAATATTAGTGAGTAAACACTAGGTGGAGCATATGTTGCACAGCTGAGTTTCTACAGTCACTTTCTCTCCCAGGAATTCAAAGTCTTGGATATAACCAGCTGCCATGTGGCAAAGAAAACCAGAGCCAAGAGGTACAGGAGTTTGTAAGTGTAGCTAAAGCCCAAGCACAGTCGCTCATCCTAGTTCAGCACAGCATTTCAGCAAATGCTTCTTCTCCAGCAAGTTTAATGTGGCTTTTAGCCCACGGCTGGCTGTGCTGCTGTGAGCTAAAGGATTAGGGCCTTAGGACGTGGTATTTCTGCTTAAAACTTAATGTCACTAGACTTTGAGGACAGGCTGTGTGTGATCAGTTACCGTGGCTTGGCTGGGACATGGTAACTTATTAACCCACTGCGCCTTCATCTGGGCGCATAAACACTACACAATCTTTTTCTTCCTTTTTTTGGGCGGGGAGATGTCCCCATTCTGGTCTCTGTTGGCCTTCCTGCCCTGTTCTGGACCATAATGAGTAACTTGCAGGAGCTTTACCTCTCTGTAGTGTGACACCTGCCTCAGTTTTCAGGGAAATCCCAGCTACTGGAAAATTTGCACCATTCTGTGCATCTCTCCCAGAAGAAATACATTGCCCATATGAAGACAGAAATGCAGCAAAACCTTTAAAAAGATTAGAAGATACTAGATGATTTAGGACTGTTGTTGAAACCTACAAGTATGAAAGCCAGGGTGGATTTTGAAGAATGAGGTTATTAAATTAGCTTCTTGGCTACTTTGTTGTTCTGGTGGCCAGTTTTGGGGGTTTATTTTTTTAAAAAGATAACTTCAGTGGAATAAGTAGAGGGGGAAATAGGTAAAATTCCTTTGGATGAGATTTTCTCCTTGTTTTTATTACAAAACATGGGCTTTGTGTGCGAGTGGGAGGTATTTGAAATAACTGAAAAAAATTTCCTTCGGGGAGACACCAGCCTGCCTGCAGCTCAGGGTGAACTCAACCTCCTGCTGCTTGTGCTGGGCTCCCTTGGCCCTGCCAAGTGTCACGCAATGCACCTGCAGTGTAACACGAGATGTTTTCCTGGGCCCACGTGGAAATTTTAAGGGAGATGAGGCAAGACTTCTAGAGATAGGAAGGCTCCAGAGAAGGTGATCTCACTACATCTGTGTTTCCTGTCATGTTTTTTGACTCATCGTAACCCAACCAGTGTGGCCTGGAAATGACAGATTGCTTCTCTTCTATTGATTTTGGCCGGGGCTGGTGCCTATGACTTGCTGAAGTGAAAGGTGGGGGCTTATTTACTGAACAACCTTGTGCTAGATGGGACTTGGCTGACATCTTTGTGGGAGGAGGTCAGAGCCTCCCCAGTAGCCTCGTGAGCTGTCTGGGTCTTGGGATCTGCTGCAGGTACTGGAGAAGCAGCCTGTGTTTGGTGCCGGCTGTACAGCTCGTCTCTCCCCCCTCTCCCAAAGGAAGGAGGGATCAGACAAAACTAGTCTTGATGAGAAATGTGGTAGAGTTGTGTGTGCTGCTGCTGGATTATTCCTATAAGATACCATCACTATAAGGCAAGCCTGCCTGGCAGTGTGAGGGATGCCGGGGATAGTCTTCCGTGTTGCCTGTCATTGCCTGTCTCATCCAACTCAGCTCCTCTAAAAAGTTATTTATGTACTGAGAGAAGTTGAAGGTCTTATTTTTTTCTGCCTTGCAGTTGGTTTCTGAATGCCTGGATGCACAGCTCTTGTTTGAAGACCTCACTAGGAAACCACCAGCATCTTTAAATGCCTAAAAGCTAGTGAAAATCTTGGTTTTCAATAGAAGCCTATAGATTTTAAATCTTCGACAGGTCCTTCAGAGTTTATGAATAGCAAAAGGAGAGTTTTCCCAGGAAAATAGCAGAGTGAGGAGGAGAAAAATCTGTGTTGAAGATGCAACCAAAGTGTAAGATTTCCCACACCTTTCTCCCAAATCCCAGCAATTTAGGGATCATCTCCAAACACGTTCATGTAAAGCAATTTGACATGCTTTCAAAGGTCTATCTATTAGTGGAGTGATAATTTGGCTTTGGATTGGGATTTTCCTGGGTTTCTGCCAAAAAGTAATAGGAATGTTCTGTGTATTTGTGCACCTTTAGAGAAGCCAAAGGCTTGGAGAAAGGGAAATTTTACCTTACCTGTTTTAATGTCTGAAGGAAGATGGAAGAGAAGCAACTATCCCTTCACACTATGTGACATGTCATTTTGCACCAGTCATTCAAATTAAGCCACAATAAACATTTTGCTTTACCTAGGGTGAAACAGGCCACTTGAGGGTGAGGGAATATTATTCTGAACCACAGTGTTCAGCTGCTAGTGTGTGAGTGCATGTGGTTGGCTCTGTGGGTGAGAGTCCCTGAAAAAACACATTTTTATGGGCAAAGCTCAAGTGAAAACATTTCTCAATAATCTCTTTGGTAAAGCTGTTCTCTTGAGAAAATGAGAAAGGACCTTCCTCTAGCTATTTGAGTTTTTCAGTAGAAACTGAAGACAAAACAAAATGTACCAGCAGTCATAATTCTTAAATTCTTAAATTGGTGTGAAGAAATAATGGCTGGTTTAGCCTAATTATGTAAAGAATGTATGGAAAGAGTAATGATCATCCACTTGGGACTTGAAATCATAGGTGGTCTTGCAAAGGGTGGAAGCCAGATCTTGATTTATTGGTTCTTACAGGAAAGTCATCACTCTGCAACAAATGTTGGGTTTAGATGAAGCCCATGTCTCAGAACCTCTAAGAGACTCAGCCAGAGACTACTCCTAGTGGGCTTAATTTACCACACCTTGCTTTTTGCTGTGTTTCCCAAATAGGCATAAGGCGTGAGTAGATCTCAGTGATCTGAAGTCTTTTTCCCTGGGGTCCCTTCCATAGGGGCTCCCTGAAACTGCAGGACCAGATCCCCACTGCAAGGGGGATGGTCTTGCTAGTGCTCAGGTTTCCACATGGAAAATCACTTCTGCAAAATAAAACCGCTAGGGACTCCAGAGATTTTGTTACCAGAAGAGTGCCACTAAAAAAATTTGATGATAAAAAGCTAAATTCTGTAGGATGTTTTTTTAAATCAAGGTCAAAAGTGGTTAGGAACACGGCTGATTTTGGGGTGACCTTGATGTATAGAGATATGCAGGAACAGCATAACTCAATGGAAATGGCAAATAATATGTCACCACATGTAAGGAGCAGCAGCACCACTGCATTGCAGAGAGCTGGTGGGTCAGAAGCACAGTCACTCTCTGTGGGGATTTCCCTGGCTGGCCCCCACTCCATATGCAGAGGTACATGGCAGCTCATGGGAAGTCAAAGAAGGGCTCAGAAGAGAGAGCTGAGTATGGATCTGTGGAATCACTGGGTTATACTTGCAAGCGTGTGCACACCCCCACTCCATACATACTTTTGTTAAGGTTTCCACCACATGAAAAACATTGAATTAAGCACTGGGCATTTAAATTGGGGGTTTTGTCAGCATTTGTTGACTAATTCTATTAGCCAGCTAATTTTCTTGGAAGAATTTTTAGCACAAAATTAGAAGAGTAGCTATCAATGCCTTAGTTCCTGTAGTGGACTAAGCTATTCCTATCCAGTGAATAGCTGTGGTGCCTTCAAATGAGGGGTGTGAAAAGTCAGGCAAATGTTGGTTGCTGTTCTCAGCACCAGTGCCGTGTGATGTGTGGGTGACTTGAGCAGTGAACTTCCCACCACAGTTATCAAAGATACTATTTCAAAACGTCATTACAGCTAAAATTCACCTCTGGATCATTAACCTTGGAGAACTAACCTGTCAATCAGTGAGTACATTCTGAAGGTAGCTCCCTGTACTGTACGGAGATTGAATTTTAGCAGTAACTTGTGTTTTCAGGGGCAGGAAAAAACTAAACCTTCTGCTTGCCAAATAATTTTGTATCTGCTCAAGAGCTTTGAGTGCCATTTAACGCACACATTACCACTAGAAAATAAAGCATTCTTCTGTCTTTCTCATGCCAAATGAGGTTTTATGTTATTTTATGTTTTCAAATTTGCCAACAAACTAGTTAAATACAATGTAGGGGATTTCTTTTTACAAGTTCAGTTATATTCCACATGAAAGCAGGGAGTGAGGGCAACCAAATATAACTTGACAGGGATTTCCTTTGAAAGCTAACCAGTTCTGTAACACAAATTAAGACTAGCTACACTGACCTAATCTTATTTTTAGAAGTGAAGAGCACGAGGACAGTAAAGGAGAGCAGAGCGCCTGTTGCTCAGTGCCTGACTTTGGCCTAGGCAGGTTTGGGATTCCACGTAATTTTGCTTTTAATGGTGCCTACAACTTCATTGAAAGCTATACTTTCTCAAGTAGGTGAAGAGTTTACCTTGGTAAAGGATCTATCTATAAAGGCCTGTGCATTCAGTAGGGAGGAAAGTAAATGTAATCCTCCTCCTTGTGAAACTATCCCACAGAGATCAGGTTTATTTTTTTCCCTTCCTCCTTTTCACTGTCCCTTCCAAGGAAACAAAGTAGTCTAGAGTGTCTGTGTTCAGTTTAGATTACCAAGAAATAGCTATTGTTCAGTATGTTAAAAATAAATTAAATCATATTTTGCTCAAGGTTAACAACTGTGTCTGATTATCATGTGGTATTTACTAAATCTGAGGCAGTCATAACAAGTATTGTCATAATAAACATTTTAAAATGCATGCATGCATAAACCTGCTGCTAATGGGGAATATTCAACATGTGGCAGATGCTTGTTTCTAGGTTGCTTTTTTTTAAATTCAAAATGGTACCTACAGTTTCTTTCTTAGGGAAGTGTGAAAACATCTAAATAAATGTCTTCATCTTAAAAAATTGATGATCAACTATATTTGGCTTTCTTTGATGAGCTATCTTTGGCTTCAGTGATAAGTATATGGACTTCTATTGCAATTCCTGGGGCGGTCTGTTATCTATTTGTAAATACATTTCCAAAGATAAAGCAATTGCCTCTGTTCCAGTCTTTCTGCAAATACATTCATGCATGTGCTCAGTCTGGATGTTCACCCAACTCTCTGTGGGCACCCTTCGACTTCCCGTGTTTCTTGCCTCTAAACAGTGTATATCTGCATGTGGGCCTGTATCTGTGCAGGTATTTATGTGTGCATATCTAAGTGAAAACATATCCTGGGAGTGGAAGCAGCCACAATGAGAAGGAGACTTTAGCCTATGCAGACACATAATTACGTTGCCTTTAGTCTCCCTATGCCCAGTGTGCTGTGAGCCTACCTATGTGGGCCTGGGTAGGCATCTCCTTCTCTGCCTGCAAATCTGGGCATGATTAGATTGGCATCTCCACAACCCCTAACTCCCAGGCACAGGGCTCTGCTGACTCAACGCAAACATGAAGCTCGTGATTTACGATGATATTAAGATGCCTGGTGGTAGTAATTGATTTCCAGGGGAGTTCATCTCTTGCATGTTTTTGAGGATCTGGCCCAGATGCTGTTTGCTGGAAAATGCCTGAAAGCTACTTGGAGTCAGATGGCAGGGAGCCGTGACAAGGATCAGTAAGTTGGGCACCGCTGGCTGGGTGACCACAATCCCCAGGGATGCAGCTCTGGCATGGTGGCATGTGCTTGTTTGCACGAATCGGTGTCTGACCTCGAGGTGGGGATGAAGGACCAACATGGGGGAATGTTTGCAGAAAAGCATGCGACTTTAATTATGGGATTAGAATTAATTATAGGTAGGATTTAGCAAATACCTGCCTTTGAATATGTTTTCCTGTTTTCTGCCATACAGCATGCACTTGAATCCTCTGCCTAATGCTCTCTTCTGGGCAGTTTGCCTACAGTCTTGGTGGCAGGCAGATTGATGGAGGCACTTTAGTGACTGCCACCAGCTCCTGGTTCAGTGACCGGCTGCGTGAGGCACACAGACCTTGCCCCAATAACGTGGGACACACAAAGTGATCAAAGCCTAGAGCTGCCTCCCCACTTATCAGGACGTAACCACCCTCCTGGCACTGAGCCCAGGACTGGCCCCCAGTGCATCCGAGCACAGACTGGTTGTTCAACGTAGGAACTGGACTCAGGACTCCTTCTCTGAAGTGGTGGTGCTACCCAGTGCTGCAGAAGGAGCTTCCTGTGGGGCACAGGCACTGACACTGTCCAAGGAATTTGCCTTATCAGATGTAACAGGTTTGCTGTGTGCAGCCCACTGCAAGGAAAGGAGGCTGGCTTTCATAGAAGTGCGTTTGTAGGCAACCGTTTCCTAGGAGAGCTGTTGGTATGAGGATTCTTTTGGCAAGAACGCTTCGCATCTACTGGCAGTCCACTACCCCAGAATAAGTGCAAAGACAGACAACTGGTGATGCACTTCAGACTGAGGTGTGTGATCCAGTAGGCTGAATCTTGAGGTGTTGATAATGAACTATGGTGATTTCTGGTTGCAGAACAGTGTGAACAGGGATTGCAAGCTTTCTTTGGTGTGATGGTTTGGTCCAGGTCCTCTTCCTGGTAACCGGCTTGTTACCAGGGAAGTGACCATGCTCCCAGTATTCCATACGATTTTTACGTAACTCGGGGTATAAATAAGATAGAGCGAGAAGCCTTCCTCCCCTTTCTCGTCGCGGTGGATCCGAAGGAGCAGATTCTCTGCTGTCGGTTCTACTGTGTGGAGGAGTGAGGCCTGGTGCGGCCTTGTAGGCCTTGGGAGTCGGAGGTTGCCGGCGGATGTTGGCGCTATTTGGCTATCTCAAGGAAAGTAGTGAGATCTTTCTCAATATTTCTTTGTGGGTTTAGAGTGTGTATCTGTTTGGATTTCCCTCCGTTTGCCCCTTTTTACCCTTTCCCTTTCCCTTACCCTCTCCCTCTGGGGGTGGGTAGTCGCCCTTAACTGTGTATATATTGCATTAATTGTATATACTGTGATATATGTAAATATATATATATATTTGGATACACTTTGGTGTTTTTTCCCTTTTCTCCCTTCCCCTGGAGGGGTGGGGGGGGACACCCAGGTCTGTGGGTTGGACATTTGGCAGAGGGCCAAGTCCAAACCATCACACTTTGGAAACCTCCTTTCTCAGCTGTCACTCATCATTCTTGGCTTTACTCTGCCCTGGGACAGGTTGTGCTGGCTGCATGCAGGAGAACCCCCCCAAATTTTTATGGTACAACTGTTTGGGTGTTATTATGGTACAACAGTTTGCAAAGTGTATCACAGCATTTTGCTGTTTTAGTCCAAAGCAGTGCCTCTAGGCAGTGCTGCTATGAGTTAGACTCACTGGTGAAAGTGTAAATAAAGTTTCCATTTTGCTGCCTCTCAGTTCAGCCAGCTACAACTTTGAGAGCAGGCCACATGCTAGCAATGGGCTTTGAATGACAAGTAAATATTCTGCACAGTTCACTGTTAAACTTGTTAATCATTGAAATGCTCCATCTCATCAGATATATAGGGGCAGAAGTGAGGGAAGAAGATTATCTCTTTTTGTGACAATAAACTGAAGCACATCCTGAATCCTTGCCCAGATATGCACCAGTGGCAGAATCTTATTCTGAAGGTTTTCTATCAGTTTTACTGATCAGAGAACTCTTAGTTCCTTGTTTGATTAATCCCATTATTGTACTAAAAACAGAAAAATAAATTGTTCTCCTTGTGGAGATGCATTGAGTCCTAAAGAGGCACAAAATATCAACTCTGGCTATGTATATTTTATCCTAATACAGCATGGGTTAAGACTTTCTTACATGTGTCTGGGAAGACTGCTTAGAGAGGGAACTTTCTGTGAATTAATAGATCTCGATAGCTTTAGGAAAGCTTAGATGTGCATCTGTAAGACACAGCTAGGTGCTAGAGTGTGTATTTTTCGTAAACACTTCTCAAGAGATGACAATAGAAAGACAAATCCTGATTATAGAAGTGTTCTTGGTGATGACAATGATTGTTACAGATGTGTCAGGGAAGATAATCTGTCTTCTTATTAGTTTAAGTGTTACATAAAGCAATACAGCTGCCTGCAATACAGTCACCCTGTCATGCAGGGTGGACTTTTCAGGCTAAGGTATACTTAGTGCCAAACCTAAGGAGACAAGGGAAAGGTAGCCAGAAGCTGCTCGTGTGCTTCTCTTGATCCTGAGGCTGTAGCAAGTACTGTTTCAGTTGCTGGTGCCACTTGAGGTCTGACTTGCCCTGCATGGCCTGTGGGCCACCCTCAGTACCCTACTGTGGTGTGACATGCTACCACGCCATGGCCACTGTCACCATGTCTTCATTTTGGGGCTAAAAGGGCTGCACTGTGTCCGGGGTGGATAGAACCCAGCCACAGCTTTGGGAAAGGCAGGTGTCTGTCTCTGCTAACACTGAGGTCTGGCCAGTGTTCTGCCATGGGACATCTTGGGAGGCGAGGGCTCCTGGCAGCTATAGGGTGCCTGAGGCAGGCAAGAGGGATGGCTCTTTGGAAAGGGGTAAGTTTTAGCTTTTTATTATCAGTGATGAAGCAGAGACTTCTCTGAGGTTTAAAACTTTGTAGCTCTTTTTAGCACTGCATATATTCTGATTAAATTTAAGTGCTTTACAAATCTAAATGGGAGCTGTTAAACCATAACAAGGAATCAAGATAATGAAATCTCATTAAGAACAAGAGCCTAATTCTGAGTGCACAGGTTCTTTGGTTGAAGTCTTTGGTTATAAGAAAACTTTATTTCATGTGCCCCTGTGTAGTGATCACACTCCAGCCTTTGCAACCCTGTCTAGCATTTACTTTAACAGTCCTGGGAATTCCTGCACTATAAAGCAAGAAATTTGTGCCAGACTCTTGAAGTGCTTGGCCTGACCTTAATTTGAAATAATTTATTGTTCTCTGTGACTCCTGTTGCAATCCTGTGGCCTTACGTGTTGTCTTCTTGCCATAAAATTTGCTTGATTGCCTCTGTCTGAAACTGGCACGGCACAGCATTTCTGTTCCTTTTCTCACTTTGATGGTGTACAGAATGTGTTTTCTTGGCTCTTGCCCTCATGCTGTTTCATGACTTTTTTTTTTCTTTTTTCTTTCTTTTTTTAATAAAAGCAAAAGGCTTTGGAGGCTTTATTTTGGAGACGAATTGTTACAATTTACAATATTTCCGTTCACTGTGCTTTGATGAGCCTGTCAAGAGAAAGAAAGAGCAGCTTCTCTCTCCCTTATTTTTATTTGCTGTGCTCTAATTCTGCAGCTTCCCGGAACCTCAAAGTCCCAGTCCAAGGGAGATATGAAAACAATAACAAATGTCTGTAAAATATTTTTCTTGAAAAAACTTCCTCTCAGACAATTTTTATTGGAAGATTATTTGCCATTAAAAAAATTCCTGCCCTTTGCATACTTTTCCTACCTTTGCTCAAACAGTGGAAGAAATAATCTTGCCTTAGAAGGTTAAACACACTAAACTACTCCACCCAGACAGAAATCAAGAGCATGTTTTAAAATTATTAACCAACAGTTACTTTCCTATTTTATTATAAAATATTGCAGATATCATTGTATTTGTTAGGATGTGCTAATCATGACCTGACACCATTCCATTCACAGAAATCAAGCAGCTCTTACCTCATGATTATATTTCCTAAATGGGTGAATTATTTTTATGCTGCTTTTCTTGATGGTTAAAATTATTTCAAAACTGAGAATTTAATTTTTATAGAAGACCCTTTGTGCTCTGGATCATACCTATGGGCAGACATGAAGGTGGACGTTACTAGATGGTTGACAGTGGATATACCGAAGTACGTCACTTCATAATCTGAATTTGGGTTCAAATCATGACCAAAACCCAGTGAAAACTCAAGTGCACGCCTCTAACTGCCAGGGCTGAACTGCACACACACATCCCTGTGGCATGACATAACATGATGTTGATGTCTGCCCATAAAGACCTTCTGTCTCTTCCTCTGGTGGAGCAGGTGAGAAAATGGATCTCACTCCAGTGTGCTTCAGCAACATAAGCACTTGACTAATCCAGGGGCAAGGAGAAAAAGCTTGGAATCATTGTTACTTCTTAACAAGTGTAACATGTACAGGCCTACACAGACACCACTCTCTTCCCACTTTACAAGTGCAAGTGCAGAAACAAGGGTAGCATGACAGCCTGAGTTGTGAAGTACTCCCTGTAGTCTGATTCACTGAACACTTATAGCAAATGTTTGCTGCATCTCTCAAAAGCACATGGAAGAAAAAGGACACTTCTGAAACACATGAAAGACCCTCCCCATCCTGTTCACACACACTTATTCTGGATCCATGAAAATATATAGTCATTTAAACTCCCAAAATATCATGAGGGGGAATTAATTTCCTATATGCAATCTAATGTGCTATGGTTTAAAAGACTTAAAATTACCATATCTGTCACCTTGGAACAACCCAACCAAGGCCAAAGGAAAGCAAAGCCAAGCCCTGAAGAGCAAATACTATCAGTCACTCACTGAAGTCTCTCAACTCAACTCCAAGAGAAACAATCTGAAATGTTCAATGCAGCCATTTGGACCCATGATAGCTATGAGACTAGCAAATATTCAGGCTGTAAAGCTGGTCAGTGCTCAACTCCCGGGGCTAATGGTTACAAAATAGCCGCAGTGGGAGTCGGCACTTTTATTTCATCAGTGCTGCATCCAGGATGAGGGGCTGTGCCAGTGGTCATAGGCTGACAAACACGCTGCTACCCTGCTGCTCAAATGGATCCAAGGCAGCCTTCCTTCAGCTGCTGCAGCACTACGTGGCAGAGGTGGGGCTGAAGGGATATAGGATTGGAGCAGGGAATTAAAGCACTTCGATCCATAATTGAAATCCAAGCCCCTGATCAGATACTGATTAGCTCTTGCCCAATCTCATCACTGAAATGCTCCCCAAAGTAGTGGTCCCAGTGGTCCCAAACCTTTCTACATGCCAGGTGGGGACTTGAGGCTCTCTTTGCCTGCTGATGCCTCCCACGCTTTCAGACAAAGTCTCATGGGTTTTCCCTCCTCCCTGTGGCTTCTTGGGTCTTCTGTGACCTGTGCCAGCTCCTACCTGCCTCCTGGGAGCTGATACGTGTAGCCTGCTGGCTTGGGCATGCCTAGGGGATAGAAGATGAACTTAAATGCCTTTTGCTAAAGGAAGGAATTAGACCCCTCTTCCTCAGTGCAAGGAAGACTGTGCTTGAGCTGCTGATGGCTGCACTGAGTTTGACAGAAAAATTTGGCACCTGCTTACAAAAGAGGATTGTGAGCTATGAGCCGAGAGTGAAGGGACTTGAGCCTGAGTACTTCATTCACCAGAAGGCACTTAAACCCAGGAGAGAGCTAGGATTTAGGATGAACTGAAATCTTCAACTTTTCCTATTTGGCTGGCTTAGGCAGCTCCCCAAACAGTGGCTTTTGTGAATCCCCCTCTGAGGCACTTAACTCCACTTACACACATGCATGGAGTCCCGGCATCTAATTCAGGCATGTGGACTCCATTATGGAGCCAGATGCAAACTTCCCCTCATGGATTAGGATCTGAAAGGTTCTATATCCTGTATTGTCAGTCAACTAAGGCCTCCATTCCCTGCCCAGTCCTCCTTTTTTTTTCAAAATCGGGATTATTTTTAAGCAATTATGTATTTAAAGAAATTATTTTTGTATCTATGCAAAGCAGTAGTTAAGGCATGTGCTGGATATTCCCTGGATGATACAGTTAAGTCAACAATGACTAACTTCACAAAACCTGGTGTTTGAAAAAACAGTCTGCTTAAATGACATCATATCCTTCCCTGCAAACTTTGTCCACCAGGTCCTTACTGCTGAACATCAGAACAAAGGTTTATGGCTTCCTACAGGCCCTGGCTCAACCAAAGTCAAAAATAAATCCATTATGCTGATATTTCTCTAGCAAGGAAAAGGGTATCGTGTTTCTCCAAACAGCAGAGTGTCTGTCAGCAATGGTTACGATGATTTTGATTTCTATGTTTTGTTTGACTCTGGGATAGGGCACTTACTTTAATTCCAAGTTAATTTTGTCTTTCAGACATTAGTGGAAATCATGTATTTTTGATAGAAATACTTCTAATCTGCTTTGTGGAAGGCTTGTTTAACCATGCTAAGGAAAGAGATGTTCTTGAGTACATAATTATAGCCCAAGGGCTCAGAGTTTGAGAGGGCTTTTCTCTTAGGTCTGAGCAGTATTCCCTGAAAATTGTTGCAAAATCCTCAATAAGTTAAATAGTAAGGCTGATCAGATCCTGCAGGAATGAGCTCCTCAAAGGACTGTACTCCCAAGATCTACAAGGAAAGTCATCCAGGGGCTAATGTTTTCAAAAGATATGTTTGCAGCTTTGTGAGCTCCAGAAACCTTTGAGAGACACTTTGGCAAGTACCAGTACTGGACACAGGGTGCAGTTTTGGCTATATTTAGAGTAGGAGCACTTTACTGCTAAAGGCACTAGTAAATGGCAAGGCTCGAAGCAGCCATACCAGCCACTCTGAGCAATGTGCTGGGTGTGAGCACGTGCACACAAATGAAATAATCAATAAAATAAAGAAATCAAAAGCTCCCAGGTCAGCTTTGCTGGTATTTCTGCATCTGTATGAGTAGCTTGTGGTGGCATAATTGTTTCATGCTGCTCACTGAGGGGACCCCAGAGTGTGGCAGCTTCATGGCAGGCAGAGGAAGAAGCACCTGGAGGAGAGCTGGATTCAGAATGGAGGAGAATGTGTGAAGGAATTAACTGAGATACCAGAGATTTAACAGTGCTCTGCTTGGAACTGAGGGGTAATCCAATTTTTTCCATCATCACCAATTTAAACTTTAATAATAAATCAGCACTGATTGTACTGGACAAAAATCTAAGAGCTTTTATAATCTGTGGGCTTGTATGGCATCCACATTTGCTCTTTCATTAGATACTGTTTTCATTACAGGGTTTTGAAAGTAACATGCAGAGAGGGGAAGCAAGGCAAATTTAGGGAGAGTTTTCATCTCTTCTTTGAAGGCATAGTGGGCAAAAAGTACAGACTGCTGTCACATGACAATGTGACATTGCCTTTAAATATTTCAAATAGTATCTATAGAAATAGATTGTCACCCTCCTCTTTTCATTTTCAACCTAAAAGGCAGCACCAGTAATGAAAATCACTGAGAAACTGCAAAAAAACCCCAACTTGGTGTCTTTCATCTTTTTTGGCTGTTGTGTTTCTTTTGCCTATTCAGGCACTAGACTGGATTATCTGCTAATGTGTATACAAATCTCATTAATCACCTTTGAGAACTGCTGTTAATTCTACACATGCCTCTCCCTCTTCCTGAATTCCTTCTTACTTTATCTCTCTTCTCTTTATTACTAATACCTATACCTTGTTTTATCCTTTCTTCTACCTTCTACTTATATTTATTCCCCAGATAATGCCGTCTCTTAACCATGGTCTATTGAAAATTATTTATTTCTTTTTTTGGTAAGGATTTCATGCCATTATGTCTTTGGTTTGGAATGAAGTCCTCATCTTGATTAAATGTGATGGCTGAAATGAGGACTAAGCCATGACAAGTCATCCAGAGGAAGGAGAGAGGTTTGTGTTTTCCTTCACTTGCAGTCATCAGTATATTATGACCATGAAACACTGCTGTGGCATTCATAACCTAGTGATAACTGTTATGGAAGAGAAGACAAACCTACTTATTTTTCATTTGGAAATGCAAAATTATTAACGCAATATTGTTGAAGAATTTCCTGGCTAGTTTTCCCTTGACTGCCTCAGGCTAAAAATGATTGCTGAAGTTTAATATTTTATGAAACCTCCCGACTATGAAGGTCTAGTAATTCTCCTTGGGAGGATCTGTGACACAGATAAAATGCAGAAACCTGAACAGACATGATGGAAAACTACATACAGTAGAGACTGTAACTTTGAGAAACTTGTGTCCCCCCTGTTCCTGTGCATCAATTATACTGGAGAATATCTGTTTTTTAAAGTAAAAAAAAGAGAAGTGTATTTCCTAGAGTTCCATCATATGGGCCTCCACAATTATAAAGAAAAACCTTACATGATCTGGAACAGATTTTTCTCTAGTAATTCAATTAATTGCTTCCATGTGACAATTAGCAACATTAGAAGCTTGTGAAATTCAACAGTCAGGGAACTGGTCACTTCTGCAGACAGGTAATTTGACATACATAGATAACCCCATTTATTTTGATGAGAACTGTAACCTGTATAAAATTTGCTAGTTGTTAAATATTTTAAAATGGATCTCAACCTGTATATACCCAGAGAGTTATCCATGCAATAGACTGCAGCCCGTTTTTCTTAATCAAGCACAACTACAATGAGAATTTTGTTCAATTAAGAACAGAATAATTTGGCTGTTTTTTGTTCAGTTCTTGGCAGTAGGAAAAAAATGGTCTTTCCAACACTAAGTGCCAGTGCAAAATATTTTGGCAAGGAACAAATGTCAGTTTAGATCTATGAAATTACCATTTTCAGGCAGTAAAATTAGAATCACTCTGGTTTGTATTAGCTTAAAAATGCCCAAACCCTGGCCAGCTATTGTGTAGCTAAGTAAACAGGTATCCACTACTGCCCCGAATTCTATTCTCAATTATAGTAGCATTTTGACTGCAGGGGAAGTAATTCGTATTTTTAAGCAGAATAACCAATATCACTGAGTCCTAACTTTTCCATGTGCTTAATTTATTGATATTGATATTCTGTTGTAGAAACTATCACAGTGGTTAAATGTATCCTGTTTGGAGTGGACAACACTGATTGGTTTTGAGTCCATTTTACTGCTTCTTATCTTGCCAATGATGACATTTAATGGGATGTCCCAGATGAACAGCTTCACTTGTCTAGCCCCTCCGAGCTAAAAGGAAATTTTCCAAAGATGGAAGAGTTGGAAGATAAGTGGGAGTGTTGCTTTCCTTTAATTATTTTCTTTTAAGGAAATGTTTTTCTTATCATTCTTTTCATCTATTCAAAACTATCCCAGAGTCTTCCTGGAAACTGGGCTGGAAATGTCATGAGAACAGACATTATTTCATATATCTGATATTTTTTTTTTTCAACTGGCGACAAAGATCCCATTTAATTAAATGAAAGCAGACTTTGGATGTCTCTGTTGATGTACAGACCTACAGGCAGTAGAAGAATGAGGGAAGAACCTGTAACATAAACCTATCTATTACATTAAAAATACATATTTATGTTCAGACTTGACTATTGTTTTACAAGGAACTCCCAAGAAAACATGCATGTGGATCCCATTTCCTGCAGAAGTTTGCTTTTAACGCTCATGAAATCAACATATCATACTTCAAAGATTTTTTTAGTTTAGCTGGAAATAGGGCTGTAAATGTTCTACTCATATCCTTCACCGTGGCTTAGCTGATGCTACCAGCCAACCCACTTCACACCTGTGGAAAAGGCTACTCCTTGTTGGCCTGCTAGGGAGCTCTGCGGGCCAAGTGTCAGCTCTGCAGTCAGGTCTATAAATCTTCTAGATTGTTTGTGTGCTGGAGCTTCACTTGCCATTGTGATGTAGAAATAATTGAATTGCAAAATTCCACCAGTTACACATGAAGCTCATTGAGTTTTATTCTCTAGCAAAAGCATTATTTTGTAAAGGGGGGGGGGAGTATAAATGTAAGCAGATACATATGTTTTTAGTACTTAAACCCATTTAATTACAGTTTTGCCAAATAAGATGACATGGACAAGTTAGATGTTAGCCTTTTTTGTGATTAAACCAAAGTGATCACGCATATTGTGTGCTGGCTACACACACTACTGTGTTTGATCTTTGTCCAACCACAGCAAATTAGTGCAAAAAAAAAAAGCGTAGGAGGACCCAGGCCTTCCAAATGTATTAAACTCATTAGTAAGATGCTTTAAACTTACTCATGGTTCAGCCCTGTTCACTCTTGGTGATGATAGCTCACTGACTAAAAGTAATGATCCTAAATTGAATTGTTTTGTAAAGAAAGGCAGTGGTGCCTCTGTAATTATGATATAGATGATTCTCAAAAAAAGCCTCCAGTTTGAAGGTTACCACATTTTAAAATGCATTTCTATAGCCTTGCTCAGCTGTGGGCTGCCAAAGGATGTGCATAATAAATGAGCTGAGGTGTCAGTGTCCAGAAAAACCAGTGGTTTTTTCTGCAGATAGAGCACAATGGGTTTTTTCTCCAGATAGAACACAGGCTCTCACGGTTGCTGTCTCTGAATGTGGGGGTGATGCTCTCAATGGGGAAACAGGCACATGCTAAATGTTTACTGTTCTCTTAAGATATTCTTTCTTTCCTACAGTACTGGAGGGGAGTGGGTTAGAAAATTATAAATGTGAAATACTGTTCCTGTCTCCTATGAGGACACGCTGCCCCTAGAGAACTAAGGAAATACTGACTTACATTTTTTTCCCAATGAATTCCTAAGGATAGACTTAGTTATGCTTGTATCTCTGAAAAAGACCAAAGAGAGATTATGTCTGATATTGTTGAGGTAACTAATGGATCAGGCATTGGCTCTGAATAAAACTCCTGTGATGGAATTGAATCCTACCTGCTTGCTCACACCGCGGGACTATGGTAGGGGGTGGCAGAATTCTGGTTGTGAGTCCTGACCTGATATGTCCAGATCCCATCACTCAAGCAGCAGGCTCAGGTTTTGAAAGAACTAGAGATTTTTAAGCATGTGTTTCAGGTTGGGCGAGTTACTTACAGCATCATCTTTCTTTTGATGCCATGGAAAAGGCAGGCCTGAGCCAACATATACATACTGCTTGCTGTGACTCCACAGCTCCTACTTTTTGGCACATTCTAATCCCGGCTCACAAGTTTCTTCCACCTTGAACACTGCAGTTTGTATTGGAGATAGAAAGAAGCAATGGAGACAAGCAAAACAATGGGCAGTGGAGTGTCTTGTAGTGTTTTAAGGTCCCTCAGTTCACACATCTCATTTAGGATACATGTGGAGTGTGGGACTCCAGATGGGGTCTACAGTTCAAGAGTAGGAATAAGTTGGCAAGCCAACCTGTGATGAGCATCCAGAGTGTGCAGCCTGACTGACAAGGGTGTTCATACTACCTGCTTTGAAGTTAAATCTTTGGTACCTCTGCAAGACCTTATGTGTGCTTCTGGGGCTGCTGTGTAGGTATTGCCATACTTTGCTAAATCTGCTTCAGTTCCTCACTTGCAAAATGGGTCTGAAACTTCTTACTTAGCTCTGAGTGATCTGTAAGAAGTCCAGCATCTAAAAAAAGGCTATACTAAGCCAACCTTCTCTTTCTCATGCTTGTGAATGTGTAAGAAACTAACTTACTTAAATGCAGTAAGTGGCAGTAAACTCTTTTGTGCACTATGTTGTTTCCAGTAGTTTCCAGATGCTGCAGTTAACTGTTTACAGGTCTCTCTGAGCCTCTGACTTCAAATACAGCTACACAGAGGCTACAAGTTAGTCTTGATGAGCTGACACATTTATTCAGGTTCTCTTCAGGGCTATGAAATGCAAAAGAATAGTTTCCTGAAAATATATTTGGTAAGAAGATGAGCACTCAAGATAAACAATGTAGTGGAGGCCAGAAAAGAAATTGAAACAGGACATCCCCCCACATTGTTGGCTTAAGCAAAATCAGATGGATTTGTCTCTGGGGGCTCCAGGACTGGAGCTACATTTTTTTTTTTTTTCATGCTAGGTGGCGTATTTTGCCTGCTCTTTTTTTCTGACCTTGCTTTTGTGTTTATCAGAGTGTCTTAAGCAATTATTCACCTCAGTTGTTCTATTTTATCCATGCAAATTAGAACTGTAGTTCCAGTTAATATGAAACTATAGCACTATCCACATTTTTTCTTAAATCCTCAATGTGTTACTCAAATTCTACAAGCTAATTCATTGCTTGGTCAGAGTAAATACAATTTGTTACCTCTGTTTAAACTCTCACACAAGCATCCACCCTATGCCTTTAATTATAATGTCTTTCAAGAACAATTCCCTTCACAGTCTATGATGTTATTAAGAGACTTAATAGTACTTTACAATTAAAGGGACACATTTCATTGTCTTGACATTTTGATTTTTCCTGGATTAGATCACTATTATTAATGAAATTATCTTGCTTCTGTATTTATTTCACTCCAGTTTTAAAATCACCAGAGCAATCTTTTTCAGAGTCTTTTCCAGAAATTCTTCAGTCCTAGAAAAAACCATGCTTCACTTAAACCAAACCAAACCAAACCAAAAAACTGTAAGAAATGGGTCTTACTGGAAGGAACTTTACAACAAGTCTGCACTTTGTGAGAGAGGAATGAAGTTTAGGCTCTGATGCTCATCTCTGAGTAATGTAATTTAGAAGTATCTTCCTTTGCATCAATGGCTTTGTCAGTGTGTAAAATTGGGATAACGTGGCTGAACAGAACAACTGCTTCATGTTTGTAGCTAGTTCATCTCCTGAGAAACAGCGGAGGAGCTTACTGCCAACTTTTCAATGTGGCATTCAGTGAGACTGTAAAAGTCTTGGGGAGAAGGAGGTAAAGAGGGTAAAGGAGCACTGACCAAAAATCACACTGGATGGGTGAGGATTAGAGCATTAAAGAGAGAAAAGAGTGTAATAAGGTTTAGAATAATTTTTTGTTTTAATCACAGAAGTTCTTGTCATGCAGTAAGCAGCTGAGTTTGCTTACAGAAGACAAAACAAACCAGGGCACGATTTGTTTACACTGCATGGGGAGGCCATGTCTTTTTTGTGCGCTGGCCTCTAGCCACAGGCTGTTTCCAGTGCTCCAGCTGGGTTGGGAAGGGATGCTGCAGTCCTTGTGTCTTCACCTGTTCAGTTTCTGGTTTCTCCCCCTCCACCCTCTCCCAAGGTGGCAGAGGAAGCCATCCTGGGGCCTGCTGTCCCAGAGGATTAGCCCTTTGCTTTAGGGGACCAGGAGAAGGACTCCTACCACCATCAGTGGCCTCCACCTTCAAGCTCAGCTGCTCAGGCTGTAATCTGATTTTGGAGCTCACCTGTTATGCCTTAAGGACTAGGTAGTGCTAATGAGTGAAAAAAGAGCTGCAATGGGTGCTTGAAATGAGCCTCTGAAAGCAGTGGAAAGGCTGGCACTTGCACAATTCTGTAAAGGAAATAGTTATTCCTAAGGAAAGGGTACTATTTCTACAACTATAATTTAGGACATTTCCTCTTTTTCACCAAAGCTGCACACTGGAACTCATCTAGGCTTGATGCAAACACTGCATCAGGCAGTTCTGGGATGGTCAGCTCTCATGAGCAATTGTAGCTTTGTAAACTTTGTTTGGAGTTTTTTTAGAATCCCTACTGCAATCTTTAGTAGTCAGAATGGGCTGTGTATTAAACCCATCTACTAAACCCATCTTGTGTAATTTTTCTGATTCTAGTCACCATAACAAATTTGTGGCAATAATGAAAGGAGAATCAGATGTTTATGTATTCTTTTTTGTAACAGGGATAAAAAAATGGATTGTTAGCAAGTATATTTACAAAATCAAGCACACTGAATGCCAAATGGTGTAACATCTGGAGGTCAAATGTTTCTCATCGATGTATATGTGTTTAAGTCCTGACAGGTGCTACAGCCAATTCAAATGTCTGTTGGAGCAATTTTTGATCAGTATGGAAACTGTGCTCGGTTTTCATGGGAAGGCCTTGGGAGCAAACATGTCTTGGTACTGACACTGCCCCATAGGTGGCGTGAGCCGTCCGCCCAGCACAGACACAGGTCTAACACTCCTCTTGCATTTAAAAAAAAAAGTAGGGAAAATAACAAAAACATGTCCACATGATTGTTCTTTATATAGGAGCTATGGCCCATATTGGCTGGTGCACAACTGCTTTTTACTGCCTTCATGTCAGATCTATCACACTGTGATAAATGCAAGATACTCCTTTATGGTAAGCATAAAATATTATTTTAAGGTACAGTGTTTGCCTGTGCCTATGAATGAGGAGAGTCTTCCTTTCTTCCAGGTACTTTAATCACCTACAGTCAGCTCATTACAAACAGCATATTCCTTGTATTGGCCCAGGCAAATATGATACAAGCTGAGCATTAACAAATACCCTTTCTTTCTGGCTTCTTGTAGTTTAGTCTGTGTTTAGCTTTTCAGACACCTTCTCATTAGTCAAAAGGCAAGGTCCTTTGTTTTCTAGTTGTCATGGAAGTGTATTGTGTTGGAATATGCTTTGCTCTGAGCACATCAAAGTCTGCAGATTTTTCTGCTGGTGGGTAGAAAATGGTAAGCATCAGCTCTTTGAGCTTAATCATTCTATACTTAGGGAAGAAAGGGAATGAATTTGGAGTGTGTCTGCAGTTCCTATAGATGTATAATTTCCATTTAGGGGTCAGGCACAGGGAAAACCCCACCAACCACCTTCAGCACCTGGAGACACAACATGGGCTTGAGTGTTTGGTACTCCCAGCNTGGAGTGTGTCTGCAGTTCCTATAACTTCCATTTAGGGGTCATATTTGTTCCTGGCTGGGTTTATTCACATGAAATTGGTGTTTGTATTCCACATCTGGCCATGGGTGAAGGAAGTAGCGTGTACATTCAGGCATCTATTCTGCTCCATTCAGCACTACTAAATATCAGAGCAAAATCGTCTGTATCTAGGTAAAACGAGAAGGGGGGGAGAGGAAGTTAAAAGGAGAGGGAAGTCAAAGGAGGACTGTCTGGCAAGACTTTCTATCTTTAGGTCTTCACAACCACTGAATACTTGTGTGGGTAACTATTATACTTCCAAGCCAGGTAGAATGGACATCAGGTTTCAGGTACAGTAAAGAGATTTGTATCTCAGGGTACAAAAATATCTGCCTCAGGAAGGATATAAAGGAATATGTTGCCCAACAACTGGAATGGGTATTCTGCCTGAGCCTGAAGGACAACATGTGCCAAGTATGCAAGAATCTGAGACTGGAAATAGATCCCTCATGACATTGTCAGGTGTGGCTGTGGGAGGCACAGGGAAAACCCCACCAGCCACCTTCAGCACCTGTAGACACATGGGCTCAAGTGTTTGGTACTCCCAGTATGCACAACAAACTCCTCATGTATGATCACGCTGAGATACACCAGGGGTTCTGAAGCTACGAACACAAAGACAAAGCTCACTTGGGGGGTTAAAAGAATACACTTAAAAAAAAATTTGCTTCACTTAATGTCCTTTTTAATTATTTAATCCCATTCACACTCCTAGGTTATCTCTGAATGTTCTTAGCCCAGGAAAGATGCACCCTAAGAAAAGATTAAAAAGAGTTCTTTCTCATTTCAGCAACATAGGCCTGAATATTAGAAGTAGTGATTTAACAAAAAGCAGTGGTTACACTCACATCTGAGGAATATAGGTAATAAAACTCTTCTTTGGGCTTCTGAGGTTACATACCTCCAGGAAAACAGTCTCCACTTGGTTTAAATGTAATTGAGTCGAGGAAATAAAAATGTCATTGTCAGTGTTTCACAGGCTGAGCTAAACCTTTCCTAAAGGAGATGTTAATAATATTCAGAGGAGGGAATGAACTCACCGCAGGCAAAAATTATAATAGAAATAATAATAAAAAAATCAGACTCCTCCAAGTCTCCTTTGGTTCAACTACGGATTGTAGGAGATTTCTCATAAAATATTTTAATGTGACTGTACCCTGGTTGGGAAAAAATGAGCATAAACTGTTGAGAGTTAACATATTAGGACCCTTCCTCATCATGCTAAATTTTCAACAAGAAAACTGCAGGCCACTTGGCTTAGCTGAAGCTGGGTAAGCCTCTTTAGCTTATCAAACAGCATATGAAAGGTTGGGGCTGAGTAAGTGTTAAGGCTGTGTTAGAATGGCGTGTCCTCAAATAATTGTAGAACGCCAAACACAGAGCTTCCCGTGTTCCTCCAGGCTGAGCAGGGATGCCAAGTATACAGAATTGGAAGCTGTCTATCAGGAGTTTTTTATTTGCTTGATATTGTGCAGGCAGCAGAGACAAAATACCAAAAATGCTTGAAATCCTTATGACCTTTCACTGCAAACTGTGAACTTCGTCCACTAAACTCAAACTTCTATTTACACTGTCAGCACAGGCTCATGCTGTTGCCTTTTCTTTGCCTTTTCAGTTTGTAATGTGTCAAGGGACAGCTTTACAAACACTGCACAAGAGGGGAGACCTGAGCACATTCCAGACCTTTTGCAGCTTCAAAATACTAAGTCTCCCTTCTGTGGATTGCTTAAAAGTAGCTAATGCCAGCAAAGTAGCATGAAATATGCTGTTTACACCCAAAGGAAATATTCTACAGAAAGTCTTTGCCATCAGTTGGCACGGCTCACATTCCCAGCTTGCGTCCTGACTCCATGCTTCTGCACAGCTGACTCCATTTACACCATCTCCCATTTACATCAGGAATACACAGGTGACCACTGAGTAAATGGTCTGAAAATGCATTCAGTGAAGTACTGCATCTCCTTCTTAAATGAAATATCCCTGATTTCAGCATTGTGCTTCAGTGTTCATCCACCCCTTGTAAATCATGAGCCAGACTGCTGCAGAGAACAAGTACAGGGGAAATTTCAGGTGTATAAGGTAGAAATTGTGAGAAGGAGTAGAGGGGGTAGAAAAGTGGGGGTGACTAAGCACTGACATGGGTTGTGGAGTCTCCATCCTGGGAGATAATTAAAAAGCTGTCTGGATATAGTCCTGGGCAACCAGTCTAGATGTCCCTGCTTGAGCAGGAGGGTTAGACAAGATAAGCTTCTGAGGTGCCTTTCAACCTTAAACATTCTATGATTCTGTGAAATTGTTCCTATAAGGCTACCATGAACTGTAGTATTTGTTGCTACCGCATAACTTTTGCAATTAGAAAGGACAGCCTTAACCAGGTACTTAAATAAACCCAACAACTACATAAAACTCTTTTGAAACTAAATATTAGATTGAATTATATAACAAATAATTTAGCTGAAGTCTTGTTATTAGCTGGGGAATTCTTATGACTGTGTTTCAAATTTCATTTCATGCTGTGGTACCATTCCTTGAACTTTACAAGGCAAAGGTATTAATAGAATTCTGTCTGAACTCTTTAGAGTCTAGAAAATTGTCTTAAGATGCAACATTTCCTGAGAGACTTCTGCATGGAAAATACCTTGGTGTTTCCAAAAGAAACTGAATGAGTGCACAAGGAATCATTACATGGATTAATTATGTCAATGAGGCTTTTGAAAGAAGATTTTTCACTTAATGCTACTTTTCCCTGAATGTGAAAGCTATGGGAAATCTGTGGAAAACATTTGTGAAGTGATGATAACAGCTATATTCTCTATATGTTGCTGTTAATGAGCTACCTGTTAATAAACCATAGGCTTCAGCATGTAAATGGGAGGATTTATGCGTAGTGCAAAACCCATACAAAGACACTGTTTGGTGCAACTTTTTCCCAAATCAGAGAGGCACATTGCTCCAGTCTTCCATGAGCTTCCTGTTATCAACATAAAAATCTGCTGCTTACTGGCTTGAAGTCTCTTTTCACATGAGGTTGTCTAGGGAGTAGGGGACTAGGGAAACAGAGAATTTAACAAGCAGCAGGTTCCTTAGGTCTCTGCTTTGCACAGCCTGGGATCATAAACTTGTCATCATGGTTACTAACAGCAAGCAGGAGGTATCCATAAAATATCCCCAATTCTAATGATTTGTGGAGGCAAGTTCATCTTGTTCTTTTTATGTGTTCTTCTACACTAGAGCTTTATGTGTGAGTTATCACTACTAAAGCCCTAAACAAGCCCCTCTTCTTCAAAACACAGACAAAAGCAGCCATTGGGTTTATTCACAATAATGCTTGGATTAGTTAAAGAAACCACGTTCACCAACAGGAAAAGAGAAGTAAATTTTGAAGCTATTGAATAACATCACTATGTTTGGAAAGGATTTTTCTTTTGTAATTCTCCTTTAATTTCCTCCCATCCAAAGCTGCTGAGAGGAATCTGAAGCTGGGTTTTCACGAGTGACTAAAGGAGTCCCACCACTGACTCCTATTTAAAATAAATGGTCCTGGAAATGTAAGGTAACATTTCCATAAATACTCAAGTAATTTGAGGTTTAGGTTCCACTAAAAAACATCCAGTACTTTCAGTTCCCCAAGTGAGACAGGGAAAATTCAGACTAGTAAGCTAATCCTTATTATCAGATAAACAGGGATTGAATGGAGGAAAAGAAAGCACAAGAAAATAAGGAGAAAACTGAGGACACAGGAGGTTACTACATTCAAGAAGTTAATACACTAAAAGGCATAAAAGGCATTCAACAGGAAAAAGGATAGACAGAAAGAGTATCAGACTATATAAATCAAAACATTACTTTTAGTTACTTACGTTTTCTTTGGATTTTGAGATGTGACCTTAGTAAATCCACACAAAATTGTATAACTTTATCACCTGATTCAGTGCCTCTAAATGCAGCACAAGATTTTTTTTTCCCCTTCTGCTTCCTGATCAGATTAGAAAGTGTCTGAATTTAAAGTGTGCATTCTGGTAACCTTTCTGAATAGTTTTGCTTTCTTCATTTCAATTGTTGTTTTTCAATTTTAAAATATTATTAAAATACCACATTTGGGTGGGTAGTGACTACCATGACACTGTGTAGAAAACCAAAGCAATTTGAAGCAAGCTAGACATTCTGAGTACATTTTTAAAATACCTTATTACTTAAATAAAATAAATCCCTTAGTCTAGCAATTACTTTCAGATGTTTGATTGTTTATTTTTAAAGAACTGTCATATCAACCATTTAGAACTGGGAAGAACTATTTTTATATCTTCACAACTTTTTTTCTGGTGTTTCTCTCTTCCTTATATTGGCGACTACGTACTCATCTTTATTGTCTCTTGTATTTATCTTAATTTTGCTATATTTTATTTTATTAGAGGAAAAACGTAGCAGAGCTGTTTGTGGCAAGATTCAGTTACAGGAAACCCAACAGCTAAGCCTCAGTTTCAGCTGAGACAATTAGACTGTTGATTTTGGTAGCAGCTCAGGACTTTTACTCGACCCAAATGCCTTTCAAGTCTATCTGCCAGTTGATGCTCAAGTCTGAAAATTTTCTGTATTTTTGCTATAGATAAAGGACTTTGTTTCCTTTTAATTTGCTTCTATCCAGGTCTGAGTGTTTTGCTGAAATTCTTCTTCATTCACTGGAGTAGGTTTTAAAAAAAATGAAATAACAATATATTCCAGATCTTTCAAACCTTTTCTAAAGTTTTTTTTTTCCTCCTTAGTTCTCTCTTCCTTGATATCTGTGAATTGATAAGGGTAGTGTTTGTTTCTCTCAAAGCAATTTTGCCATGCATGAGAAGTAGTAGGTGCTAATTTGTAATGCTTAGCTTAGCTGTTGCTTTTTTCTGTCCAGCAACTGCATTTCATAGCTCATACTTCTGTTTTACCTATTGTAGGTAAAGGACTTTAAAATACTGAACACATGATACTTCTTAAAAAGTGACCTACATTATTGTATAACACCACAAGATATTTATCAGAAGGTTTGAAGAAATTGCTAATAAAAAGAGCACTGTTCTTATGCAGTCTTTTCATCAACTGCTGTAGAGACTTCGCAGTTGAGTTATCAAAGTCCACTGCCCTTCTTGGATGGACTCTTTTTTTTTAAGTGGATGGGCTCTAAAACTTTCTAAAACTTTTTTTTCATGATGCTCTGCGAGGATCATAAATACTAGTTGAGAAGTGGTTTGTTCCCTGTCAATATTTTGTGGGCTGGAGCCTTGAGCATTTTTTTCCTCTTTTTTTTTCTTCCTTGTTTTTTTCTTGTTACCCTTTTCTAGCGGTCTGTATAGGGTAGGTCACAGCAGCTGATGCTGGGTGAAATGGTTACCAGGGACAGCTCCAGCTGTGGATGTGGCCAGAGATCCTAAGATCTTGGCACTGCACCAGTCCACCCCAGTGCCTGTGAACCCAGAGAGTTCATAGTTCAGTTCTCCCCAGTGGGTACCCACCACAGTGAACCCCAGTGGGTTCACAGAGAGGGGTCTGTGCCAGGGCTGATGCTCTATTGCTGCATGTTTGTGGAGTCATGTTTGTCTGATTCTACTGGTTTCATTTCAGGCAAATTGTGTATGATTTCTCTGCAAGAGGGAAACTATTGAAGTGGCATTCATCCTCCTTAAAAATGTTCAGAAAGTCTGAGGAATTTATGTGATTAATTCTTAACATGTGGCTTCTTTTAATTAGCTATCTAGAAACCAAAACAGAGTGCAGGACACTACTGCAATGCAGCTTGTTATGCAATAATGCATTTTTTCTTCCAAAAGTCACACTTGAAAACAAACAATAGTAATAGGCATAAGATGACTGTGGACAGTATGAGCTAATGTCTAGTTGTCAGAAACTTTTCCATTAAGGCTCAGAATGATGTTTAACATATTCTTCCCATTATTGAGCTAAACTAAACATTGTATTAAGTATGGATTTCCCAATGAATGTTGCTGCTGTTTATTTTAACATGTGCATACATATGGAAGTAGACACGTGTACACTTGGGATATCAAAAACACATCAGTAGCATGATTCACTCTGTTTCCAGGATATAATGTTTTTTGACATTTCTTTTTTAATGAAACCTGTCCTTACTCTTTTCTGACCATAAAAATAGATTTAAACCAAGATTCTTTAAATAACCACAGAAGGCCAAAATTACATGTTCCCTCTTATTAAACAATGGAGAATGACTGAAAGGGTAGATTTCTTTATCCAGGAAAAAAAGTGCTGCTGAGGATGATCACCAAAATTTATGTCCCACATACTTTTCTACTCAAAATTCAAAAGCTCTAGTGTATAGCAAACACTTGAATAATTTATGAAATCCTGTGTAGGTGATAGCTTTAAGACAACTTCAGGTTTTCAACTTTGCACTTTGGTTTTGGTATTATATTATATTTTGGTATATAACTTGTATATAACTTGTTTAGGATTTCAAAGCTGAATATACTTACATTTAGATTTCAGGAAAGGGCAGAAGAAGGGCAAGTTGTTTGCTTTTCACTTTAAGAGACTTAGATTTCCTGATTGTCTTAGGCCCGTTGTTACTTTGTTGATTTTATGTTGGTCCCTAGGGGGAAAAGAAAGCTTATAAGAAATGTATCAGCATGCTATCTTCTCCCCTCCCCCCCCCCCCCCCCCCCGAAATATTAAGAAATATTGGCCAAGATTTTCAAACATAGTGGTTTAACATAGTCCTAATTCCATATTCAGGCTACTTATTCAAGGTCTACTGTTCAGAAGTATGAAAACCTGGCAACTCATTCGCTTTGAGTAGCCTTTTTAGTTACTCAGTGCTTGTGAAAACTGATGTAGCAGTTTGAATATGGGCTGAAAGTCCTGATGTTTGGTGTTTTTCTTGGCAATCTTGTGATAATTATGCTGTAAATCAAAATATGGGTTTGGATTTCAAAAGCGCCTTGAGCCTTGTTGCCTCCCTTCTGCAGAGACACTGCATAACTTTTTCAGATTACAAGATATAAAATTATCGGTTTGAAGTACAGATGAAAAACTAATCTCGTATTTCTTCAAGTGTGTTTCGCCCATGAAAATGCACGTACAAACCCTTTCATGCAATGCACAAGAGGCTTAGATTAATATGATGTGCTTGGAACTAGCAGAGGATCCAAGCATTACTGCACTCATAATGTGAGGATATTAACAAGGGGAGTCACAGAAAATGCTAATGTCCTATATAAATATAAAATATGCATATGTCTTTTATAGGTTAATCATTCTCAGGCAGCTGCTACCAAGTCCTGTGTGCCTTGCCTGACCCAATTCCCACTGACATGACTGAGAAGAGTCTCTGTGATTTTGGTGGGTTCAGCTGCCACTGACATATTCAGCCCTGGATGGTGAATTCTGGAGAACTTGTGCTCCAACTGAAGTAAGCACATGCTTCAGTGCTTTGCTGAATCAGAGTTCAGGAGGCCCCTGTGCCACTCTGTACAGCCCCTGTCCTCAGCTGGTGACCACACATTCTGTTTGATGCTCAGCATCCATCCCACTTGAAGCCATGGGCTACTAGAAAACCAGCTCTTTGATAGGCAGAGGGGTGCTTTTCATGTGCTGATTTGCTTTGTGGTTAAAAATTGAGATATTTGGCCCATTAGGGACTAACCACAAAGCAAAAAAGGAAGACCTTGGGCCTGTGTTTTCACTCTCCAGAGACACTGGTTTCCCATCAGTTAGAGTAACTCCAGAGAGCCAAACACATCCAAAGGTATCTCTCCTCTTACTTTTAACATTTTATCGGCCGGGGCAAAATGAAAACTCCAGAGCAGTGTCTCCTAAGCTCTGTACAGCTGAGCTTCAGCAGTGCCATGTGCCCCAGGACTCAGTGGGCCCCGGGCAGCTGTGACCTGGGTGACCTGGCCACCATGAGACTGTGCAAATCTCAGTGGGTTGGAAGCATTTGGAGAGGAAGGTGTGTGAGGGAAACCTGCAGGTAGCTTGACTGTTTTACCTTAGACTTGTTCAAGCCCATTTGAAACGTGCCCAACTATCCTGTTTCATGTGAATGCCACACCTGGGCTATTTTAAGGTCTCTTGCTTTCAAGTCTGACAAAAGATTTAATTAAATTATTGTAGAAATAGTAAGTTTTCACAAAAGAAGCTTGAATTTTCTAGACAGAGAAGCATTTTCTGCCAGAAAGGACAGCTCCAAACATCTGCCCAGGTACCTCCAGGGTAAATTGTTGCCACCCAGCCCTAGAGCTTCAGGTCTCTGACTGGAAATTGTTTCTCCCTTTCAGGTGGCTCCAACTTCCCACTTAGTCCCAGCACAGGCTCTAAGAGCTGCCACATGAGCAGCCAGGTGGTCACCTTCCTCACAAAGCCCAAAACCCTTTCAGAAAGTAACTGGCTGCTTTCCAGGCCCTTTGGTTTAGATTGTGGATAAGCTTTCCGGCCTCTGGTGTCAAATTTATTTTAAAAAATCCCTTTATGATTGCTGGCTCAGTTCTCTGGCAATACAAGATCTAGAATAACCTTCAATCCACCTTTGTTTCGGTAGATAATCTGAGATGATTTTCTCCTGACTCCTTCCATCTCTTGCAAGCAGACCCCTGTTCAGTTTGTGGTGCAGTTAAGCGGATGTGTGACCACTATGCACAACCTCACTGCCATTTGCTTCCTAGTTTTTTGAAGAGTAGCTTTTCATTGTTAATCCTGCCAAACAGGCCTTCTCCTTCAAACAATGAGTTAGTAATTCAGAACACATCTACACCCTATCAGCATTTTAGAGATGCCTCTATGATCCACAGTTCAGCTCAGGATACAAGCTTCTCTCCAACTTGCAGGTAGTTAGGTTCAGGGCTTTGGCTCAGCTTCATGTGTGAATGAGGCAAAGTCACAAAGTCAGAAGTAGCTTTGAATAGTTAGCAAAATGGAGAGCTGCCAGACTGAAGGGGATGGCAAGCTACTTTGCCTGTGACTGAGAAGAGAGGGATTAGTCATTTCAGCCAAACAGCTCATTCCTGCCTCCTGTTTGTACCATCCATGCTGCTGTTACTGCCTTTGCAGGATTAGAGAGAGGGTAAAGGAGTGCCAGTGTGTACCAGAGGGCCCCAGTACAGCAGCAGCAATCACATCTGCCCTTTCTACCTCCAGAAGCAGCAGAATCCTGCCTTTCTGTCCTGGTGCTGCCCTAGTGTCTGTCCCTCCAAACCAGTATGACCCTTCCCTGACAATCAAGAAAGAGCAGAATAATGTGTGGATGGTGATGATAGAGATAGTGGAAGTGAAGGGAAGGTCTCTGGGTGTTCTCCCAGGAGGAGGGAAAGGAAGGAAAAGAAGGGGTCACAAGGAGGAGAAACAACTTTAGAATCAGCAGAAGTGCCCTATCCCCCCCCACAGAGTCCATTCAATCCCTACCTTTCTCACGTGTCTTTCCCTATCCCACACTGTGACTGCTATCCCTGCCTGCCTTGTGTGCTCCAAGCATTCTCTTGGCTGAGAGTTTGGTTTTGCTACAAGTGTAACCAATAAAAAAGACAAAATCTGGCTCCGGTAGATCACTCAGCGGGCTCCCACTGATTTTTCTGAGGGGAACTCCTGGCCACTTTGAGATGTTCTCTTTAAAATTCATCTCATATTATTATCTAGCTCTTCATGTCCTGACACCAATCACTTCATGTGCATTCTTCCGCTTCACTACTTTCAGAACAGGAAACCAATAATGGTGCAATATTTTTTTTTTAACAAGAGAAAAATAATCTCTTGAAAGATTTACTACTGAAAGATTTACTACTGATACAATCCCTGTCTTCCCTGTGTTATTATAATAATATATACATATATATGGACTATTTGGAGAAGTTCCAAGTACAAGCCATGATGTTGAGCAACATGAAGCAACACAAGGCAGTCTGGTTTGTTATGGAGAAAATAACTTTCAAGAAGGCTTCTTGGAGAAGGAAGAGAGGGAGGGAATATGAAAGAGAGAGGATGAGAGAAATCATTCCTTAGAGAACATTTAAGCATTGAGTTTCCTAATTAGTAGAGTTTCATTCCATTGCTCTGCTTTTAAGAATTACTTTGTGCAAAGCTGTAGCTGAAAGGAGAGAATTTACTTTCTGTGTACTATTTACTTCCAATAGCACACACTCTCCTCTGCCTTCCACTTTCCTATCTGCAGATATTAACATTTTGTTTTCAAGTGCAGAAATACAAAAGCAGAAAGGTAGAAAATCACTGTATTTCCTCTCTTAGCACAGAAACAGCATGACCCCTGGTTAATTTAAGTAGTCACATAAATATAACTTCTATTTTAAGCATAGGCTTAAGTCCTACTGATTCAATATTCAGCCCAAATGCAAATGACTTTCATGGAATGAGGTTTGCATTGAACTGGATCCACTTAGTAAAATATTTCTGTCTGGTGTTTGAGAGAGAAAAGAAGAATCTGGTCAACTGCTGGAAATGCCTCCATAGCAAAATCACTTCTGTACTGATTGATTGTGCTGCTTTCTAGTGAATTTTTGAGTGCTACTGTGGGCTAGAAGGCTGACCTGGTGAAAAGTCACAGGGATGTATCCAGATAATTACGCCTTTTAAAAGTAGCATGCTACATAGGATTTCCTAAACCGTAGCAGAAAACATTAACCTCCTGGAACTGACATTTAGGATTTCAAATTCTAACTCTCCAAGCATAATTAGCATCCTAAATGTTTCAGTATCAAATTAGTGTCAGTAAATGTTTCAATATCAAAGTTGGGACTCACTTTGGATAAGCTAGTCCATAAACTCTAATTTTTTTGCACTGGTTATTTCTTTTTCCAGCATTCCAGACATGACAGCTGTGATATTTAATACTAAGAAATAGTAAATTGAAATAGCATGCTTTAAAGTATTTATTACATTTAATTACAATATGCATAAGTTGCTTTCATTTATAATTCACTCTTTTCTCCTGACATTGTTCTCTTTTTTCCTTAAAGTAGCTGTGATTTCTATCCTCTGTTATACAAAATACCCAAATACTTTTACATAACTACAGTCTTTGTCTAGTCACACACCAAAATAGAAGGTAGAGGATATGAAAATTACTTATGACAGATGAGTCACATTAATATTTTGTTCTAAGCCATGAGAAAAATAAGACAGAAGGGGTGGGAATCAGAACAGATTAAAACCCTTAGTGCTTTATGCTCCAAAACCACAACTAGCTATTGAGGTGCAAAATGTTCTTTTTAAAATAAAGTGTGAGAAAAATGCAGGGTTTTGTACTGCAGATGCTGGCAGCACACAATGTTGCAATTATTCTCAATATTTTGAGATGTTTGAATCATAACCAGAACTTTGAGCAACACTGAGTTAAAAGCATTTTTATGCTCCTTCACACACGCATACACACACACACAGACAAAAATTTTAAAAAATTGGGTTTGTCACAGTTACTTCAGAAATGGTGTGCCAAGTTTCTACCAGTGACTGAGATTAAAAACAGAAGGGAGGGATGTCCTGACATCCTCTCGCCTGTTTTATTTTTTTCCGTTGTAGTAAATTCAGAATCATTCAGATAATACTCTCATTAGCTTTATCAGATTTCTGTGCTGCTTAAAAAATCTTGTATATTCTGTCTTTGAAAATAACCATTCTGACTGCCTTTTACAGGTAATTTACTATTTTAGTACATGTGGCTAACTTAGTCTAGATATGAAGCATAACCTTGCTTCCTATTTAGAGGACACTAATTAGGATCAATCACATTGGGGAGTGCTCTCAGCAGGTTACCACGCATTATTAGACTTAGGAAGAAACATTACTCCATCTGATGTGATCAGTTAATATAATTTAAAATTCAGCTCACTTTTGGGTGAACTAGGTATTCTTTTTCCTAGGACCTAAGTATTCTCTGTTTTCATTCCCTCTTCTTGGCCCAGTATCCAAGAAAGAGCTCAAGGCAGCAAGACAGTAAGCATCCTTCATGAGCTTGGTGGCACCTCAAGCCTTAGGTGCTTTTTTTGGTCCCTGAGGGAGGCATGCAGGCACTGTAAGGGAGGTCTGTGCACTGTGAGAGTTTCCAGCTTCCCTGGCTGCACAAGGAGCGCTTCAATACGGAAGGCACTTCAGCCTGCCAGGCTCCAGTTGAGCACAATACCAGGGAAGGACCTGAGCATCCATATGGAGACATGTATTTCACTAACTATTATCACTTCAATGTCATTGTATTTGGGCTGGAAACGCTGTACAATTACTCAATAGGACTGAAGCTGTGCTGTGTTTCTCATCAGGAGAGTGAATTAGGTAGATAAGAATAAGCTCTGCTTAATGATGCTTGTTTGTTCTTCAGGCTGCCAGCAAGGGCTTGGTTCCTACCCACTCACCATCGAAATCTGTCTTTTCCTCACATGATAACAAAAGTAGCTGTTCACAGTGCATACCATGATGGGCTGGGCTGGTTTTATGCAACTTTTTCATGCCATGTAGGAGAGATCAAATGTGGAAAGTCAATAGACAATTTAGGGAAAAAGGATGAAAATTTAAGAACTAAGTGGGTGGTCTTAACCAGACAATTCCCATGTACTTTATTCAGAGAAATACAATTCTGAGTAATTAAGAACCAGCACAATGCTTCCAATATCTAGCTGTAAAAGTATTCCCTTAAGCCAATAACATCAAGTTCTCCTTTTCCTCCATTTTTAATTTGCCTCATCATGCCTGTGGAATTTTTCGACTTTCTTAGTTTATGCAATACTTTGGACTTGTTCTATAGGTATAAAACACATTTCCTATAATGCATCAAACATCAGTAACTCGATTCTATATGATTAGGTTATCAGAGGCTATTAGAGTGTGATTGCAACTTGTTTGCAAATCGGTGTAGCTGTTGCACTTTGTTTAGGCCATGAAAACTCAGTAAATTAGTTTTTGCTTGCCAGGCAATGTGTGAGATACATGCCATGAGGTAAATATAAACATAAACACATTTCTTTAGGTACTCTGGAACTGTCACAAGATGTGTTTCTTGTTAATGTGGCTTAAAACTGTGATAAGCTTCTCAAGATTTTCAGGGAAAGCAATTCCTACAAAACCACCTTCCCAGCAAAGGTTTGTTGGAGCTAACTGAACAGCAATTAAAGAGTAGGCCTCTGAGGGCCAAGCAGATTATAGAGGGGTATTATTGGTCCAGACAGAAATATTGCCAGGCCTTCAGGAAAGAGTTATGTATCACTGCATGTTTCTCTCTGGTATATTTCTACACCATGAACCTGGACAGAATTTCTAATTTATGATGAAATCTAAACTCTGTTAAGATTACTGAACACCTGTCATGAAATTTTTCCTGATTCTAACTAATACATAGAAAGATTTGCTAGTGCAGCCAAGATTAGCTGTTTCTGACCTGTAGAAGGCAACAGTAGGTATAAAGAATATGGTGTCATTTTAGTCAGGTTATTTATGCATGCCTCTTTAAAAAAAAAAAAAAAAAAAAAAGAAAAAAAAAAAAACATTTCTTTCTCCT